>CM019713.1:12203273-12563273 GCA_009760885.1 Achatina immaculata
TGCAGGCCTCATGCCTGGGCAGAATGAAGACGTACGGCTTTGACTGGCCAGAGATGCTCAAGTGTGATAAATTTCCCCTGGATAATGACATGTGTATCAAGCTGATACATGACGTGAAACGTGAGTATCATCATCATCATCGTCATCATCATCATCATCATCATCATCATCATCATCATCATCAAGTGATTTGTTAGTTATTTTTCTTAATTTCTCATGTCCGTACTAGCACAAATTCCTTCCTTCCTTCCTTCCTTCCTCCCTTCCTTCCGGGATGTTTCTTCGAATCTTCTACCACGTATCACTATCTTCTAAAAACAGAAACACAGTTATAATTATTTTCAGCCTTTCTAATTATATATCTAAATAAAGGAATGCTTGCTGGTACGTACAGGTTGAGAATAAATCTGTCGAAAGATTACTTGGGTGGCGCTTTATTATTGCACTTTTCCTAACTTTTTCAAAGTCCTGTCAGACTGTGCTGTTTTAGTTTTAAAACGTTGCGTTAGGTCACTCTGGTTCTGCCTTTTCGTTGCCAGTATCAGCGATATTAGATCATAATGTACAAGTGTTATTGTTCATACTGGAAGTAATCTTTCCTTATCCAAGAAGTGTCAGATTGTAACCACGAGTATAAACTGAGATAAAAAAAAGGGGATAGAAGAGGGACTGGCAAGAAAAAGGGACTTAGCACGAGGATAACAGTTCTTGTTTCCTGCGGTGTTATTTGCCGCCGATGCAGTAAAGACTTTGAGACACAGCATAGTGTTACGGCAACTGGTTTTTTTTTCATGTCTGAGTAGACGTTTCTGTAGCAAAGTTCTTTTTTATAGGATAAGGTTGCTGGCCTTAAGCCAACCCTCCCCCTTTTTCCTGACTTGGGACAGGCAATGATCCATAAAATGGACCACTGGTTGGGTTGTCTGAGTAGAGCTAAACAAAATACAAGGAGGGGGGAGGGGAGGAGGGATTGTAATGCTTCTTTAGTGGACTCCACCACCACCATCGGGACTACAGTGATTCCAGCCCCGTTAGCCAGGGTCAGCCTGTTACGGCGGGTATCAACGTCGAGATGGAGCAGGATCTTGGTCAGCTATGGCTCGCCAACCGTGACCCAAGCATGTCAGCTTACGGGTTCGCTGACTGGCAAATCTGACTGATCCGTTTCTTAGCCACAGAATAATTGCAAAGCAAAGCAAATAAAAAAAACCACAATGAACTGAACTCAGCGTGACGATATTGAACTAACTAGCCCGAGGAAACTCCTCTTCAAATGATCTTGGTGGGCCACAGTCCCCCAGACCTTGGCACGAGGAGTCAGCCATGGAACGTGGCCGCTACATCCAACAGCGGAGATACAAGTAAAACACAAATCGGTTAAGAAAAATCGAGTTGAAAATCAGTTACGCCATAGAGGTAACAGCAGCCTCGTTCCAGAGACAGAGGAAACAGTTATTTCCTGTTCAATTAAAAAAAAAAGATCGACAGTGGAATTTAATTTATTTGCACTTACCTTTCACTTGCATGTGCACACAACTGGACGGCCAGAACTGGACGGCCAACATCTGATATCTAAAACAGCGGTTTCCAACTTTCTGAAGCGCGAACCTAATCTGGCAATGATACGTGAACCACGATCCATGAAAAAGATGTATAAAACACTGAAATTCAACAAAAAAATTAACTATGTCAGTGTCTTTCATCATCAATCCTCTCTACTCCTAATGGAGCATAAGGCATCAACAAAAGATCACCGGGCCAAACCTGTCTTGAGCAAGACGGGATACCTCAAATAATGCCTTTCTTGCTTCCTTTAGTTCTTTCCGTATATTGCATCTCCATGTCCCTACGTAGCATGGCCTTGTAAGTAATGATTATAGTTGTTATTATCATTATTAATGAATATGATTATGAATATATTTGTAGGCATAATAGTAACATCTAATAGCAACAGAAAAAAAGTAAATAGGAAAATCAGAGCAAGGTAGAAAAAACAAACTTCCTTGACACTGCATGACTGGATACTGACAAGTGTAAACAACAGAAAAGACGAATAGAAGAGACAGACACAATGAAAAGCGAGGACACAATAAAACCTCCGACATGAAAGAGCAAAATAATGACTTAAGTAAATGACAATTGTATAGACGGAGATGACGCAGAGTGACACAAATTAGCTTGCTAATCTTAGGACGCTATTGCACGCGGTTTTGAAATAAAAGAGTAGACGACTCGGCCGACTGACCAATTAAATATTTAGAGGCCTGGCCTACTGGACTTAGACATATAAGTCACGGGGCAGTTGGAGAGAGGAAGACGATCAGAGAAGAACAGCAGACAGAGAGGGACGATCGAGTAAGGGGGGGGGTCGTCCGACCAAAGACGGTCAGTAAGCGAAGCCCGGTTCAGATGGTAGAAGAAGACTGTCAGAAGTAATCAGAGGACAGACAAGAGAAGAATAGAAGGACAGACAAGAGAAGAAAGAGGACGAGACGATATAGAAGCAGAAGTAGTGTTAGACGGAAGATGTGTTTCAAGTGATTCAAGTGATTAAGAAGATTTGTCACTTTGAAACTTTGAGTAAAGAGATTTCAGACGAGAAACTAGGTAATCACGTGTTGCGGATCTATTAGAAAACAGAGTTCAGAATCGCCCTAGTATCACATGTAGAATATCTTGAAGTTGTGAACATTGCCGAAATGCTGTATGTAGAATATGATAGAGTTTGATATTGTGAACAAATGATTAAGTGATTCAATCCAAGTGATGTTGTAGACAATACGTCTTGAACTTATTTGCCAGAATTAAATAATGCAGTGAACATTTCATCGGACTTGCTCTGATCTAGTGAATGTGGTAAAGTTTTGTCAAACTTGTGATGTGCTATGATCAAAAGAAAAACTTAAACATCTTCAATCTTCATCAATAATATGATAGTTCATACCTATACATTGTTATACCTTTTTTCCTTGTGGTGTCCACGTCAAAGCAATATAGGGCTGTCTTGTTTTTTTTTTCCATTCGTTGTATGTAGCCCAGCCATTTCTATTTTCATCTTTTGACAGTGTCTTTAGAAAGACATAAATTTGATACTGATCACTAAAAATTACGTATAAATGTCGCTTCCTAACAGTCCAATATTTATCATAGTATCTTTTATATCCTTATCGTGCACTGAGCATTACCCTGATTTTAGGTCGTGACTTAAAGGTTGGGAGCCAATTGTCTTCTCTAAGATCTTTGACGAAAGACAAAAAAGAGTTCATGAGGGTAGGCCATAGAACCTCAGGTTAAGCCATAGAACCGCAGGGTAGGCCATAAAACCTCAGGTTAGGCCATAGAACCGCAGGGTAGGCCATAGAACCGCAGGGTAGGCCATAGAACCGCATGGTTGGCTATAGAACCTCAGGGTAGGCCATAGAATGGCAAGGTAGGCCACAGAACCGCGGGGTAGGCTAAAGAACCGCATGGTAGGCCATAAAACCTCAGGGTAGGCCATAGAACCGCATGGTAGGTCACAGAACCGCGGGGTAGGCCATAGAAACGCAGGGTAGGCCATAGAAGCTCAAGGTAGGCCATAGAAACGCCAGGTAGACCATAGAAACGCAGGGTAGGCCATAGAAACTCAGGGTAGGCCATAGAAACGCAGGGTAGGCCATAGAAACGCAGGGTAGGCCATAGAAACGCAGGGTAGGACATAGAAACGCAGGGTAGGACATAGAAACTCGGGGTTGGCCATAGAAACGCAGGGTAGGCCATAGAAACGTAGAGTAGGCCATAGAAACGTAGGGTAGGCCATAAAACCTCAGGGTAGGCCATAGAACCGCATGGTAGGCCACTGAACCGAGGGTAGGCCATAGAAACGCAGGTAGGCCATAGAACCTCAGGGTGGGCCATAGAAACTCAGGGTAGGCCATAGAAACGCAGGGTAGGCCATAGAAACGCAGGGTTGGCCATAAAAACGCAAGGTAGGCCATAGAAACTCAGGGTAGGCCATAGAAATGCAGAGTAGGCCATAGAAACGCAGGGTAGGCCATAAAACCTCAGGGTAGGCCATAGAACCGCATGGTAGGCCACTGAACCGAGGGTAGGCCATAGAAATGCAGGGTAGGCCATAGAACCTCAGGGTAGGCCATAGAAACTCAGGGTAGGCCATAGAAACGCAGGGTAGGCCATAGAAACTCAGGGTTGGCCGTAGAAACACAGGGTAGGCCATAGAAACGCAGAGTAGGCCATAGAAATGCAGGGTAGGCCATAGAAACGCAGGGTAGGCCATAGAAACTCAGGGTTGGCCATAGAAACGCAAGGTAGGCCATAGAAACGCAGAGTAGGCCATAGAAATGCAGAGTAGGCCATAGAAACGCAGGGTAGGCCATAAAACCTCAGGGTAGGCCATAGAACCGCATGGTAGGCCACTGAACCGAGGGTAGGCCATAGAAACGCAGGGTAGGCCATAGAACCTCAGGGTAGGCCATAGAAACTCAGGGTAGGCCATAGAAACGCAGGGTAGGCCATAGAAACTCAAGGTTGGCCATAGAAACGCAGGGTAGGCCATAGAAACGCAGGGTAGGCCATAAAACCTCAGGGTAGGCCATAGAACCGCATGGTAGGCCACTGAACCGCATGGTAGGCCACTGAACCGAGGGTAGGCCATAGAAACGCGGGCTTCCATAATGTTGGACTGTGTGATCAACATAACTAAACCGGAGACTGTTGCTGTCAAATGTTACTGAAATCGGCTGCTCATATATAGTGGAGCTATAAACATTTGTAAAACAGAGAAATTACTGCGTCTCTATTATAGACAAATCACAGACATTCACGCACTCGGAAAACATGCCATTCTTAATGTCAGTATGTGAACACACACGAAGAAAACACCCCAAAAGTCTGTTATTGCAAAATGTCAGATACGGATTACAGTTTATGAAGCATGGGGTCGCATTTTACAATACAACTTGTACTTGTACGAACTTCCTGTCACTGCGAGCTGGTGTTCTTCGCAGCCGATGCTGTGGAGGTGTTGAGGAACAGCATCGTATCGTCGTGGGAGCGGGTTATAGTAGCTACTTTTTCAGTCCCGGAGTACAGTTAAAAAGCAGTGGGTGTGCAATGCTTCTTTAGCAGACTCCACCATCATGGGGACTATGGCGATCCCTGTCCCGTTAGCCATAGAACCTGTTCCTAGGGGTACCAACGGAGGGGTGGGACAGGGTCTTGGTCAGCTATGGTTCGCTGACTCTGACGCTGGCATATCAGCTATGGGTCGCTGATTGCCTCATCGGACAGGCGTTTTCGCCCCGTTTACAGTACAGATATGTATGTTGTTTTAACTATGATTCTCTAAAACGTTCTTTTTCCATAAAGGAATTATCCATATCTATAAACATAACCGGTCAGTTTTTAATGGATTCTTTATACACGTAAATCATCTAGTAGTGACATCTTAGAAGGATTCGCTATCAGATGTAGCAGCCAGCGACCCATATCTGACACACTAGCTTTAGGGTTGGTGAACCACAATCGATCACGACCCTGTTCCAGCTCTCCGTGGATACCCCCAGAAAAAGGCCCAGCCTGGCTAATGGGTACAAGGATTGCCATGGTGGTGGAATCTGCTAAAGAAGTGTTACACGCTCCTTGATTTTTAGTTTCACTCAGGGACTGAGAAAAAGTCGCTGTAACCCTCTTCCCTATCCGACACGATACTGTGCCTCAACATTTTCACCGCATCGTCTACTGAGAGCAACAACTCGCAGTTACCGAGAGAAGAGCAGAAGAAGAAGAAGGAGAATAAGAGGGAGAAGAGCAGAAGAAGAAGAAGAATAGCGTAAGAAGACAGACAAGAAGAAGAAGAATAAAAAGAAGTATAAGAAGAAAGAGAAAAAGAAGAGCAGAAGAAGAAGAAGAAGCAGAAGAAGAGCAGAAGAAAAAGAAGAAGAAGAAGATCAGAAAAAGAAGAAGAAGAAAAAGAACAATAATAATAAGAAGAAGAACAGAAGAAGAGAAAGAAGAAGAAAAAGAACAAAAACAAGAAAAAGAAGAAAAAGAATAAGAGAATGAATGAATGAATGAATGAATGAATAATCTTTATTTTTAAAGAGTAAAGAATTGGGCACGCAGGCCCGTCTTACATTCTGCCCTTCATCACTCCATCTTTCATTCTTCCCACACACTTGATTTAATACAAATATACAAATTAAATTAGGAAAAACATATCAAAAGAGTGTAAGATTTAACTACTACATTCAAAGTAAAAGAGAAGCAGTAATTAACCTAATAAAATAGCTCTCACGCACACATACAAACACAGACATAATCATAAACAAAAATACGTAGTAAATACAGATCTTCTAACATGTTTTTTTATCTTATCTTATATATCTTATATCCTTCCCGTGCCGTTAGACGTCACATAGGGCTCGCAAAGTAGTTCGCCAATTTTTCCTGTCTTCGGCGAGTCTTTCAACCTCATCAAAGGATTTTATGCCTGTTAACTTGGCCTCTCTTAATAATGTCCTCTTCAGAGTTTCACGCGGTCTGCCCCTTTTTCTTCGGCCTGTTGTGTTCCACTTGATAGCTTGTTTTGGGATTCTCTGATCATTTCTTCTCATCAAGTGACCAACATATGTCCATCTCCTTTTCCTGATCACCCGTGAGACTGGTTGTTGTTTTTTTTAACAAATATTAAAATAATTTCAAACAATATCTAACAAGTTACTTTTCGAACTATGTCATTTTAGTACTTGATGGTTGGCGAGTCATGTGTTGAGAGAGTGCTGGTTATTCTATGGAGGCATATAATTACAAGCAAGTAAATAATGAAACAGGTTAGAGTTAAAACAGGTTAGAGTTAAAGGATGATATATTACCAATGGATTTTAAATGGTAGGGGAGGGTGTTCCAGAGCTGTACTGTAGAGTATGCAAAGCTTTTCTTGTACAGATCAATCCTGTGTTTAGGAAGAAGACAGTTTTTAAAACGCTGGCTATGTTTAGTGTTATACGTAAACAGTGACCACAAGAGATCAAGAAGAAGAAGAAGAGCAGAAGAAGCAGAAAAAGAAGAAGAGCAAAGAAAGAAGAAGAGCAACAGAAGAAGAAGGAGAAGAGCAGAAGAAAAAGAAGAATGAGAAGAAGAGCAAAGAAAGAGAATACGAAGGCGAATAAGGAGCAGAAAAGCAGCAGAAGAAGAAGGAGAATAAGAAGGAGAAGAACAGAAGAAGAAGAAGGAAAAGAATAAAAAATGTGAAGAGTAGAAGCAGAAGCAGAAGAATAAGAAGGAGAATAAATAGGAGAATAAGAAAGAGAATAAGAAGGAGAAGCAGAAGAAGAAGCAGAAGAAGAAGAAGGTGAAGAGCAGAAGAAGAAACAGAAGAAGAAGAAAAAGAATAAAGAGAGAAGCAGAAGAAGAAGAAGAATAAGAAGGCGAAGAGCAGAAGAAGAAGAAGAAGAATAAGAAGGTGAAGAGCAGAAGAATAAGAAAAACAAGAAGGTGAAGAGCAGAAGAAGAAGAAGAAGAATAAGAAGGCGAAGAGCAGAAGAAGAAGAAGAATAAGAACGTGAAGAGCAGAAGAAGAAGAAGAATAGGAACGTGAAGAGCACAAGAAGAAGAAGAATAAGAAGATGAAGAGCAGAAGAAGAAGAAGAAGGTGAAGAACAGAATAAGAAGAATAGGAAGGTGAAAAGCAGAAGAATAATAAGAAAAAGAGCAGAAGCAGACGAAGAATAAGGAGAATAACAAGGAGAATAAAAAGAACAATAAGAAGATGAAGAACAGAAGAAGAAGTAGAATAAGGAGAAAAAGGGCAGAAGCAGAAGAACAATAAGAAGAACAATAAGAAGGTGAAGAACAGAAGAAGAAGCAGAAGAAGAATAAGAAAGAGAAGAGCAGAAACAGAAGAAGAAGAATAAGAAGGAGAAGAGCAGAAACAGAAGAAGAAGAATAAGAAGGAGAATAAGAAGGAGAAGAGTAGAAGAAGAAAAAGAATAAGAAGGTGAAGAGCAGAAGAAGAATAAGAAGATGAAGAGCAGAAGAAGAAGAAGAAGAATAAGACGGTGAAGACCACAAGAAGGAAAATAAGAAGAATAAGAAGGTGAAGATCAGAAGAAGAAGAATAAGAAGGTGAAGAGCAGAAGAAGAAGAACAATAAGAAGGTGAAGAACAGAAGAAGAAGCAGAAGAAGAATAAGAAAGAGAAGAGCAGAAACAGAAGAAGAAGAATAAGAAGGAGAAGAGCAGAAACAGAAGAAGAAGAATAAGAAGGAGAAGAGCAGAAACAGAAAAAGAAGAATAAGAAGGAGAATAAGAAGGAGAAGAGTAGAAGAAGAAAAAGAATAAGAAGGTGAAGAGCAGAAGAAGAATAAGAAGATGAAGAGCAGAAGAAGAAGAAGAAGAATAAGACGGTGAAGACCACAAGAAGGAAAATAAGAAGAATAAGAAGGTGAAGATCAGAAGAAGAAAGAATAAGAAGGTGAAGAGCAGAAGAAGAAGAAGAATAAGAAGGTGAAGAGCAGAAGAATAAGAAGAAGAAGAATAAGAAGGTGAAGAGCAGAAGAAGAGGAAGAAGAATAAGAAGGTGAAGAGCAGAAGAAGAAGAAGAATAAGAAGGTGAAGAGCAAAAGAAGAAAAAAAATAAGAAGGTGAAGAGCAGATGAAGAGGAAGAAGAATAAGAAGGTGAAGAGCAGAAGAAGAAGAAGGTGAAAAGCAGAAGAAGAAGAAGAATAAGAACGTGAAGAGCACAAGAAGAAGAAGAATAAGAAGATGAAGAGCAGAAGAAGAAGAAGAAGAAGAAGGTGAAGAACAGAATAAGAAGAATAGGAAGGTGAAAAGCAGAAGAATAAGAAGAAAAAGAGCAGAAGCAGACGAAGAATAAGAAGGAGAATAAGAAGAACAATAAGAAGATGAAGAACAGAAGAAGAAGAAGAATAAGGAGAAAAAGAGCAGAAGCAGAAGAAGAATAAGAAGAACAATAAAAAGGTGAAGAACAGAAGAAGAAGCAGAAGAAGAATAAGAAAGAGAAGAGCAGAAACAGAAGAAGAAGAATAAGAAGGAGAAGAGCAGAAACAGAAGAAGAAGAAGAAGGAGAATAAGAAGGAGAAGTTGAAGAAGAAGAATAAGGAGAAGAGCAGCAGAAGAAGAAGATCAGAAGAAGAAGATCAGCAGAAGAAGAAGAAGCAGAAGAAGAATAAGAAGAAAAACAAGAAGAATCTGTGACCATCGTTAAAATATAACATTCGAAACTATAACTTAAAGTTGCGATTTTAAAAAATGACGTAGAATACCAATAAGTTTCATTTGGTTTAAAAACAAAACAAAACAAACCACTTTGTGATCACAATTTAATCAGGCTAAGAAAAAATAAGGGCACTAACTGAAAAAGCAATGTAATTCTGAAACCCAAAAGTACCACATTACATGAATAAAAATTTCCAGATGTGAAAGCAAGAAGCAGCCGATTTTCATGAGGAAGAAAAAAGGCATACGTAGCTAGAATGGAAACTTTAGATTCCAACTGCTGACACATCCTGTAAACACAATTACGCGCTTGAACATTACCATAAGCTTAGTCTGGGAATGTTTATGTTTAGCTGAGCCAATGGCCCCCAAAAAATGTCCATATGCCTAAGTCAATCTGAAGTTGTTAAAGGATTTTACAGATATTTTGTAGCTTAAATCAAGGCAATCATTTTGTTTTCATGGAAAGTTTGAAAGTAAATTTTGAACTTTCTTGGCAAAGAATTTTTTTATCGGCATTCGTTATGCAAGTTGAAGTGCGTGTTTCTGCAGGAAGATTACAGAGGTGGGAAGGGGGGACTCTTACCAGGCGGTGGTAAATAAATTATATAAAAGGAAACATAACGAGATGGGAGAATTGTTTATCACTGATTAATGTAATGGGTCGCGACTGCTCGTTGCAGGCAAGATGATGGTAGGAGGGAGATGGTGCTGTTGTGGGGGATCGACAAATAAGAGAAAAGCAAGACTCAGGTTCATCTTATCTTAGTGTTGTGTCTTCTAATAATGATATGTTCTGACTAATTGGCGACCGCTAGTTGGTCACTCATGGCGTTGGAATCTGCATACACGCACAAAAACTATTTCTTGTGTCTGTTCTGTGCCTTCAAGCAAGGCACTTTTACCTTCTTCCCATCCAACATACTGTGTCTTCAAGCAAGGCGTTTTACCTTCTTCCCATCCAACATACTGTGTCTTCAAGCAAGACATTTTTACCTTCTTCCTATCCAACATACTATGCCTTCAAGCAAGGCACTTTTACTTTCTTCCCATCCAACATACTATGCCTTCAAGCAAGGTACTTTTACCTTCTTACCATCCAACATACTGTGTCTTCAAGCAAGACACTTTTACCTTCTTCCCATCCAACATATTGTGTCTTCAAGCAAGACACTTTTACTTTCTTCCCATCCAACATACTATGCCTTCAAGCAAGGTACTTTTACCTTCTTACCATCCAACATACTGTGTCTTCAAGCAAGACACTTTTACCTTCTTCCCATCCAACATATTGTGTGTCTTCAAGCAAGACACTTTTACCTTCTTCCCATCCAACATACTATGCCTTCAAGCAAGGCACTTTTACCTTCTTCCCATCCAACATACTGTGTTTTCAAGCAAGGCACTTTTACTTTCTTCCCATCCAACATACTATGCCTTCAAGCAAGGTACTTTTACCTTCTTACCATCCAACATACTGTGTCTTCAAGCAAGACACTTTTACCTTCTTCCCATCCAACATATTGTGTCTTCAAGCAAGACACTTTTACTTTCTTCCCATCCAACATACTATGCCTTCAAGCAAGGTACTTTTACCTTCTTACCATCCAACATACTGTGTCTTCAAGCAAGACACTTTTACCTTCTTCCCATCCAACATATTGTGTGTCTTCAAGCAAGACACTTTTACCTTCTTCCCATCCAACATACTATGCCTTCAAGCAAGGCACTTTTACCTTCTTCCCATCCGACATACTGTGCCTTTAAGCAAGGCACTTTTACCTTCTTCCCATCCGACATACTGTGCCTTTAAGCAAGGCACTTTTACCTTCTTCCCATCCGATATACTCTGCCTTTAAGCAAGGCACTTTTACCTTCTTCCCATCCGACTTTCTGCTTCAACGTCAGTTTGGGCAAACAATGAAAATAGCCACACTTTCCAGAGACAATACGTGCTGATAATTCCGCAGCAAATAATAAAGAAGTTTATAAAAAAAAGAGAGACGGAGACAGAGAGAAAGAGAGAGAGAGAGAGAGAGAGAGAGAGAGAGAGAGAGACAAAAAGAAAGAGAGAGGGACTAAAGAAGGAAAAGAAAAAGAGACAAGGAGAAATAAATCTGAATTACCGATCATGCGCTCAAATTACATAACAGGTTTACAGGTCACGGAGTTCGGACTTGGGCTATTTGCAGTTTTGATGCGGATCTGTTGCGTCTTACAGATATCTAGAACACTATCTGTAAAGCCGTCTATTTTTTTTTACTCTTTGCAATCATTTGCTCTGCAGTTGGGCTGATTTCTTTATTTGTCAGGTTGAACTTCGTGGAATATCTTTTTTTCCCCTGTATTTACTGACATGTTCTGAGCGATGCACATATCCCTGAAGACAGACATTCTCCGTCTTCGGAAGCTGTTTCTCCGCCCCTTATTTCCTCAACATTAGAGTATCCGGTGCCCGTTTTACTGCTAGGTCGACTAGAAGGCGCTTGCATGTAAGCCACTCCCACTCGCCACCTTTTCCTTTTATCCAGTGGGGGAATGCTCTGTTTTTTTTTTTTTTTTGGATGAAGAGGCTAGTTTTCTCCCACCACTCCCCACTCCCACCGCCACTCATCACCCCAAACACTCAGACACAAACATTCATATTTTCTTTTCCCGTTAATTTTTACGGAAGAAAACGGCAGATGAAAACAAACAACCTCTGACACGAAACAATTTTGCGCCAGAATCTGCCTTTCTTGTGCTAAAGATGTCATAACAACTATACGCGAGAATAACATGTAACAGTAATATGTAACAGCAACTACAGAGAAGCTAATATGCTTCATTTGTGGAACTAAACAAATTAAAAATATGTATTAGGCCACATCTGTTGTAGGACGAGGAAGAAAATATGAGTTCTATACCACATAAGGTCAAAAATAAATGAAAAATATATACCAAACCACATTTATAGTAGGACTGAAAAACAAACGGATTTCGTCTTATACTACATGTAGGCTTGTATACTACATGTAGGCTCGTATACTACATGTAGACTCTTATACTACATGTAGGCTATACTACATGTAGGCTATACTACATGTAGTCTCGTATACATATTTAGTCTCGTATACTACATGTAGACTCTTATACTGCATGTAGGCTCGTATACTACATGTGGACTCTTATACTGCATGCAGGCTCTTATACTACATGTAGGGTCGTATACTACATGTAGGGTCTTATATTACACGTAGGCTCTTATACTGCATATAGGCTCTTATACTACACGTAGGCTGTTATAATGCATAGTCTCTTATACTACATGCAGGCTCTTATACTACATGCAGGCTCTTATACTACGTGTAGGCTCCTATACAACATGCAGGCTTTTATACTACATGCAGACTCTTATACTACATGCAGGCTCTTATACTACGTGCAGGCAAATATTATGATCTATCAGACATGCACACTTATTTACTCGCTTGTATGGATCCCGAACATGAACAACATATTCAAGGCTAGAGGAAAAGGGTAAAAAGAAGACCACTGTTTTTTTCACGTTCAGCTACAGCAGCTTCCACAGACAGCTGACAGCCACCTGCGGTATAGCCGGTCTGCAGGACGCAAAGTGCCAATGTTGTTATACACTCCCAGCGCTTCAAGAACGGGCTGAAATCTCTGACACTCTAAATCTTCGAGGAAAAAACAAAACTAGAACTGAATAGATCTTGGAGAGTTAAAAAAACACACTGACAGGGATACATATACACTCACAGGGATTCATACACACTCACAGGGATTCATACACACTCACAGGGATTCATACACACTCACAGGGATTCATACACACTCACAGGGATACATACACACTCAGAGGGATACATATACATTCACAGGGATACATACACACTCACAGGGATACATACACACTCACAGGGATACATACACACTCACAGGGATTCATATACATTCACAGGGATACATATACATTCACAGGGATACATACACACTCACAGGGATACATACACACTCACACACGTGCTGGAAATGAAAAGTAGACAAAATGTTTTAACTCTTTCATTCCAAAACAACATTGGCAGTGGTGGTAGATTTGGTAGCTATGGCACACCTGTGCGAAGCCATGCTCACGGAGATATTTAGGCACAGTCGAAATAAAATGAAAAGTAGCACATTTCTAACCCTACCTACATTTTAAACTTGTATAAACTAGGAAAAAAAAGTAGGAACAGCTTCATTACTTAACGAGCACACAGTTGTGTTATTGTAAAATTATACAGTAACTTCCTTCCAGTTTCTTAATACCAAAATTTCTCATCAAAATGTATTTTGGCAGAGCATGGAAATTAATTCAGGAATGAACGAGTTAAAGAAATGTTCAAGTACAGCCTCATATAGTTCTTGTGTTGTTTTTCTCAACGGGTGAGTTCATTGTTTAACATCAATACATCATCCCATAGTTCTTGCGCTATTTTCTCGGTATAATGCGTTCTTTGTTCAGCATGCAGTGACCGAAAGCGGCACATCCAGAAATCGAGCGTTTTCTAGGTATAGTAAAGGTAAAGGTAAAATCCCAGTTTCCTTGCCATTAAGGCATATTGGGGATAAGGTGTTAGGCTCGTATTTCCAAGACCTTGGGCACATGAAAGTCTGATGTGGTCACTATCACGTCTGGGCCTGCATTTACCTTCCCAGATTTCTCTGGTATCCCAGTTTTAGAGGCTGGTCGGGCCCAGGGGCCTTTTTTTTGGGGGGGGGGGGCGTTTTCTAGATGTGAATTTAGAAAATGTGAAGCATTGAAGTTTGCGCACAGTAAAATGATATTTAACCTGGGGCAATACAGAGCGCTGAAGACGTGATAAAGAAAAAACGATTGGAATCAGGGAGTTCAGTATGACTAGCAACCGCCTACCCTAGGAGAGGATACACGATTTACTGATATTTTCTGATTACTGTTATTTTTCTGTTTTCTAGCTATGTAATAGATGCATAGTTTTACCTACATTCTTTTATATTACATTAAAGATATAATGGACCTTTCATTCATCTTTCATTTCATGCTTAGTACTTTTATTTTATTTTAGTGTTTTTTGTTATGGTATTTTGAGAAGAGTAAGGTAACATCCCAGTTTCCATGCCTTTAAGACATATTTGGGATACGGTGTTAGGCCCGTATTTTCAATCCCTTGGGCACATGCAAGTGTGATTTGGTCAGTGTCACGCATGGCCGCATGTACCTACCCAGATTTCTCTGCTACCTATTTGCAGAGACCGGGTGTACCCCAGGGCTTTTTTCTTTTTTGGTGTGTACCAGAAAAACATTACAGCGCTGGAACTTGAACCGGATTAGTAAAACTTGCATCTAACCACTCTGCTAACCAGGCCGCCACTCTGAGAAGAGAGTTAGGAAAGATATTCTCAGGAGATCAGTTTCTATTTTAGGCGAAATAGACAGCTCCCTGGGACACAATATTGACATGTTGGGGGGGGGGGAGGGGAAGGGGAAGGGGGCGTTTTTAAAAGCAAAAAGAAGACGAGCTGGAAGTTTTTAGTCCCCCCACTGCGAGATCGGTGGTTTTAAGTCTGGCCGGATACGCCCCTGTCACACCAGATCTAGAAATAGGTACCTGGCTTCTTCTGAGAAGGAAAGGCTGACCACGTCTCACCCTTCTACCCCCCCCCCCCTCCTCACCCCCACCTTTCTCCTCGTGTTCCGACATGTCAAGGAAAAATATGAGCATTTGAACTATATTCCCCTTTGATGCCTTCAGGTGGCCGAACTTACTTAAAGGTAAAAGACACGTAAACTTGAGATGTATGAGAGCTGCAAGACGTGAATAAATACCACACACACACACAAACTGTTACAAAACTTGATATAAATTCCTGAACGTTTTAATATAACTCTCCATTGCCAGCACCAGCCTGTACGGTTTCTGATTCTCCACTACAATTCCTCTGTAATCCCCACTGATCCGAAATTTCTTTAATAAAAAAAAAATCAGACCTAGCATTAAAATTGTCGTTAAATTCTCCTAATGTATTTACTCACGATGAACACTAAAACTTAAGTTTCACACTTTCACCATATACCCGGTAAATAATTAAAAAGTTTGAAAAATTTTTAAATTCGTCTTTTATATTAACTGAGCAGAAACAAAATATTTCCGTGAGTCGCATATTATATGTCAAAGAGCCGCAGGTAGCCCATGGGACGGGGTTTGATCATCCCTGTTGTATAGCATGATAGGGCAACTTTTTGTAAAAAAAAATGGGAGGGGGGAAGGGGGCGCTGAAACAGCATACAGCCACTCCTGCTTCTGAATGTATTGGGCGCGCTAAGAATAGCATAGCTCGGTTGTGAAAATGGAGTATAAGAACAAAGAGGGGGTGAAGACGCCCGATAAGGTAATCAACGACCCATAGCTGATATGCCAGCGTCAGGGTTAGCAACCCATAGCTGATATGCTAGCGTTAGGGTTAGCAACCCATAGCTGATACGCTAGCGTCAGAGTTAGCAACCCATAGCTGATATGCCGGCGTCAGGGTTAGCAACCCATAGCTGATATGCTAGCGTTAGGGTTAGCAACCCATAGCTGATACGCTAGCGTCAGAGTTAGCAACCCATAGCTGATATGCCGGCGTCAGGGTTAGCGAACCATAGCTGACCAAGACCCTGTCCTACCTCTCCGTTGTACCCCCAGTAACAGGCTTAGCTCGGCTAGCGGGACAGGGATCGCCATAGTCCCCATTGTTGGTGGAGTCTGCTAAAGAAGCATTGCACACCCACTGCTTTTTAGTTGTACTCTGGGACTGAAAAAGTGGCCGCCATAACCCGCTCCCACGCCGATACGATGCTGTGCCTCAACACCTCTACAGCATCGGCTGCAAAGAACGCCAGCTCACAGTTACAGAGTTCGTACAAGTACAAGGAACAAAGGAATAATTATTCACAAGCTTATACAAAAGTCTCCTGCAGAACATAAATATTGTTGTGATCCCATGAAAAAAAAACCAAGAAAGAAAAGGAATAAACAATTGATTATGTTGAAAGGAAAAGAAATCTTTGCTGAATACGTTAAACAGTAAGGCTAAAACAGTTCTGTTAAAGATCATGAAAATGCTGGAAGATATTGCCGAAAGAAAAATAAAATTTCTGCAACGAAAATGTAAAAAAAAAATGAAATTAGAAGAAATAAAGGTAATACTTTCTCGGAGATAGTAAATAGACGAATTTTATTTAATTCGTGACGCATAACAGAAATGTGATGTAAAAATAACAAGCTATATTAGTCAGTCATACATATCTTGATAAAAAAAATCACATTTTATTTCTATTACTCTGTCAACATGAAATATATACATACACATAAAGAGAGAAGAATGAACAATACAGTAAAAGGCGCGTTTTTTTCTACGGTATACAAACGATGGATAAAGCGAGCAGGGATATTAATCACCGGGCAGCAAAAAGAAAAGGCAATCAAAGCAAAAACTGATATAAACATTCCTTTGCTAAATGTACTTGAAAGAAAGCATGAAAAACCTTCAAAGGGAGAGCTGCTATAACTTGAAAAAAAAGCATGAAAAACATTCACGTAGAGAACTGTTATTATTTGAAACAAGCATGAAAAACTTTCACGGAAAGAACTGTTATTACTTGAAACAAGCATACAAAAAAAAAAAAAACTTTCACGGAGGGAACTGTTATTACATGAAAGAAGCATGAAAACCCTTCACGGAGAGAACTGCTATTACTTGAACAAGCATGAAAAAACTTTCACGGAGAAAACTGTTATTACTTGAAAGAAGCATGAAAAACCTTCACGGAGAGAACTGCTATTACTTGAATCAAGCATGAAAAGCCTACACGAAGAGAACTGTTATTACTTGAAACAAACATAAAAAACTTTCACGGAGAGAACTTTTATTACTTGAAACAAGCATGAAAAACCTTCACGGAGAGAACTGTTATTACTTGAATCAAGCATGAAAAAAACTTTAACGGAGAGAACTGTTATTACCTGAAAAAAAAGCATGAAAACCCTTCACAGAGAAAACTGTTATTACTTGAAAAAAAAGCATGAAAAACTTTAACGGAGAGAACTGTTAATACTTGAAAAAAAGCATGAAAAACTTTCATAGAGAGAGCTGTTATTAACTTGAAACAAGCATGAAAACACTTTCATAGAGAGAGCTTTACCGATCTGGTTAGTAATAAAACATTTGTTTTCATCGAAGATCAACATATGCTATGTTTACCGGTAACCGTTTGAGCGGAAAATAAAGAAACAAAACAAGCAAAGGAAGAAACGAATGAAATGAAAGAGCTCCACTATCAACGGTGTTAAATAAAGTAGCTTCGCTAATTAACCTTAAAATAAAAGTTATAGGTTGATTTATTGAAATTAATCAACACGATTATTGTTGAAAGATTCACATGACGTTTTCAAAGAGACTTTCATTTTTCAACTGGAAAAAAAAATCCCTTCATTTTTTTACATTTGAGATTCATTCATTCATTTGCATGTCCCCTGCGGAACTTTGCCTCCCAAACAGCACTCCTGTAGGCCTCTCGGTTGTGAGCAAGATGGCCTGCTGCTGCTGCTGCTTCCATTTGTAGATTGTCAACGATGTCTTGCAGCCATCTTCGCTTTGGTCTTCCTCTTTTTCTTTTTCCTATTATGCAACCTTCCAGTATTCTCTAAATTATCATGACGTTTAATGTGTCCAAAATATTTAAGTTTTCTCTCTTTAATCCTCTTTACTAGCCAGCCTTCTTCAATACTCTTGTAGTACAGATATATTTGTTCTTTTTGAACAATCTTTTTTTGAGATTACGTCACCGAAAATATATGACCCGTTGCATTTGCATCCCCCGTGTGCGTTAAGTGTTAGTGCCTTCATATTTCTAGGCGTCTACAGTATCTGAGGTAGGGGTACCATCACCTGTCTACTCTGCCTCTGTTTTCCTAGGGAAACCCCAGGTACAGGAAACCCATGGGGTTGAACCCCAGTGCCAATCAGTCCGAAGAAGAAGGATGCTTGCTTGAATGTTTGATGAAAGAAGATTTGTTTAGAAACGAAATAGCCTGTTGGGCAAACTTTAGAACACAAGAGTATAGATGTCCAAGTTTTTAACACGCAAAAGGTACTTGAAGAACAAGCGGAGAAAAAAAAGACATTCTTAAGAATACAAAAATTACTTACTTCCTCTTCATTGAATAAAATGAAGGCGAAGTGGCATCACCAATCCATCAGCATCTCAGTTTTGTTTTGTTCTTTCTTTGTGTGTGTCTTTTTGGGCATAAATTGTTTCTTTGTTTTTTTTAACCCTCTTGTTGGGTTTTTTTTCTTATTGCAACAGTAAGTTCGTGGTAAAATATCAGTGTAATAAACGAGTTGGAAGAATTGTTCCGTTATGTAAGTAATCAACTTTCGTTTTAGAATGAAACTTTCGTCCAAGAAATATACGACATAAAACTGGAACAAAATAATTGTCTTTGCCTAATAAATCGATCTTTAACTCTTTTACTTTAGACTTAATTTCAATGCTCTGCCAGAATAAATTTTGATGAGGAATTTTGTTAGGAAAAAAAAACTCGAATGAGGTTAACTCTATAATACTAAGTTGGGTTAGAAATGTGCTACTTTTCATTTCCTTTATCTAAATATCGTTGGTGTTACCAACACTACCAATGGTTTTTTGAAGCAAAAGAGTTAACAGTGGTTGCGAAGAATACTAAAATACAAAAAGTTCACAACAAATAAAAACGCTATAAATATTATTAAAGAGGAAAAGTTCATTGTGGTAAGAACTGAGTATCATAACTTCTATGAAAGCCCATGCTCATCATATTTAAAAGTCTGAGATTCAATCAGTTAAAGAATCTTGAAAATGATGACTGAAATCTTACGGATAGAGAAAGAAAGGAAAGCGATGATAAATTTTAAATTCAAGACGTTGAGCAGACGAGCGAGGGAGAGAGAGAGAGAGAGAGGGGGGGGGGGAGAGACTAATGAAAGGGCATTTTAGCAAAGGCCTTCGTTCAAACAATTGAATAGAGTGGAAATAAGTGGTCACAACGTATGGTTATAGAGGAAAATGGAACTGCATATGTAAAATATTTGATGGATTTGAAGCATATGCAAAAGAAGAGCAACGACAATGTTTTCTAAAGGAACTGAAATCTATTTTTTTTCTGAATACTAAAATAATAATTCAGAGTTAATTTTTTTTTTGCCTTTTGCTTACAGCATATTGTTGCCACTTGTGTTTTGTTCTAAGTGTGGAAGGGATTATTGTTGTCGATTCTGAAGTTATGTTTTCGTTTTCCTCTTTGTAGAAGACGAAGAACTACAGACACAACTAAAAGCTGTGAAAACAAATACTAGGGTTAGTAGACAAAGGTAAAAGCACATACTGAGTCTGAATATAAAGAATATAACGACCCAGTGAATGTATCTTCGCAGAAGCTGTGGAGAATATTCGACAAAAAGACATATTGCATACAGACAGATACTTTGTCGATACTTTCATTAAAAAGTAGTTTCTTTAATGAAAAGTAGATACATATGGCTCAGTGATTATAGCAACGACATTTGTTGAGAATGTTCAATACAAGGAAAGTAGATACAGCAACAGTAAGTATGAGTAACAATAAATAAGCGTGTCCTGGAAATATAAAAAAAAAAGAAATGAAAAGCAAAGGCACAGGACTTATAAGAAGAAGGGGGGGGGGGGGAAGCAAATAATAGCAAGAAAAGAGATTCAGATTATTATAAATACCAAATAGGAGAACAGAAATACGACAAGCCACGACCAAAAGATATCTGTTACAGTCCAAGCTAACATACAACAATGCCACATTTATTTTTCTCTTTTTTTTTTAAGGAGGGAGGGAAAAGGGGGGGGGGGGGGGAAGAAAGAGTAATTTTAGAACATTCGAGACTGTCTGAGAAGATTTCCGTGGCTGCTTGCAGTAAATCACAGTAGTCTATAGCTCTACCTACGACTTGGCAAAGAGGAGAAAGACGCGCACAGAGCGCGTAGACGCACTACACAACTAGCTCTGTAATAGTGAGAAACCTTACGACTGGAAAGACAGGCAGCTGCAGACGTGTGCTTTATCAAACCGTGATTGCAAAAGTAAATAGGAATTCAGATAAGGTCGGAACGTTTTTAAAGAAAAGCCACAGACTTGGGATGAGCAGGAGAATTCCAGACCCAACATTCGGAACCGATAGAATGTTGGGTAAAGAAACAATTGAGAAATATATTAAAATGCCAAGTAATTGGTTAAGGCAGTATAATTATATTTGGTTATGGCAGTATAATTATATTCGGTTATGACAGTATAATTATATTCGGTTATGACAGTATAATTATATTTGGTTATGGCAGTATAATTATATTTGATTGTGGCGGTATACTTATATTCGGTTATGGCAGTATAATTATATTTGGTTATGGCAGTATAATTATAATTGGTTATGGCAGAATAACTATATTTGTTCTTGGCAGTATAATTATATTTGGTTATGGGAGTATAATTATATTTGGTTATGGCAGCATGATTATATTCGGTTATGACAGTATAATTATAATTGGTTATGGCAGTATAACTATATTTGTTCTTGGCAGTATAATTATATTTGGTTATGGGAGTATAATTATATTTGGTTATGGCAGCATGATTATATTTGGTTATGGCAGTATAATTATATTTGGTTATGGCAGTATAATTATATTTGATTATGGCAGTATAATTATATTTGATTATAGCAGCATAATTATATTTGATTATGGCAGTAATAGCAAGAAAATACAACATATGGTAGTATAATTATATTTGGTTATGGGAGTATAATTATATTTGGTTATGGCGGGTATAATTTCAGGAGTACAGTTGGAAGCAAAGGTGACTGTACTAGTCTAATGATGCAGATGCTAGAGCCAGCCAAACAAGAACTGACCAAGACCCTGCCTCTTCTTCTCCGTTCTTGCAAATGGTGGGGGGGGGAGGGGCCGCTGAGGTATCTATGGTAGAGGAGTCTTGTCTACTTCGGGTATTAAAGATAACCATGGTACCCCTTCAAACGGTGGCCCAAGTCTCAACACTTTAGTCGTCGACTGATAAGAATATCTTTTTCCCACTTTCATGGAGGAACAATATCAAAACAATAACAACAATAAAAACAACAAAACAATAACAATAATAATAGAAAAAAACGATATTGACTAAAATAACAACAAAACATTGGTAACAATAACAACAAGAACAACAATAACAAGAACAGCTGCAACAATGACAATAAAAATGATCACAACAACAACATGAAGCGCAACAACAATAACAACAATCGCCAGTAAAAATAACGACAAAAAATAGCACCAATAGGAACAATTATAGCAACTGCAGCAATAGCCACAACAAGAACCCTAATGGTAACAATTATCAACAACAACAACTGCACGTTAGGTAATAATGTACATTAAACGCGAACTTATAGCAAGGACTCTGTGCCCAAGTATGTACAGAATAAAGGTTGCACAGGAAGGGGACACAACTCATACAACACATGAACAACAGCTTCAGATCGCGGGGTTGATCTCCTGTAGGAAGCCATTTCTGCTGTTGTTTAGTTCAAGGTGAGTTATAAAATGATATTGTATTCCGCATTTTATAGCACATCCTAGCCACGAAATTGCCTTTACAGTTGAAGATAACATAAATTTAATTCTATGGCTGCGACTTGAATTAAGGTAGCCCGGGGGGGGGGGGTAGGGGTATCGGTGTGGAGGGGGGCGGGGAGGAGGGAGGAGAGATCTGAGGTGGGTTCGCGAGACGTTATTATGATAAATGTTGGACTGTTATGAAAGTAATGTTTGGTGATTAGTAGTAAGGTTATGTTATGTTAAAGGCACTGAAGTAGTATTGGTTAATTTTTTTTTAAATTTTAACCCTGTAAAAAATCTTTAAAAAAATTTTTTTTTCATGGCTTGTGGGTTGTCTAACATTGTTGATTTATGGTCGCGGTCACCTAACATTGTTGATTTATGGTCGCGGGTCACCTAACATTGTTGATTTATGGTCGCGGGTCACTTAACATTGTTGATTTATGGTCGCGGTCACCTAACATTGTTGATTTATGGTCGCGGGTCACCTAACATTGTTGATTTATGGTCGCGGGTCACTTAACATTGTTGATTTATGGACGCGGGTCACCTAACATTGTTGATTTTTGGGAAGGGCACAAGGAAAAAAATCTTTAGAACCGCCGCAGCTTGGACTGGTTGTAGCACAACCGACAGATGCATGAAGGCAGTCAAGATGTCTGTTCTCTGAGCGCAGCTTAGTTTGAGTTTGATGAGTGAGTTAGAAATGATCAAGACCCTATCCCACCCTTTTCACACTGTAAAAACATCATCGTCATCGTTATCATTGACCTTCGCTTTCTAGGGAACATAGACTACGGATAAATGCTCTCCAGTCGCTCCTGTTCTTGGTTTTATTATTCTTCCCGGAGCGCTTCCATTGTTTCCTTTCTCCGTGTAGTTCTATGTCTTACTAGTTGTATGTAGCACGCTGTTTCTCATAATTATACATCCCAACCAGGTATGGCTCGACTTGGTCAGTACGGTAAACCGCTTTACCACTTTCTTTTCTTTTTGCTACCTCTCAGGAATTTCAAAGTAACTAGGTCTAAAATATATTATTTGCTTGAAATGGTGAGGACATTGTCCGTTTCGGCAATCAGCGACCCGTAACTGACATGCTGGCGTCAGAGCTGGTGGACCATAGCTGACCAAGACCCTACCCTACCTCCCCGTTGGTACTCGCAGTAACAGGCTTAGCCTGGCTAACGGAGCAGGTATCGCCGCGGTCTCCATGGCGGTGGAGTCTGATAAAGAAATATTGCATCCCCCCCCGGTTTAGCTCCACCCAGGGAGTGAAAGAAAAGCTGCCAGAACCCGCTACCAATCGGACACGATGCTGTGGCTCAACACCTTCACAGCACTGACTGCAGAGAACACCAGCTCCCAGTTTCAGGGAGATAGAAGATAGACAGAAGATAAGACAAGACATTAATTACTGGTATCAGGTACGAAACACACTCAGAATAAAAACGGAACCGAACAGACAAAATAGCCTTTTTTTTTAAAGTAAAGATCCACAGAAGCAGTGTTTATCAACAGAAGACAAGAAAAGACTGGATAAGAAGGAGAAAGGAAGAGTGAGACAGTGAGCGCTCGTAGATAAATTTGTTAGTTAAACCTAAAATAAACGGTGTTAGTTAAACCTAAAATAAACGGTGTTAGCTAAACCTAAAATAAACGGTGTTCGTTAAACCTAAAATAAACAGTGTCAGCTAAACCTAAAATAAACTGTATAGCTTTGTTTATTGCAATGGCTTATTCTAACAACCTAATTCCCAACTTGCTGGACGTCTTCTGCATCGAAAACTACACCACAGCAACCGCTGCAAAGAATCCAAGTTAATATTTCTAGAACATCTAGCAACAGACGAATGGAAAAAATGAGAAATTATTTTAACAGTTTCATTCCTTCCATTCCGGAGAGATTTCTGAAAAAAAATTTTATGTTCTAAGCGACAAAACGCTGAATTTGATTTTCATTGAAAAACTCATTAAACTTAACCTAAACATCTCTGCAACTTATTGTACACTTCTGAATTATAGTTTCAAAAGAAGTCCACTTGTCAGGTACAAAAACTGTTTTCCCAACAATAGTTTACGGCTGTTTCCCATCATAGCTTGTATTCTATCAATATTTTCTTTATTAGCATATTACCCGACGTTGCCCGTGTAAGTAGCGTGCAGTTTTAAGCTTGTTATCATTTGTTCATTTTGTTTCATAGTTTTAGCACGCGTACATGTAGAAATCTTTTACACACTTCAAAGTTATCTTATATATGGCGTTATCATTATTAGAATGTCCTTCATAAATTTTATTTATAATTCCTCAATGTTCTTTTGTATTCGTAAAGTTCGAGATAAATATCTGCTTTTAGACGATCTGATTACTTTGTTTTCTTGCTAACGGTTTTAGCATACACAATGAATAAATGAACATTTACCTCTCTTTATTTCGCTGATATTTTCTTCTGTTCATACGACAAATGACGGCAAATTTTGAACCCAACATTGTGCGCTGCCTGTTCTAATAATTTATGTGATTCTCTTTCCCTGTGTTTATTTCCAAAATGCTACCTGGTACTTAACAAAAGTCCAACTATCATTCTGGTGCCTCTGTGGACCAAAACATTAACTTTTGTTTGACAAAAAAAAGACAGAACACGTTTATTATTTGACCCACGATATCGGGGTTTCCGGACTGACTGTCATGTTTTTTTTTCTTCTGCCTGTCTTTTAAATTTTTTTATCTGTTTCTTTCCTTCTTTGCTTTAACACTACTATATATTTGTGTTTGTATTTGACAAATTAATGGGTTTTTAAAACTCGTTTGTTTTCATACTTTACTGGAGATCAACTATTATACTGTATCTGTCCGCCAGGTTCTGACCTCACCAGTCTACACAGTTATTTGTCCACTTATTAATCCAACTGTCTGTATCTGTTTGTCTCCATTTGTCTATATCAGAGAAACCTAGAGGTGAAAAAAGGGACAGAGGAAAGGAAAGAAACAAGATATCAGACGAACTGGCACATAGCACGGTCCAACGTAGATCTTACAGAAAGAGCTAGGATAGATGGCTGTGGAAATCATTGACGACCAACACTTGATTGGCACAGACCATAGATAGATAGATAGATAGATAGATAGATAGATAGATAGATAGATAGATAGATAGATAGATAGATAGATAGACTGGTGTGCATGCATGCAGACAGGGAGGCAGGCAGACAAACAGACGGACGGACGGACGGACGGACGGACAGGCAGACAGGCAGACAGACAGACAGGCAGGCAGAAGGACAGACAGACAGACAGACAGACAGACAGACAGACAGACAGACAGACAGAGTCTCATTTGTTCAGCCTACCTCTCAATTTTTCTGTTTATTAGCAAGTCTTCCACTATGCTTATCAAATAAATTTCGTATTAATCACGATTAAAGCTTTTCTGTTGAGACTAATAAAGACTGTTATGTTTATTGTGTGGTCTATTTCACAGCTGACAACAACTGCACAGCATGCAAGCACCCGCTTACACACGAGTCAATGATAGACCAGTTTTGTCGATCAAATATAAGTAAGTACTTTATAATGTTCCTAAATTTATGTTAATGGCGTATTCTCATACACACTAACAGCAGCGGTTATCAAACTGTTTGTGAGATCGCGGCAGACACGCGTATAAAATAAACTAAATGTTAATATTTCAACATATTTCTCTGGCTCTGGCTGTAGAAAGCACGATCGTTAGATACATTAATTCACAGACGTTGTAGAAATTCCGTGGCACCTTTTCGGACCCTTCGCGGCGCACTGCTTGATAATCGTTGACTTAGAACACACACACGAAAGGTATGATCTTCATGATATTGTTATGGACACTCAGATTAACTGGTGTAGGGTGGTTCTAAAAAAAAGGGTTAGGAACCGCTGTTTTAAGTGAACGTTGCATAATTGACAGACGCATTAAAGGAGAAAAAAATGGCTGTCCTTTGAAAGCAGCCTAGTTTGTATGGTGAGTAAACTAAACTGATCAAGACCCTATTACACCCTTTTTGCGGCTTGTTCTTACAGCTAATGCCATGTGGATCGAGGGCAGTCCTCTTCTTATCATTTATGACGATTGACGATGATGATAATGATGTTCTTGACGATAGCTGATGATAGATGTTAGCTTCCGGTGAGAGATGGGGTGAAAATGATGTCCGATTACACAATCATCGTCCCATAGCTGATACGCTAGCGTCTGGGTTAGTGAACCATAGCTGACCAAGACCCTGTCCCACTTCTCCGTTGGTACCCCTAGTAACAAGCTTAGCCTGGCTAACGGGGCATGGATTGCCATAGTCCCCACGGTGGTGGAGTCTGCTAAACAAGCATTGCATAGCCCCCCCCCCCCGGCTGCATTTTAGTTGTACTCCGGGACTGATAAAGTAGCTACCATAACTCGTCCCCACGCCGATACGATGCTGTACCTCAACACCTCCACAGCATCGGCTGCAAAGAACACCAGCTCGCAGTTACAGGGAGATAGCACACGACAAGATAAGACTTCCGGAGGGAGAAAAGGAAAGGCGTGTTGAGGGGTTTGAGCTTGATACAAAGAAAGATAAGACATTGATCCAAACGGCAAGCCAGTACTCCAGACTTTCAACTCCAACTGCTCTATGCTTATTCTATCAGGCTCTTCTGCCACTTAGGTTACGGGGCAGGACCGGTTGTGTTCAGACGTTGAAAACTCCCCATCAGGTACAAATTTCACCGAAAGACACAAAATGTCTGCATGTAAAAATATTTGTTACATCATTGTGGCATAGGACACATTATTTTGATGGAAAGTTAACATTTGTGTTATAAAATAATGTACAACAATAATTGGTGTTAATTTTTAAAAATCTAAATTTCATGTGTTGTAAATGTAACTTCTCATAATTGCAGTATTTCCTCGGTATCCGCGGCCATTTGGTTACAAACTTTGTCACGGATGATTGAAAATACCGGTCTTTATAAAAGAAGGTAAAAGTACAAAGGTAAAGGTAATCCTGTCATACCTTAGAGGCACATAAGGAAGGCAGCTGAAATATGTATCAATGAGGAAAAATTAGAAGAGGTGGAGAGTTTTGAATATCTTGGATCAATACTAACTAATAATGGAGATACAATGAGGGAAATTAAAAGGAGGACATCTATCGCTCTTCAAAAAGTAAAACGACCAAAGAAACTGTGGAGAGGAACAGACAGAACTAAAAAAATAAGATTTTTAAGGTAATGCATCTTTCTGATGGCAACATATGTCTGTAAGACCTGGACACTTAACAAAACAACTGAGAAACACATAAATGCCTTTGAAACTAAATGCTACAGAAGAATTCTTCAAGTATCATGGACGCAGAAAATAACAAATATATCCATTCTACAAGATCTTAATATTGAAGAAGGTTGGTTAGTAAAGAGGATTAAACAGAGAAAACTTAAATATTTTGGACACATTAAACGTCATGATAATTTAGAGAAGACCGTCTTGGATGGATACACAATGGGAAAAAGAAAGAGAAGAAGGCCAAGGCGAAGATGACTGCAAGACATCATTGATAATCTGCAAATGGATGCATCAGCAGCAGAGCATCTTGCTTACAACCTAGAGGCCTACAGGAGAGCTGTTAGGGAAGCAAAATTCCGCAAGGGACATGCAAATGGTTGACTGTCTGATAAAAAATACTATACATCTGCAACGTGTAAATATATTACAGTATTACAGTGTAATTCAGAAAGGATTAACAAAAATAAAATAATGTAGTTATTAAAAAACAGTAATAAACTCAGAGAGAGAGAGAGAGAGAGAGAAAAAAAGAGAGAGATACGGAGTAAAGGAAGGAGGGAGGTAGAGAGAGAGACAGACAGACAGAGGGAGAGAGAACGAAGTAAGTTTATTTTCAAAGGTTGAAGAATTGAACACACAGGCCCCTATCACACATTTTGTATTCGTATTCTGTACAAGTGCTGCAAACATACGAGGTGGTATAAGAGAGAGAGAGAGAGAGAGAGAGAGAGAGACAGACAGACAGACAGACAGACAGACAGACAGACAGAGAGTGAGAGGAGGGAAGAATATATATTCACTCTCCTAGATTTGACAAACTACGCATGTGATGTTCTCGTTTCCATCCATCCATCCATCCATCCATGTGCTTTCTTCAAAGAGTGGTGCAATTTCAATCTGACCGTGCGTATGAAAGTAGTATTAAGTTATATACGATGTATTAGTTATTCTTTATTTTTAAATGTATAAATAAAAGGATCATTGTTTCGTTATTTTACATTTTATTAATGATCGACGTGTTTTTAGATATTTGAATTAAACTGACTGATTGGAAAACTGAATGATGAGAAACAAAAGGACAGGATGTCTAGTTCTTCACAATTTTCAAATAAAATTCAATCAATAAATCAAGCGATCAATCAATCAATAAATCAGTTATGTATCTTTATTGTTCTTCGTTTTTTCTTGCGATGAAAAGTGATGATTATTAGGCTCCGAGATGAAAATTACAACTCAACCAACTCCAGCAAAGATGAAACGGACAAGCCCATCTTCAGTTGAAAAAGCTATTAGACAAACAATGATGGGAAGAATATTTCTATCAAACAAAGATGGTAAGAATACTTCTATCAAACAAAGATGGTAAGAATACTTCTATCAAACAAAGATGGTAAGAATACTTCTATCAAACAAAGATGGTAAGAATACTTCTGTCAAACAAAGATAGGAAGAATACTTCAAAGAGCTTCTCAACACAACTGGAGAAACAGAACAAGAAAATACCTATCAAGCAAAGTCTAGCAAGGAAATTCAGCAATTTGAGTTCAGAAAAGGATGAAGCTGCACTGATGCAGTATTTCTGCCTGTGAAAAAGCCACTGAATGTGTCAAAAAAACTTAATATCGTCTCTGTGGACCAAGAAAAAGCTTTTGACAGGGTTAACAGAAGCAAATTGTGGGCAGTATTAGAGGAATATGGTGTACTGTGACATCTACTGGAAAACATAATGTTTTCATACACAAATAGTCAAAGTGCAGTAGGGACGACAGCAGGCAGTATGGACTGGATCAATGTAACAACGGGAGTCAGACAGGCCTGCGTACTGTCACCATCACTATTTATAATCTATATGGACAGAATAACTAAAGAAGCAGACCCAGTCCACTAGAACTGAAGGAACTAATGTTCATAGACGACCAGTGTATAGAACACAAAGACCCAAATTGCCTACAAGATCATGAACTGATCAGACCTTCAGAGCTGTAAACATTCTGATACTTCTTCTTCTTCTTCTTCGTTCGCATTGTCTGTCTATATCTGCAGTCCTGTCTCTTGGATAAATTTCACTGTTTTTTGTAACTCATGTATGGAACCGTAGAGCTTATCTTCTTTAGTGGTTTCACTGGGCCAGTAATTATTTCTCAGTGTCTCATAGTTGGTGCAGTTCTGGAGGATATGTTCCACACACATTCTGATACGAAAATCAACATTGCCAAAACTGAGACCATGAAAGTTAACAGAAAGTTAACAGAATGCATATACTGAAGACAGCAAAATACAACAAGTAAATGAATTCAAGTATCTTGGATGCGCGTTCACAGAAGATTGAAAGCTTGATAAGTAAACTGATGTTAAAACACAAAGAGCCAGTGCTGTTACATACCAGATATCCCCGCTGCTGACACACCCCAACATCCCACTGAAAACTAAGAGAAAACGAATTAATAGCATATTCCTATTAACGCTGTGCTACCCGTGCCAGACATGGGCACTTATTAAGAAACAACAGAACAAAATAACAACATATGAAATGAGATGTCTTAGGAAAACAACAAATGTCACCAGGTTTGACAAGCTAAGAAATGACACCATAAGACAGATGGTAGGAAGTACGACACGCAGAGAAGCAAAGAATCACGTGGTTCGCCACGTAATGAGAATGGCACACTCACACCCAGCCACGAGAGCCTTAAACCAAAGAACTATAGGACATAGATCAAGAGAAATAGAAAGAGATGGATAGATAGTATCAGACAGACACCTGCTAACTATGTCATTATCGTCACTGAGGCCACCCATTTGGCCCATAAACGCCAACTGCATTTCCCCTCGACACTTCACGGTACAAGAGGAGGATATGGTAAGTAAAGCAAGATGATGATGATGAAATGCAGAATATACAACGCCTAGGATAATGAGTTCTAGTGAAGGTTTATGGCATAGTTTGAAGCTACTGACCTGCTGCTGATGATGGTACTGACTGAGCGCCCAAGACGAGGGTCTGGCTGACCGTGAGATGATTCATAACGCGGCTCACTCTGGCGAGGGAGGACAGAATTCATGTATTATTTCTAACTTTCCAAATTTCTAGTTTTTATTTGTTCAATTTGTTATTTAATATTTATTTTAAAACTGGCGAGGATGTTGAGGCAAAGCATGGGCACAGCCATGCAGCACAGCATCGGGTCTGAGCAGGTCACGGTGGCTATTCTTTTCAGCCCCGGAGTGCAGCTAAAAAAAACAGGAGGTGTGCATACTTCTTTAACAGGCTCCACCACCATGGGGACTATGGCGATCCCTGTCTCATTAGCCAGCGGTTAGGCCTGGTAATGTGGCTACCGACGGAGAGGTGAGGCTAACGCTATAGATCGCTAACACCGAGCTTAGCATCCACTACAGTGGCGAGTTTTGAAATAACTGATTTATTAATTAATTTATATTTATGAATACTTGGAGACTAAACACGAGAAAGCACATACTGGAAGTTTTGAAAATAAGCATTACAAAGTATCAAGAATCTGACATTTTTTTCAGTTTTTAATGAAGTTTTTTTTTTCTTTTAATGTCTCTATTCGGGTCGCTAAAAAAAGAGAAGATTAAGCAGAGGAGAGCTAGATAATACAGAACAAACAAACAAACAAAAAATGCACAGAGAACTATGTCAGCGGTCGTAGTCTGCAATTATAGAAAGAATTTCCTACTTAACCGCAGCTCAAACTCAACATTATCTCTCGTTTTCGGAGATTTTCGGTGTTCTGCTTTGATGTTTTTTGTTGTGGAAAATCTCCGAGTAACCTCAATTCATAGACTGAATAAAAAAGCTGCAGTGGGCGATTACTCTCAGAAAAGTGAAATTATTTTGAAAAAAAAATAATTTCTTCTCCTTTCTTCTTTTCGCTTCCTTTAAAATGAAAGTATTAATTAAAGTCTATGCGGTTATTATCTTTATGGCGTAACTTAAAGCACCCACATACTCCGACATTTTCTCTATGAAAGCTTAAGGAAAACTAAACTCTATTATCATGCATACATCAGCCTCAAACAAAGAAACGTTTGCACGAAGTGGATAAATAAAATCTGCTAGACTTGCACTAGTCACAGACACAGCAGGGTTACAAACACTGGCGGGGGGACATTTCCATTCAGTTAAAGCATGGAGAAGAACGGGGTGGAAATGGAGAACATAGCTATACAACGATTTCAAGGTTACTGTGAACATTTTAAAACACCGAATGTATTTACAAGTTTGTTCTCGGCAAACGCATAGAAAAGTTGTAATTTTTAGATGAGTTTTTTTAAAAAAACAAAACAACGCATATTTACCTGCATTTATCGACAGCGTGTAGTAGCGAACAAAGGTATTCCGTTTCCTTGCTATTAAGGTATATTGGGGAATAAGGTGTTAGGCCAGTATTTTCCTTGACCTTCGGCACATGAAAGTCTGATGTGGTCAGCATCACGCCCTGGCCGCTTTACCTTCCCAGATTTCGCCGGTACCCATTTTCAGAGGCTGGGTCAACCCCGGGGATTTTTTCGGTGTGTACCAGAAAAAAAATCCCACTGCTGGGACTGAACACGGTACCACCAGATTAGTAAACCCGGCGCCTAACCACTCAGCTAAGAACAAAGGTATTTGTTCAATAATATATCTTTACATCAACGTAGATTTACATTAGCGTATATTTACATCAACGTATATTTACCTCAATCAATCAAGTGCCATGCCGCGTGGCGAAGGCGATCATTTCTCTCCACAATTCCCTGTCTTTAGAGTTAATTATGAGATCCGCCGGTGACTTTCTTCCTAGCCACACTGACAGCCCATCCAGTAACTTCTTTCTCTCTCTCTCTCTCTGTCTTCCTCTGTCTCTTCTTCCCTCAATTTTTCCAGTTGTCACAACGTGTTCTAATTTTCCTCTTCTCAGAAAATGTGTTACAAATCTCTCTTGTCTGCTTCTGATCTTTGTTGTAATTTGACTTTTAACTTCAGCCTCTTCTTCGTCGGTTTTCTTAGCTGTCCATGGTACATTCAACATCCTTCTTATGAACCACATTTCCATGGGCTCTATTTCTCGTTGTACTCTCTTATTCATGGAATAATTTTTTTTTATAAATAAGGAACTACGAGGCTTTGGTACGGTAAAGTAAGAGAACACAGTTTTGTAGGATTAGACCTAAAAAAATCGTAGACAAAGCATTTTAGTGAGACGTGAGAGAAAGAAAAATCACAAGAGAATTACCTGGGACTCGAACACGGACTCCGGTAGGACGAGCAGCCGTCTAACCACGAGAGAACAGCGTGCTTTTTTTAGTGTGCTTGTTGGCTAAGTCGATAGTGCGCTGTTCTCTCGTGGCTAGACGGCTGCTTGTCCTACCGGAGTCCGTGTTCGAATCCCAGGTAATTCTCTTGTGATTCTTCTTTCTCTCATGTTTCATTAAAGTGTTTTGTCTACGATTTTTTCGAGGTCTAATCCTACAAACTGTGTTCTCTTACTTTACAGTACCAAAGCTTCGTAGTTTCCTATTTATACAAAAAAAAATTGTTCCTTAAAACTATACCTGAAACTAACTTCATGTAATAAGTATTCGTTCGTTTGTTGTTGTTGTTCAAGTTTGCACCAGACATGGCAGGAGACCGTGTGTATGTTTGTCTAAAAGTTGGTACCTGCTAGAGAGACTGAATCTAAGCTACGGAATTTCTGTGTCACGACCTCGTTTCTTTCCGAGTGTCACGATCCCTCGTGTCTACTGAACAGTTACTAAAGACTATGTCAATAAAACACCTTTCTTGGGGGTGCTAGTTGGCTAAGTCAATAGTACGCTGTTCTCTTGTGGCTAGATGGCTGCTCGTCCTACTGGAGTCCGTGTTCGAATCCCAGGTAATTCTCTTGTGATTTTTCTTTCTCTCATGTCGAACTACCATTTTTTCGAGGTCTAGTTCTACAAAACTATGTTCTCTTTCTCTTATTCATGGACTATGCTTCACATCCATAAAACAAAATTGGCTTGGTGTAACATTTAAGTACTTGAAATCTTGTTTCCATTGATATGGATCTGTTGCACAATTTGTTTCTCATTTACCTAGAACGTATAATTACGAATTATGTTAATTTATCAGCAGTGTGTATTTACCAAAAACGTATATTTACCGAGTCGGATCTCTGGTAGAAGATATAGAATACGTTTGTCAAAATATGGAGCCAAAAATGTGCAAGTTTAAGCTGGTGAGATGGCTCCATGTTAAATATCATCAAGTATTTGAAAATTAAGAAGAAGGAGGAAGAGAAGAAGAAGGCGAAGAAGAAGTAGGAGGATAGGAAGAAGAACTAGAAGAAGAAGGAGGAGGAGAAGAAGAAGAAGGAGGATTATAAGAAGAAGAACAAGAAGAAGAAGCAGGAGGAGGAGGAGAAGAAGAAGACGGAGGAGGAGGAGAAGGAGGAGGAGGAGGAGGAGGAGAAAAAAGAAGAAGCAGAAGGAGGAGGATGAACAGAAGAAGAAGAAGCAGAAGAAGGAGGAGGAGGAGAAGAAGAAGAAGGAGAAGAATAAGAAGAAGAAGGAGGAGGAGGAAGAGGAGGAGGAAAAGAAGAAGAATAAGAAGAAGAAGGAGGAGGAGGAAGAGGAGGAGGATGAGGAGAAGAAGAAGGAGGAGGAGAAAAGAAGAAGAAGAAGGAGGAGGAGGAGAAAGAAGAAGAAGGAGGAGGAGAAAAGAAGAAGAAGAATTTTTTGCTGGATGCTAAACAATAATCTGTACTGACACAGAGTTAATCACATACTCATAGTCATACGTTCCTGTTGTAAAGTTTAGCCATACAAAAACATACAAGCATAAACTAAACAAAGTTTAGCGACACAAAAAAAACATGCACGCATAAACCAAACAAAGTTTAGCCACACAAAAACATGCACGCATAACCTATAAAAAGTTTAACCATACAAAAACATGCACGCAGAAACCAACGGAAGTTAAGCCATGTACATACATACAGATATAAAGGCGCCGAAACTGAGTCATGCACGCACACACACACACAAATAACGCGCACACTCACACACGCAGACGCAACCATGAGTAATGGAATGACGCAAATATCCACGACGCTGTTTAAATAAATCCCCATCTCTGCCGCCTGCTAATAGCCTCAGACATTCTTCTTCATATCTGCATTAACGATTCCACGAAAGACTCTTGGCAGGCATTAATGTGGATTGTTAATAGAAAATGGAAGCCATAACATAAGCAAACACGGGCACATTAGCGTGTTAGCAACTTTTCCGGTCTCAGGATTCGCTTCTTCTTCTTCTTCTTCTTCTTCTTCTTCTTCTTCTTCTTCTTCTTCTTCTTCTTTCAGCTTTACGAGACATTTGGGCCATTGCTGCAGGTAAAGTTCGTCTCTCTATTCCTCATCTTTTCTCTCTACAGTTAATGACGCCAGTTTCCTCTTCCATGTTGTCTTTCCATCTCTGTCTTGGTCTACCCTTTGGTAGTGTTTCCCTCATCTCTTGTACATACTTAATTTTCGTTTGTCTGTTCTCTTCCATTCTTTCTACATGCCCCAGCCAGAGTAGTCTGTTCAGTCTATAAACATGTTGGGATTTAAATAAGCTGTCCAGTTCAGTGTTTTTTCTAGCTCTCCATTCTCCACTGTTGGTATCCTTTATGGGCCCAAAGATTCTTATTCGGGTCCTGTTCTCAGAGATCTGCAATTGTTCATCTTTCTTTGTTCAGAAAAAAAAAATTTCGCCCTTAGGATTGCTTTACAGAGCTCAATTCGACCTCTGTCTTATTTTGGTATGATTTATTCTGTTTCTATTCACTTTCTATTTTAAAATTAAGGCTATAAAGTTTGTACCATTGAATTTGGAACTCGAACATTTCAACATCAGTCTATTCATTCATTCATCATTCATTTGCATGTCCCTTGCGGAACTTTGCCTCCCAAACAGCACTCCTGTAGGCCTCTCGGTTGTGAGCAAGATGGCCTGCTGGTGCTGCATCCACTTGCAGATCGTCAACGATGTCTTGCAGCCATCTTCGTTTTGGTCTTCCTCTTTTTCTTTTTCCCATTATGTATCCTTCCAATACGGTCTTCTCTAAATTATCATGACGTTTATAATGTGTCCAAAATATTTAAGTTTTCTCTGTTTAATCCTCTTTACTAGCCAGCCTTCTTCAATATTTAAGCTCTTCCATAATTGCTGTTTGGGTTTCTTGGTATATTTCCAGAAGATAGTTTACCATTGCTTTCCTTCCGGGCAGTGATTGTACTAGTCATTGATCGTAGCCATTGTCCCTACATTGAGATCATCTACCTTACCATCACAGAATAGTCACCATAACCAACATTATCTGTCGGCTGCTCTCCCATTCCATCCACCACCTGCTCCCATGGCTTCACGTCACCCTGATCGGGGGGCTATACGGGTACATCAGTCTAAAGTTCCTTCTAATTCTTTCTTCACATGCTGTTTTATTCTTGTGGCGTCTGACGTTTTCCCTGGAGGTGGATGTACTCTTATCGCACGTTTTCAGCGTTTTCTTTTTACATTTTGTGTATTTTTAATTGTTTGTTAGTTTTGTAACAAAAATTTTCATAAACAAATAATTAAATGTTTTTATAGCAACATTCAAGCCGTAAATTCTCCTAAAAGCATTTTTGTTGTTGTTGTTAATACAAACACGTGGTATCGAAATACTCGTACATATCGCTTAATATTTTTGTTGTTGTCTTGAATACATTTAATTTATAACTTTCTAAACCCTGAAAATGGGAACCGACCCACTCGCTCCCCCATGGGTTATGTCCCAGTCTGGTGAGTTAGTTACTCCAATGGTTAGTATATGCCACATTATTTCTTTCATTCTTTATTTCCTTATATTTCATTATATTCTCTCCCCCAACCCCCCAAAAACATACATTCGATATCATCATCATCATCATAATGATCATCATCATCATCATCATCATCATCATCTGTACTCCCAGTTGCGCATACGGCGTCAACAAAAGGCTCTCCAGCCAATCCTGCCTTGAGCAGGTTAGGGATAGTTCAAGCTACAGCTTTTAGCTCTTCCTGCGTCTTGGGCCTTCATGTCCCCAATGTCCTGCACCTCTTTCTTTTCCCATGAAGTGTCTAAGTCAAGACGGAATATTGGCATCTTACTTTTTTCTATTCTTAGTATATGGCGCAGCCATTTCCATCTACATATTCGATGTAGTGTGCGTTGTTTATTTTTCATATTTCTCAAATAGCCAGTCTGAAATTTGGACTGTAACTTTACCATTCTAATTCTTTCCCCTTCACTTTTTTTTTAGATTAACTCCCTTCCCAGTAGATCAACTCCTTTCTCTATGTTCCTACTATCTGTTTTCTCTAGTTAGCAACGTTATGTTTTTTATAATGTTATTACATACAAAATAACTGCACATATTTCATTCACTATACTTTTCCAATATCCCACGTGTAACTGAAATTTAATAGAAAATAAGAGACAAGGAAAACAATTTAGGTCAAAAGGAAGGGGGGTAATTATGGTAAAAAAAATGGAAACTAGGCATTGTTTATGTCCCGTGCTTGTAATCGGTCGTGACAACGCTAACACGTTGTGCGGGTTTTTATTTTGTTTCTAATCGTTTCTTTTGCCTTTCTTTTTTCCATGCCTCTTATCTAGATATATTTTTCTTGACTTCACTCAACATCTTCCTTTTCTTTGTGTGAGAAAAGAAAGAAAAAAAAAGTTAAATCTAACCGCTAACCTAACATTCTTATGCTGAAAAGTAAGAAAATTAAATCTAACTCTTGTCTAACACATTTATGATAAAAAGTAAGAAAAGAATAAATTTAGCTGCTTATGTATTAAATTTGTGGCAAAAAGTAAGAAAAAAATATCCACCTATCTAAAAAGAGTAAGTAGAAGAGTTATTAAAAGTCAACATTAATTTTGAACATTCCTATAAAATAGAAATGTAGAGTAAATAGTTTCTTTCACCACGACTGCCTTACTCTTGAGTGTAATAAACTCTTAAACCTGTCTTTGGCCATTTAAACATATAAAAACAAGCTCTTGCAGTTTTCCTCTGTAGCCTGAAATTCAGAATTTTTAAACAGCCGTCAACGCTAAAAATAGACATTACGTCACTTCTTGATAAAACAACTTCCATGCTTTATTTCAACAACGTTCGTGCACCATATGCGTTGTTTGGGAGGTTAAGTTAAGAGTTAAACAACCGAGCTACTTTTTATTTTCATGATAATGTCCCTTTGTGCCTAGTGTACTTTTCGGATTATGATAGTACAAAGTGTGTGAAACGATACTTTAAGTGCAATGAAGAAAATAGATTAAAAAAAAAGAAATAAACATCTCATGAGAGACTTGTTAAATGAAAACCCGTAATGCATTAATTCATTCAATCATTAGCATGTCCCTTCCGAAACTTTGCCTCAACAGCTCTCTTGAAGGCCTCTTGGTTGTAAGCAAGATGCCCAGCTGCTCATGCATTCATTACCAAATCGTCAAAGTTGTCTTGTTGCCATCTTCGCCTTGGTCTTCCACTCTCTCATTTTCCAATTATGTACCTTTCCAAGAATGTTTTTTCCAAACTCTCATGACTTTTAATATGCCCGAAATACTTTAAGTATTTAATCTTCCTTACTAGCCAACCTTCTTCGATATTAAATTCTTGTAGTATGGATATATTTGTTCTTTATATGTGTCCATGATTTTTGAAGAACTCTTCTAGAGCATTTACAGTCAGAGGCACTTATGTTTTTCTCAGCTGTTTTGTTAAGTGTCCAGCTCTTACAGGCATATGTTGCTGTGGGAAAAATGCATGCTTTTAAAATCTTTATTCGTGTTGTTCTGTCTTTCCCTCTTTAGTTGTTTTAACTTCTAAAGAGCGATAGCCATAATGTTTATGTACATATATTTTGTTCTTGTTATGTCCCCAGCAATGCGAGTGAGCCTGAAAGAGTTCAAGGACGTTGACGGTCACCGGGAGCTGATCCTGCACAAGAAAAAGACGCTGTTCAAGCACGAGGGGTTAAACACCAGCCAGGCTCTGAACATGACGCCCGTCATAGAGCGCGGCGCCACCTGCAGCTGTGACAGCATCAACGCCACACAAGAGCGATATCTCATCATGGGCAATAAACGGGACGATCAAATTATCGTCACTTTCGGAATGGTGTGGAATAGACGAGATAAAGAATTCAAGAAAGGCATCCACGCCATTCGCAAAGGGAACACATGCGAAGGTATATTCCGTGAACTGTCTGCGAATAGTCTGGAAAACAAACCGTCGGTCAAAGGAAAAACTAGTAGCTCTAAAAAGAAGACAGATAAAAAAGGCAAGAAAGGTAAGAAAGGTAAGAAAGGAAAAGGCAAAAAGGGAAAAAAGAAAGGAAAGAAGGGAAAGAAAGAAAAAGGAAAGAAAAGTAAGAATAAAAAAGAAGTTTCCTCTACAGCGTCAAGCGGACGGGCAAGCTCGTCCAAGTCGGCCGTAGAAGATCAAGCCATCAACAACTTCAAGAGGGCCGCTGACTGACTGGCCGGCCAAACTCCAGGGGAATCCATCATTGACCTCATTGAATCTTTTGATACTTCTTACACAGGAGAGCTGCAAGCTGACCAGTTTGAAAGAGCGAAGTCAGAAGACCATCAGAGAATCTAAACGTGTTGATGGTAGTCCAAGATGTGTTATGCCTTCTTTGTGTGTGGGTGATTTTTTTTTCAAACAACGAGCTTTCAAAGTAAAATACTGATAAATATCTTTTACATAAATTTGTGTGGGGGAAAATTTTTGATGATGTGGCCAGAAAAACTTGATTGAACTTATAAGCTGTTTTAATGTTTCAAGACAAGATCCGTGTTCAATTTGACGTGCATAATTGGTAGGACATTCACTAAGTATCCAAATTACATAATGTGCATCATTTCTCGCAAAAAAGCTTAGATAATCATAAAGCTGTAATGTCAGATACGTAGTGTCCCAAAGCCTGTAGACATTTTATACTCCTAATTAAATATATATATATATATATATATATATATATTTCAAAATGCTTCTAAAGCTGCATTCATCTTGCAGATTGACACTTTTAACACTTGTCAGTTCAGCTGTAAGAGGAGAACATTATACATTTATTATGCATTTTTTATGTTACTTTTGTTTAGTTAATTTTTTTCACTGAACAGCGAAATGCTGTTGAAGAGAGAGAGAGAGAGAGAGAGAGAGACATACAGAGAGAGAGAGAGAGACATACAGAGAGAGAGAGAGAGAAACAGAGATAGAGAGAGAAAGAGATGTCACGGAAATTAACATCAAATGATTAGTCACTTGAACTAACATGTGATTTGTATGTAAATTTAACGGTTGCTTAACCTACAACTAGGGATGAATTTGGGGTGGGATAATGACGAAAGCCCAGCTGTTTCCGCAATTCCATGGCCTATTGTACTACCGTACTGCGTGGCCAGGCTCTAATTATCTCCTACGACCGACAACCCGGGTTACACCTCCCTATAATACTGTATGCCAGTTGGCATCAAGTTACATATATCACAACAAGCACCAAAATTCACTACACACAACCAAATCAGCCATTAAATACATGAACATTTTATTACTCAAACTACATGGATTCTGACAGTCACAGGCACATTACATTACACAGAACATCCAACACATATCATAAGAGATTAACAGGCATGATATCAATATGAGGCATTAACTCTTAACTAACGCAAATAAAGAATCAGATTATCGGGCGTTGGCTATCCTGCCCCCCCCCCAAACATTATACATCTCCAAGTGTGCCACCGCGCTAATGAATACTGCAGCTAACGCTGCGAATCAGCACCACTATCTTTCCATGAATTAATCTATGTTCCTATGCACTTCTTCATCACGCAGCTACCGCTGCCTGGAGCTCTCCTCCTCCCTTACATGAAGTTCCATATGTGCTAACGCACTAATAATCACACAGCAACCTTGCTGTGCTCTCTTCACCTATCCACGAACTCACAAGTGTTACCGCACCTCTTGATGCAGCTGTTGCTGTCAGGATACGTATCTCAAGATACATATTGAAACACATATAATATCCACATGAAATAACAGCATTATGGCATCAACACGTGCCATTCAATAGGACAATAATCATCATGAATCACCGAGATATTTCTCCATGTGATCATGTGTTCCACAAGCACAGTATGCACCTTACACAGATATATGAACACACAATATGAGGACGGCTGGGGCGAAGTATTCCGTTTTATACAGACGAGATTGACTTGCCCCGCCATATTCTTCTAGCTCAACTCCTTTCTTCCGCTCTATATCTAACGATGACACTCCGTCCGCCACCGTTGCAAAATTTCTTTTAAAAAGTTAGAAAATGCTTTCTTTTTTCTTAATCATAAAATTTTCAGATCTCGCCATCCTCAAAGTATGACTTATATGTTCAAATTAGAACGCTGCTAAGTATGGGTTTACATTTTCTTGGTACTCTCCCTTTTCTTCAGTTAAAACAGAAACATTGGCAATTCCTACCATTCTTTGGCTGACAAAACTCTTCCACAGCAACAGCAAATCACTTCTTGTAGTGTTGCTAATTTCAGTCATATTGCGATTCCACCTTTCGCCGTAATCTCTGGCCCACGTGCTCTTTTCAGACCATCCAACGCCTGCAGAATGCAGTCGCTTTCTAGATGGCACTATAGCTATTCTCAGTTCTGGAAACATCTTTTATGAATGACTTATAAATGAACTTGCATCTCAGTTCCAGTCTACCTCGTGGTGTTGTACCCCCCTCAGGCAGTTGATCATATAAACGTTATCTGGTGATACACAAGGTGTCTGTAGAGTGGCTTTGCAATTTATATATTTATAACTCTGGATCTCTCTCTCTCTATCTCTCTCTCTCTCTCTCTCTCTCTCTGAACCTCAAGTGCCCAGGGCACATGGGGCTTTCGCAAGGGTTTTCCACAAACGCCTGTCCTTTGCCTTTTTTTCTGCTCTTGCTCAGGTGAGCCCTCTATTGCTCAATATTCTCTCTGTAGTTCTTCTCTATGTCTCTTTTGGTCTACCCTTACTTCTGTTCCCCTGTGGTGTCCATCTTAGTGCTATTTTTGGTAGTGAGTTGTCAGTCATTCGGAGCACATGTCCCAACCATCGCCAGCGTCTTTCCTCAATAAAACTCTGGATCTATGGCGTGGCAAAATGGAATCTGAGCTCAAAGTGACAAAGGAATTTCTGCATGATTCATCTTCATTGTTTTGGTTTCCAAATCTTCTTTAGACAGCTGTGATAGGTATTATCTCATTCAAGCTAAGAAAACAGTTTACTTTCCCTTCAAGTGAAGTCATTGGTTCTAGTGAAGCAATGGATCAGTAATAATTTGTATTTTCATAATAAAAACAATAATAATAATTCAAAAGACGTCAAAAACATAGACACACCAGGTTTCTAAATGTTATTTTTTACACGTTTTTATCTGGTTTAGATTCAAAGTTAGAAATATTCAAAATTGCGCACAGACTATATAGAGAATTACCTATTCTCGAAAATGCCCAGGCATGTGTAATCTTCTGCTACTGGACGTTAATTATTTTGGCCAACGCAGTGAAGATGGAGTCAGTAAATAACTCATCGTGTCGTGAGAATATCGACATTTCATAGCCACACAAGAGACTGACCAGGAAGCATATCTGTGTGCCCATACTCTGAGTTCAGCCTCTGTTAGTCCGTGCCTTTTTTGTTTTACTTTAGTTTACTAAATGTGATAGGTGACTCGTTTAGAAAGAAGGCGATCTAAACTGTAGATCCAAGATGGCTGAATCGTTCAACTGATTCATGTGAATTTCCGTTGTAAGTTATCAAGATAGCTGAACCTTTACATTGATTCAAATGGATTTCTGTTTTGAGTTACATTTATTGCTTTTTTTGTTGTTGTTTATCCAACAGCATCAGATACTTGAGAGTTGCATTTATGTAAATTGTAATTATCTTATAACTTATCCGATGGCCGGTTGGGGGGGGGGGGGTATCTACTCAACTTCTGGTACCAGAAACTCTCTTACAATTCCAAACGTATACCTCTTTCTTTTTCATGAGCCAGTCCCCTAGTCCACAAAGATTTGTGGAAAATAGATCGAGCTGTTCTTTCATATCATTTTCCAAAGCTTCGCAGGCACTTCAGCCTGTTTCAATTTGCAAAGACACAGTGATCATACGTTTGAGAGCTGATAAAGTTATCATTCTCTCTCTCTCTCTCTCTCTCTCTCTCTCTCTCTCTCTCTCTCTGAACCTTTAGGTGTCCACCTATAGGCAAGGATTTTCCACAAGAGCCTGACTTTCGCATTCCCCCCCTCCCCCGCCATGCCCGAGTGAGCCATCTGTTACTCAACATCTTTTCTGCTGTTCTTCGCCATGTCTTCTTTGGTTACCTTTACTCCTGTTTCCTTGCGGTGATGATTTTGGTGCTATTTTTGTTAAACGAGTTGCCAGTCATCCCGGAGTACATCCTCCAATTATCGCCAACGTCTTTTCCCAATAATCAAGATTAATTGTTTCATCAACACGGTGTTATTTTGTTCGGCAACTGACCAAAATTTTCGTCTAATCCTGTGTAAACATTTAGTCTGAAAGGAATTCAATTTGTTTTCTATAGTTTTGGTGGTTCTCCAGCATTCATTTCCGTAGAGTAACACACTTAGGGCGTTACTTTTAAATATCCTTAGATATCATACTATCCTGGGATATCATACTATCCTGAGATATCATAATATAGTCTTCAAAGTAATGCTGGATATGACACAGGCTCCCATGTAATGCACGCGCGGTCACCACAGCGTCAACATTTCAGTTTGAGCGGCCGTGTGCATAGTTCATCGTGTCAGTTCTTGACCTTATTGCTTACAAAACTAGCGTTTTAATAGAAATAGTATACTTTAAACAATCATTGTGTATAAATGAACGAAAGTTTCTGAGCCAGTTTTATGTACATTTTGTTATACTAATGTGGCTCTATCATTGTCTGTTTTCTGTATATTATGTACCTGGGCTTACACTAGTTTTATATAACCAGCACCGTTTGTTATTTATAATATCCTTATTTAAAATTACTTGTTATATTCTTGTATAGAAAAGGGAAGTAACTGAAGAATTAGATTTGTGGTCTACGCTGTGCCGAAACAATGACAGGCACTCTTCAGATCAAACTTGAGTGGCTGCCTGCACATTCAAAATTAGTTTTTGGTGACGGTGAAAACGTTGGTGGCGGGCTTTATAGAAAGTATAATATTGATTAAATATGCGATGTAATATTATTTTGTGAAGAGTGATAAAAAGATGTTGTGGATATACAGTCTTTGGGTACTGGGTTCATGTCCCAGAGTGGAGATTTTTGTTTTGTTTTTGTTTTCTGGTATCACCACACCAAAAAGGACCCGGGGCCCATCCAGCCTCTAAAAATGGGGTACCACCAGAGAAATCTGGGAAGGTAAATGCTGCCAGGTGTGATACTGAGCACATCACGTCCTCGCGTCTTAGAAATACCGGGTCTAACGCTGCATCTACAAACTGAGTTAATGGCAGGGAAGCGGAGATTTTACCTTTTACTTCTTTTTTAATACGGTCTTCGGGACTTGAATGTCTTCCGGTCATGATCTTGACCTCTGAACAGGTGAGCAGGACACAAAGTCCCGTCTGACTTATAAGAATTTCTAAATCCTTCCCAAACTATTGCAGGGACTCCGAAGACTATGATATTTATGTCGAAAAACAACTGAAATTTGTACGCAGACAAAATAAATCATTCAGATCAGTCAGTTATCAGTTTATATACTGAATTATCTGTCATGAATTTCATACTGCAGTCAGAATAGACGGAAGGGGAAAAGTAAATCAAACTTGAAACTGACAAAAAGTGTCAATAAATTGAATCAAGCGTGCACTTAAAACAAAACAAAAGTGATAGAAGAAGCTTAATTGACGAAGAAAGTGGCCCTAGGTTTATAGTTTAAAATATCTGTGAACCAAACAAAAATTTTAAAGACGTAAATTATCGTGGACATGACCATAAATTTAAGATGGGAATAAATGATAGATCTGACAGTAAGTGCGAACTTGATAGGAGGGAGTCGTGATTTACAGGAGTGAGATATATCGGAAGATCCAAAGTGTCCACCTTCCAGTTGAACACTGTGGCACCCCTTTCAGCATACAATTATCAACGATATTATACTTGAGCAAGTGTTACAAGAAGCGGCAGATACCGTGAATAAGACTAATCAAGCATCGGAAAAGAATCTAGGGCCCTAGCGGAAATATTTTACTGGCTTTTGAAAAGCACTGAATATTAAAACTCTGAAATTCTTTTTGCCACGAATATTTCATGATGCATGTAACAGCAGTAGACCCACCAGGAAGTGAAGAATACCCCCATAGTGTGAGAAGGCTGGAATGTGACCACACACTACAGTGTTCTCAGCAGCAAACCAGGACCTAATCATGATCGATCTTACGATCGTATATGAATCTAGATTACAGGCGAAGCATACATTCAAGACTGCCAGCGGAGGAATTTGGATGAGGCAGTTAAAGCACGTGGTGGTAGATTTTATTACGCATGGGTAACTAGGCATAAAAGGGACCAGCAAGAAGGCAAAGAAGAGCATCAAAAAAGCCCAGCAGAAACAAACGAAAAGTCTGTATAATGGACGCGGAACATTAGGATAAACAATAAAATAACGACAGTTGAAAGAGGTTAAATAATCCCAGCTAACAGTATAGTATAAGTGCGCCCAAACAACTAAGAACCGTTTAAGGAACATGAACCAGTGTCACGCAGAAGGTAACAGTTAAACCCTGGAAAAGGGAATAGAAGATCCAGAAAGAAAACCAAAAGAAACTTGCACGCCTTAGGAGGTCATCACCAGCTGGGCCTCACCCTCTTAGGGCGGCGGCAGTTTCAAGAGCCCGATACGCTTGTCCGAACAGGGGGTACATCTCTGATGATCGTGGGTAAGGATTCTCAAAAGATTGCGACTATATTCCCCCCCCCCCTTCCAAGAATTTTAGGGTTTTTTCTGGGGGGGGGGTGAGGGGAGGGGAAACTGGAACCACAAACTGACATATTCAGACTGTTGCTATATTGAACTTTCTGCAATGTAGATCAATATTTCAACACCTTGAGTCTGTTAATATAGGGCCCCAAATTCCCCCACCCCACCCTCCACACATCGGAGCCATAAAACTCCTCCTCGGGGGTGAGGGGGGAGAAGAGGGGGTGGCAAATTCCCTACAAGTTGAAGATCCCTGATCTAGCGAGTTATGAGGTTTCACTCTCTATGACAGAGTTTCTTATCTGTCCTCAGTCCGTGCCCTAATTTCCTGTTTAATAACAGACATAACCCCAGCCCCTGGTCAATATAGCGTGGGCGTTAAGCACGTGGTGAGATTCTGGATTTGAAATTCAAATGGGCTACCAAACTAAGATGGTTAGAAGAAGAGGAAAAGTGAAATCTAGCCATCTAACTACACGTCTGTTTTAACAGGCAACTCGAGAGCCATTGCAAACAGCTATGACAAATAATGTCGCACCTACTTAATTAGTTTCATTTCGGAAACTGGTTTGAAAATTTGGCAAAGTCTGGCATCATGTTTTTAGACAGGGGTGGAAGGTACATACGTCTACATATAGGTTGTTTTTTTTCCCTTTCCCGTTTGATTTTTTTTGCAGGTGTTTTTTGCATGGACACTTCTCTGTTCAGGAAATTATACTGCGTCAAATACATACATACATACAATCTTAAATAGATACATACGTACTTGTTGTTAGGATAAATGGCGCCTAAGGCAAATAATAATAATAATACTAATAACAGTAATAATAAAAGCTACATCCTTTAAAACATGCGAAGTTTTTAACAAAATCCAAATTTTATAAATAAAAAGTGGAATTCTTTAATCTATAGCCATGAAATTTGCTCCTCCATTACAGTTAGTATCCCATAACTCGTGTCCTACCTACCTCGGTCAATATATATTGTTGTTTGATTTATACATCAAATAAGACGTTATTTATTGCTAATATTTAGTGTATTTGTCTGCCAACTATCCTCACTCCTATTATTTTTTTGTTGTTGTAAATCTGAACCATACAAATTTGCCTCCCCTTAGTTCATAGAAACAGTTTTTAGCTGCGGTCGTAACTTCTCTTATCTCTGCTTATTTTTCATACATGTATATTACCCTTGCTAGAAATTTATCTGGATGTATATATTAACCTATGTACATAGTTTTATTCCTTATAATACAGAGAAACCGTGTGACAGTAATGACAATAAAATAATGTTGAAATATGAAAAGAAGCAGAACAACGATAATATAAGAAAAACTAGGCGTTATTATAAATCGAAGCAAAAAAATAGAGATATATACAAACAACTGGTCTGAGTCTGTTATAGTTAAAAGAGCGAATTTCAAGGAAGTCACAACCGCTTGGATACACCTGATTTTTATTTCGTAACTGCAAATCGCATCTGAAGTTTATACTTACCTCTTATTCTTGGAAATAACAGTTTTGATAACTCAGTCAGTGATATGCATGTCCCTTGCGGAACTTTGCCTCCCTAACAGCTCTCCTTTAGGCCTCTCGGTTGTGAGCAAAATGGCCTGTTGCTGATGTATCCATTTGCAGATCATCAATGATGTCTTGCAACCATCTTCACCTTGGTCTTCCTCTCTTTCTTTTTACCATTATGTGCCCTTCCAAGACTGTCTTCTCTTAATTATCATGACGTTTATAATGTGTCCAAAATATTTAAGTTTTCTCTGTTTAATCCTCTTTACTAGCCAGCCTTCTTCAATATTAAGTTCTTGTATTTTGGATATATTTGTTCATTTTGTGTCCATCATATTTGAAGAACTCTTCTGTAGCATTTATATTCAAAGGCATGTATGTTTTTCTCAGCTGTTTTGTTAAGTGTCCAGGTCCCACAGGCATATGTTGCCATGGGAAAGATGCATGCACTTGCAATTCTGTCTGTTCCTCTTCTCAGATTCTTTAGTTGTTTTACTTTCTGAAGAGCAATAGACGCCCTCCTTTTAATTTCCCTCACTGTATCTCCATTATTAGTTAGTAATGATCCAAGATATTCAAAAGCCTCCACTTCTTCCAGTTTTTCCTCATTGATACATATTTCAGCTGCCTTGTTTGTTTTGTCAGTTGTCATCAATTTAGTTTTCTTTGCATTAAGATAGAAGTTTTGCTCTTCGCTGTTCTTACGGACTGACATAATTACTTTTTCCATTCCTTTTTGTGTTGTGGACAGTAATACTGTGTCATCGGCATATCTAATCCCTGGTGTTTCATAACCTCCAATTTTTATGACATCGTAATATTCATTTCTAAATCTTCTCTAACATTCCTCATTATATTTTCAGTATACAAGTTAAATAAGTAAGGCAACAATATGAAACCCTGACGGACAGCTTGTTTTATGTCAAACCAAGTTGTTGTTTCACCATTTATTCTTACTGCCGCTTGTTGGTCTAGATACAGCAGTGATGTTAATTGTATCAAATGTGTTGAAAATCCCTTTTTTTTCCCATTATTTCCCAAAGTTTCTGATGTTGTACACAATGAAATGCCTTTGAGTAGTCTATAAAAGATAAATATACATTCACATTAAACTCTTTGCATTTCTCTATTATTAATCTTATATTGAATATATGATCTCTTGATCCTCTTCCTTGCCTGAAACCAGCTTGGACCATATTGACATCTTCTTCTATTTTCTTACGAAGTCTCCCCATTACGATTTTAAAGATAATTTTACTGGCATGACTAATCAGGGCAACAGTTCTGTAGTTTTTGCATAATTTCATGTTACCCTTTTAAGGTACCAGCTAGTGTAGTGGTTAGAGCGCTCGTCTAGCAACCGAACTGTCGAGAGTTCGAATCCCCAGTTTGGAGGGATTTTTTTTCTCCGACCAATGTGGCTCCGAGGTCGACCCAGTCTCGTAAAATGGGTACCAGAGAAAATCTGGAAAGAAAACGCAGCAAGGAAAGGAACTGGTCACCCTACCTCATTCGCTGATGGCCCAGCATAATGAGGTCTCTAACGCTTCATCCCCTACGGCATTTGCTATGGGACTACTTTTACCTTTTTTTGGCAGTTGCATGAATACAGTTCTTTTCTATTCTTTTGGCAACGTAGCTGAATGCCGTATCTTTTTACATAGTGTACGATAGATTGTTGCATATTCATTTCCTCCTGCTTTAATAAGCTCAGCTGTTATCTCATAACATCCTGGTGATTTACTATTTTTCAGATTATTTTTTGCCCATAAAACTTCTTCTATTTTCGATTCGGGTTCTTTCTCTTCCAATAATAATTTACGCTGTTGATCTCTGCTTTCACAGTCAGTTGTTTCTTACATTGCTCTGCAATATTCCTTCCATCTTTCTAGAATTTCCTCTGTCTCTGTCAAGGTATTTCCCATCTAGTCACAAATTACATTTAGCTTAGGTGTGACATTTCTCGTCAATGTCTTCATTTCTTTAAACATTTCACTATCTCTTCCAGACTTCTGATGTCCTTCTATTCTTTCACAACAATCTTGTATATATTGTTTCTTGTCTTTTCTTATGTTTCTTCGTACTTCTTTTGTTAATGATTTATATTCCTCTTTGTTGTTGTTTGTCACTTTCCATTGCGTCTTCATTTCTCTACCTTATTTTATCAGTTCTAGTGTACCTGCTGTAATCCATCCATTCTTTTGTGTTTTCTTTACTGGAACTGCGTCTTTAGCTGTTGTTATTAAGATATCTCTGGCCTGCGTAGCCAAATCATCTGGTGTCATCTCCTCCTGTACAGCCATCAGGATTTCGAAACGGTTCTTCATTTCTATACCGTATTGTTCTGGTATTTTTGTAAGGTCATAGCGGAGTGGTGTTGATCCTGCAACTGTCTTTTTTATCTTTATCTTCATGTCTGCTATTAATAACTCATGGTCCGTGTCACAATCAGCACCTGGTAAAGTTTTTGCTGAAGTTATACTTGATCTAATCTATTTGATTCTTGGTTTTCACATCAGGTGATGTCCATGTGTAAAGTGTTTTTGGATATTGTTTAAAAAGTGTGTTAGCAATAATTAGCTCATTTTCCATGCAAAACGCCATTAGATTGTCACCTGCCTCATTTCTATGTCCTATGCTAAATTTCCTCACAAAATATCCTTCTTCTTCTGCTCTTTCTGTACCAATCTTTGTATTAAAATCCCCCATTATTAATACAATATCATTTTTCCGTACCTGCTCTATCGTCGTTTGCAGTGTGTTATAAAAGTCTTCTACTTCCTCTTCTTCTTCTGTTGATGTAGGTGCATATATCTGGATGATTGTTACATTTCTAGAAGTGCCCTTAAGTCCGATTGTGAGGATTCTGTCACTTACTAGATTGTAACCTAGTAATGCTTTTGATGTTAATTTGTCCAAGTAAAAAGCCACTCCATTCTTTCCTCCTAATTCTTCACCAGAGTATATAAAGATATTATCATTCTCGCTCTTGAAGTGTCCTGATCCTTTCCATCGATGTTCGCAGATTCCCAAAATATGCATCCCCGTTCTTTTCATCTCGTCACTTATTATTTGATACTTTCCCTCGTACATACTTCTTACATTCCATGTTCCTACTCTTATTTTTCTTTTTAATTTGAAGCAGGGGTTTTCCTTAGTAACACTGTCAGGATTTTGTTCATCATCACAGTTACTAGTACTGACCTCTGTCTTACACTCTTCCCCAGTGTTAAAATTAGATCTATCTGGCCTGGGGGACTCGCCACCAGATCTTATTCCTATCTGACCTTCCATGTTGCTGCTTGTGTTATTTCCAGAAGATAGTTTACCTTTGCTTTCTTTCCGGGCAGTGACTGTACTAGTCAGTGATGGTAGCCATTGTCCCTACATTGAAATCATCTGCCTACCATTATAGAATTGTGACAATAACCAACATTATCTGTCAGCTGCTCTCAGTTATTTGATTAGTTAGTTAGATGGTTAATTAGTTAATATTTAGTTTTTTAATTAGTTGATTCGTTACACAGTTAGTTAATTGGTTAGTTTTTTTAAAATTTAGTTACTTTTTTAGTTTGTTAATTGGTTAGTTAGTCAGTTAGTTATCTGGTTAGTTAGTTAGTTAAATAATTAATTAGTTAAAAAGGCCCTTTGTCCATGCACTCCATACACATCCATAGATGCTCCGATCTCCTCCTCAGTATATTCTTCAGCGTAAGTTACTGATTACACAATTTCTTCTTTGGTTGACCATCTATCCGAAGCTCTTGATGAATCGTTAATTTTTCGTCATCTTAAGATCCACCCCAACTCCTTCAAACTTCACAACGACTTCGATCCACAGTTGCCAGTGAAGTTCTTTGTTCGACCAGCTTCTCTTGTAGCACCGAAGCTATCTGTTCGTTCCATTTCTTTCCCGTCCTCCATGACAATTGAGCTGGCCAACTGATCTGTTTTTTCATTTGTCCTGACACCTGCATGGTCAGGTACAAAATTAAAGATCAGTTGACGCATTTGTGGCATCTGCAAGGATCCGAGTCATTGTTGTTTCAGAGAGCCAGTCTAGATTTTCTTATGCACTTGCATCCAGTCGGTCAAGATTCATGGCTGCGTGCAGTCATGTGACTTTAACCACTTCGGAACTTTTGTCAGAGCCATGGTTTGCATTGGGAGCCTGCTTGCTGCTGCAGCATGTGCACGGCCGGCTTCTTTCACTCTTCTGCCATTATTTTTTTTTCTGTCAAGAAAATACAGTTATTGTGAACGTATTCTTCTTCTTCTTCTTCTTTTTCTTCTTCTTCTTCTTCTGTGTTCGAGGTTGTTGGTCACTTCAGATCCTGATCCCTGTCGACATAGCAAAGCCAGCAGTCCTCTCCAGATCTGGATAGGTGCCCAAAAGCTTTTGCCCCAAGCTTATGTCTTCTGGCCATGTCTCACCCCTCAGGTCTGCATGGTTTGGGCACTCTTGTAGGATATGTTCTGGAGTCTGGACTCCACTGCCACATGGACACTCGTCTGTGTGAGACATTTTGAGTCGATCCAGGTGGCTCAGTAGTCTGCAGTGACCTGTCCTTAGGCAAAAGAGGATGGTTTGCTGATGTCTTTGTAGTTGGTGTATTTGATCTGGTTCATTGTTGCATTTTAGTGTCTTTTTCCATTCATATCTGCATTGGTTATAGATTATGGTTTTCGCCTCTTGGTAGTTTACTGGATGATTGGTTTGAATTTAATTGCTGCTAGCTTTGGATAGGCTGTCAGCTATTTCATTGCCAGCTATTCCACAGTGGGATGGTACCCATTGTAGGGCCACGCAGTTGTTGACAGTGTAAGGTGCTTCAGTTCTGTTATGAGTGAACGTAGTAATACATAGGAAGAATACCGACTGATGAGAAGTCTGTAGCGGAGGGCTGCAAGAAAATATGTCCTTAAACTGACTTTTTAAACATTTAACCAGAGGCGAACAATAATTTTGTGTAGATGTCAAAGAATTTTAAAAATAGTTTTTGTGCACCGATGGTGGTGGAGCGTGGTGAGAATTATATTTTTTAAACAACGTCTCACGTCAGTTATCATCATCGTCATCACGAGCCGTCTACCCAGGGAAGATTGACTGTATTGAATCCTCAACTTGTTGCGTCCCTTGTTTCCATAGCGCACCTGTTTAAAGATGAATCCTGCCCGTCTTTTGATGTTATCAACTGAGTTTGTTGCTGCCCTGTCAGACGTCACAGCTGTGGCGTACTTGGCGGTGGTTGCTTGGCCAGTGGCCGACCAAGCACACAGGTGAGCTCATCTATATTTACTTATGCTCACTGAAGTTACATTAACACAGGTATCCAAATCAAGTCTGGTACCTGCACCTTCATCCACCGTAGGTATCTAGATCTGGTCTCTTACTGACAGCACATTTGCTCTAAAAAGGTGTCTTTTTTCATGGGATGTCCAACTTGAGCTACAACTATATCATCTTCATCATAATCATCATCATCATTCATTTGTATGTCCCTTGCGGAACTTTGCCTCCCTAACAGCACTCCTATAGGCCTCTCGGTTGTGAGCAAGATGGCCTGCTGTTGATGCATCCATTTGCAGATCATCCACGATGTCTTGCAGCCATCTTCGCTTTGGTCTTCTTCTCTTTCCTTTTTCCCTTATGTAACCCTTCCAAGACTAAATTCTCTAAATTATCATGGCGTCTAATGTGTCCAAAATATTTAACTACATCAACTATATAAACGAAGCTAAATTACATGACATGCTTGGATAGACTTTACTATTGACACCACGGCCTCTTAGAGTTTTGAAGATATCTTTCTTTCGCAGCATAAGACTAAAACTCGCCCTTTTATTTTTGGCAAGTAGTAAAATGAAATTGTGTGTGTGTCATGTGACGTGTCCTTTCCAGAACGTTGTTTCTATTACTACCTCCAAGAATGCCAAAAAAAAAAAATATGACATTTTCATAATAGCCTTGCCGGCAACACGTTGGAAACTTCTGCTCTAGATGTGCAAAGATTTTTTTTAAATGGATTGTTTTTTTCATTTGAGCATTACTTCTCTCAGTTCTCTTTACTTCTTATCTTTCTGACCTGTTCCAAAGTGTTCAAGTTTTATATAATTCCTGTATAACTCTTATATAAAATTTATTTACTGAAAATATGAAGGAACTTACCCAGGGCCCGAGTCATCTAACTTGTGGTAGTCGCCCTTGGGGCCACTTTGACTACCCAAAAAATTGCACGTATAGTGGATATTCATTGGCAGACAATACCTTAATCTTGTAGGAGTTGGTGAATTTCTTGAACTGGTGTATGAAAACTGTTATTGAAACTGTTATAATAAGAAATACATGGACTGCTATTGGCTGTGCAAATTTATGCTGATTTCTAATGTCAGAGGTTCAGCCAGCTGCACTAGTTAGATTCGGTTTTTATCTTTAAAAATGATTTATGTACTTTAATTTCCAAAGTTGTATATTAGACCGTTTTCTTTTTAGAATGAAGGGAAAAATGTAACTATTTTCGTTAAAAAATACCCACGAGTTTCTTGGATAAAATTTATAATAAAGAAATGTACAGTGATTACACAAAAATAAACCTCGGTGGAAAACAAAACAAATCGAGAATGAAAAATGAAAAAAAAAATCCGCAAGTAAATTTCTTCAAAAGTAAGTTGTGTTTCGTGTAAAACTACGCCAAACTTGGCGGAGTAATCTAGAAACGGAAGACGTGGTAGAACTATTTGTTTGTTTTCTGCCCTTTCACTTACGTCATGACAAGAAGCCATCGCACACTGAGCACGCTCCACGGCCTGATATAATCTCATTTTTCTTACTGACCTGGATATATAAAACTCTTGAAAACATGTCTGGCTATCTCCAAACCCCGGAGTTTGACAGTGTGCCAGGTAAACAATCAAAACGATGGGGCAGACAAATCCAACATGCATGAGTAAAGAATGAGCAGGGTTGTTTGTGTATGTTTTGTTTTTTGTTAGTTTTTTTTTTAAGTTTTAAATTCCCTAGAAATGGAACTCAAGATTTTCACCTTGTGTTACACTTGGATTAATTTTTCCACCATAAATACAACACATGCTTTTAGGGGGAAATTTGCTTAATTATTTATATACTTACAGATACAGTCTACGTTCCACTAGAGGAACATTTATCATAACAATAGCATAGCTAAGGTATAATAATTTTCTGTACGAGTGGTATACTAAAGGGTTAATATTTTACAAGTATTCTGTAGGTTTTAGGAGGGTTAAAAACAGATTACAATATAAGTTTCCAGTACAAATCTATATGAGTGCGTGTGTGTGTGTGTGTGTGTGTGCGTGCTTGCTTGCTTTGTTAATGAAATGATTCGGTCGTTTGCTACAAAGAAAATTATGAAAGAATGAACTGTGAATGCTCAGGTTTTCTATGTGATGCTCCATCATTGAATGTTATGTTTGGTTCACACGAGGATAGAGCGAGGATGTTATCAAGACAAGTAAATTTCTGGGCAGAATTATACAGGAATAGGAGAGAGAGAGAGAGAGAGAGAGAGAGAGAGAGAGAGAGAGAGAGATTGAGAGAGAAAGAAAGATATACATTGTACACGTTAGTGATTCCAAAGCCCTTTTTTAATTTTTGGACAGCCCACGTCACATGTCTAGCGCCAATGAAACTTTTTTCGTTGAGTTGGTTCTGCGGGCCTCTATCCTTCACATTTCTCTCACACTTGAATCTTAGCAAGGAAGGCACTGTATCGGTCATGTGGGGACCATTGATAATAAACAGATAGGAAGATAGACAGGCAGACACATAGATGGACACAGAGTGTGTGACAGATGTACATTAAGATACGATGCGCAGGTAAAAATTAGTTTGTTTCCTTTTCAGTGCAGAGAAGTGACCAAATGCAAGTAAAGGTTTGTACGAGAGTGAATACAATGAAAATTGGAAAAGGCGAATAAAATTTATGAAAAAAAACAATAGAAACACCTTTGTGGCACCAACTGTTAGCACCAAGGTCAATGACGTCTGTAAACAGACAGCGCCACCGTTGCTAAGTAGCAAGCCGAGATTACAACGTGTCAAGATGGCCACTGCATTTCAGACATACTTCAAGGAAGGCGTACTCTTGTTCTCACGTAGCGCAAAACTTCCCTTTGAAGTAATGCTATAACCCTCTTATTCCCCCATCTGTTTGGTCAGTGCTATATTCCTCTTATTCCCATAGATTTGACATCAAGTGACTTTCATCTGTTTGTTCAGTCCTATATCCTGCTTATTCCCCCAGATTTGACATGAAGTGACTTTCATTTTTTTTTGTCAATGCTATATCCCCCTTACTTCACCAGATTTGACATCAAGTGACATTTATCTGTTTGGTCAATGCTATATCCCCCATTATTCCCCCAGATTTGACATCAAGTGACTTTCATCTGTTTGGTCCTCTAAAGCATCGTCTTGGTTGTAAAAAGTTCTCGATTAACATGGAGATACGGGACACGTTTCTCTACTGGCTGAGAAGTCTGGAAACAGTTTTTTTTTCCCTTACTGGAATACAGGTTACCATATTAAAGAACAAGGGTGTTATTTTTCCTGTATTTAAATAAAAGTTTCTTAAAATTCGCATTATGTAACTTTCATTCGATTCATCCTTAGTTATCATAATTAACTATTGGAAAACTATTACGTATTGAAAAAGTTTATTCACAATTTGGAAATAAAGGCTGTGTATGTGTAATATTAATACATATAAAAACCAAATGTTCACGCATGTTCTTTGTACCGATATGTACAATAATCCTCTTAATATGGTTGTGTATTACCTGTACCTTTTGTGATACCGAAGGAAATAATAATAGTAATCATATTATTGTTACTGAGTTGTATGCAGATAAAATACACCCGCATTTTTTTTTCCTCACGCAAGTGGCAAAATAGTGATCTATAATCTGCAAAAATAATTACTTTTGTCAGTAAGTATTGTTGTTGTTGGTGTTGTTGCCTGTTGTTGTTGCTAAGGCAATGCAAAGGAGAAAAAAATTGTCGGGAGTTTTTGTAAAGTTCTTAACAGAAGTCTCCTTTGTCATTGTTTGTTTGCGTTAATGTGTGCAATGAAAGACTGTTTATGCGGAAATGGCGTTTTGAGTTTACTATGTCTTTTCTTGTTTGTTACGTTAAGTTTTCTTGTTTGGCTTATGTTACGGTAATATTGGCGATCAAAGTTGAAGAAATTCTTCGATTTTGTTCGGGGTTTAGAGGGGGGGGGGGGTAGATGCGCGCAGAGAAAATTTCACTGAATTCAGACTCTAATCCTTTTGCAATAAAATATTCCCTACCCCATTCTATTGTGTTTTCAGCTTTTATTATTATTATTATTATTATTCAAGTCACATGTTTCTTCCACTAGGAAAGTAATACACAAGACTAGAAAAGAATGTTTTATCAGCAAAGAAGAAGGTTCAATTTCTTTAGATCATTTTAGCTCATATTATATTGTAGTTAAATTTTATACTTAAAGCAAAATGTTTTCTTTTTTTTTAAATGGAAATGAAAATCTGTGCCAGGATCCCCCCCCCCCCCCCCCAAAAAAAAAGGTTTAAGCAGCCTATCATATTGTTGGAGGGGGGGGGGAGTATAAGACAATGGTGAGACTCGCTACTCTGGCCTTGTGGAGTATGAAAGATAGATATCTATTCCGACTGATACGAATGGAAACTGCCTTTTCGACGCATTCTGCCAGAGAATGCAATACTTTTAGTCCTCACCATTCTGCCAGAGAATGCAATACTTTTAGTCCTCACCATTCTGCCAGAGAATGCAATACTTTTAGTCCTCACCATTCTGCCAGAGAATGCAATACTTTTAGTCCTCACCATTCTGCCGGAGAATGCAATACTTGTACTACTCACCCTTCTGCTGGATAATGCAATACTTCTACTACTCACCATTCTGCAGGATTCATTATGAAAATAAGGACATAATGTTCTTGAAAGACACATTAGTACAAATCTTTCAAGTGTAATCTGAGACACTTTCATCCCTGATTTGCGATAAACCGGTTCATGGGAAGGGACTTACACGGTTTGTTTGTAAAATATTTAATTTAGAAGTAAAAGAGGCAAAATGGTAGTTCGGGAAAGTTAAAAATACTGTATAATCCAGCACAATTTTTCCTTCTCTAAAACACTATGCCAGATAAGGTGTCATTTTCGCAAACTGATAATGGTTTTCTTTCTGTCTGTCACTGTCACCAAAATGTGATAGGTTTCATCCTGTCTTCTACCTATCAGGGTAAAGCGAGCTAGCACTGCAAGAGAACAAACATGTTTTTAAGATCTTTTGTAGAAGTAAAGGTAAAACTCCCCTTTCCTTTGCCTTTAAGACATATTGAGGAGTTAGGCCCGTATTCCCAAGACCCATCTTCGGCACATGAAAGTGTGATGTGGACAGTATCACGCTTGGCCGCATTTACCTTCTCAGATTTCTCTGGTACCCATTTCTAGAGGCCCGGTGGACCCCAGGGCTTTTAGGTATGTAGCAAATTTAAAAAAAATCCCCACTGCAGGAATTTGAACCCGTACTGCCGGTTTAGTAAACCGAGCGCCTTACCACTCAGCCAACCAGTTTATGTAGAAGTACAGTATTATAAAACTTAGCATTATGTGAGCACATGAGAAACAGGTAATTATTTCGCTCACCTGCTCTGCTTCTCATTCTGAGCAAAGTCTTTAATGTAGTTGGAAACGATTCCAGTGAAAGTTATCAGCGCTCGCTACAATTCTGTTTCCTTGAATGTTACCATCTCCCAATAATAAAAGAAAATAATCTTCGATTTGGATGGAGATGTGACTTTTAACCAATAAACTTATTGCCTTGTCAAGGTTTGTTCTATGACCATGTGAATCTATCACTTTTTGTGTCGACGTATTTGATGTTTTTTCCCTCTTTTTTGGATGAGTAGAGAGGCGTTATAAAATTTTGTTGAGTAGAGTTTTATTATTTTATTATTATTATTTTTTTTTTTGTTAGACTACATTATTCTTTTTTATCCAGATTTTCAAAGTATAGATAAATCTATAGATTATTGGTGGGATGAAGGGACAGAAAATGAAGATTAGAACGCTTAGCATTTTTTAATGTTTTCTTTTTCATGAAAGTAAATTTTATTTGGTATGGGCATTCTTTTTTTGTTGTTAAAATCCTGACATTAATGCCGATCTCTGTTTCGTGTTTGTCCAAATCCTGATATTTATGCTGTTGTCTATCTGTTTTGTGTTGTCCAAGTCTTGATATTAACGCTGTTCTCAGTTTATTTTGTCTTGTTTTAATCCTCATATTAAAGCTGTTCTCTGTTTTGTGCTATCCAAATCCTGATATTCACGCTGTTATTTGTTTTGTATTGTTCAAATCCTGATATCCCCGATGTTCTCTATTTGTTTTATGGTGTCCAAATCCTGATATTAAATCTGTTTTCTTTTTATGTTGTGTTATTCAAATCCTGATATTAAGTCTGTTTTCTTTTAATGTTGCATTGTTTAAATCCTGATATTAACTTTGTTCTCTATTTATTTGGAGATGTGAAAATCCTAATATTAAGGCTAATCTCGATTTTAGTGAGAAGTCACAATGAAAGATGGTAAGGAAGATCAAGGAAAGAAAATGGTGTCCAGAACAAAAAGTTATATGAAAACGTATTCTATAACTTTAAGAACTGTGGTAGTGTTATTACAAGGAGAGAAATACTATCAGCTGCATATTTCATGGCCTTTTGTCGTCTTATAAGACATTTTTGAAGCAGGAAGATTACACGTCTTGCTTCATTTGGTCACTTGAAAAGAGAAAATGCCTTGTCCGTTGTTACAGTTTCCCATTCTAGACTCTGCCAATCATCTCCAGAGAAAGATCAGTCCATACATTTGCATCTGAAAGTCTAGCAGGGCCGCAGGGACTATCAGAAGATGTGCAAGCTAAAGAACCTCTCCGCCAATTGCCTAAGGGTCCCTCTTCCTGGATTCATTTTTTTAGGGTTTACTCTCGCAGTCTCTGACTATTCCAAACCACCCACAATGCATCGGGTTCGACAGGAAGTTGTATCACAGCTCACAGTCACGTGGTGTCAGGCGAAACCAATCAGGACAATGAATCAACAGAAGAAATACAACAGAAACAAAAGAAGAACACATTTATAAGACAAAAACTGTCAGAACTGATAAGCGCAGTTATACAACGTATCTTCAGAACCTTGAGATTATATAAGAAAGAATAAAAGAATCTGCTAATGCGGTGGCCGTATTAAAAGTGACTATGGGAGGGTGACGGTAATGTTATGGAAACACTATTCAACTTCTTCACTGTCTGCCTGCTGTTCAGTCTGGCGGTCTCTGTGGTTCGCCCTCGGTGATGAATGTGCCAAGAACAGGAAACTGAAACAAAAGACCTAGTTCTGTTGCTGGTCCTGGGGTGGGGTCGGGGGCTGCTTCATAACCCTTGGGGCATGTCTGTACGTGATCAGCTTTCCACATCAGGACGTCCTTCAGTGCTTTTAGAGATATCATTCACGACCACTAGTCCGCCATTTTTCCCGGAAGTTCCCAGCGTGCCGCTTCTTACATCATTTCAGGGTCTTCAAGTAAAGCCACGTTATTATGCTCCAAGCATGGAGCAAATGTCTAGTTTCATCACCAGGGTAACAGTTTCCAAAGAATAACAGTTCACAGTTCAACGGAGAGAAAGCGAGACAAAACCAAAGTCCTATCAGCTTCTGGTGAAAGAACTAGTTCCCACTTTATCTCGTGAAAAACTATACTTTCCACTTTATCTGTTGAAACCCTGTAACTTCTTCTTTATTTAGTGAAAAAACTAATGTTCACTACATCTGGTGGAAAACTAAAGTTTCCACTTTATTTGATGAAAAAAAACACAAAAAGAAAACAAACTAGTTTCCACTTTATCTGAAAATATCTTATGAAAAACTGCACTATCCACTTTATTTGATGAAAAAAAAACTTTATATGAAACTATTAAAAAATGTGAAATTTAGAGAAATTATACCCAGAGAAAATGAGATAGAAGATTAGGGCCATGAATTTTGTGTGCTTTATCAGAACGATGTACTTCTGAGGTTTTGAGTTGACTTCTGGCTATTTTATTTTCTTCAAAAGCAAAAAAACAGGTGTGCCAGACAGATGTAGGACGCGATCGGGGACCTTATCACATAGTACACAAAGAAAGCAATCGTCAGACAGATGTAGGACGAGATCGGGGACCTTATCACATAGTACACAAAGAAAGCAATCGTCAGACAGATGTAGGACGAGATCGGGGACCTTATCACATAGTACACAAAGAAAGCAATCGTCAGACAGATGTAGGACGAGATCGGGGACCTTATCACATAGTACACAAAGAAAGCAATCGTCAGACAGATGTAGGACGAGGTCGGGGACCTTATCACATAGTACACAAAGAAAGCAATCGCCAGACAGATGTAGGACGAGGTCGGGGACCTTATCACATAGTACACAAAGAAAGCAATCGTCTCCAAGTACAAAGGATAACATACTAGAGGGAAAATTAGAAGAGAAAAAGTGCAATAGACTGATAAGGGCATAAGAAAATGACTGAAATCACCTTGACCGGGTGCAGATGCACTCAGCTTGACCGGGTGCATTGAACACAGCTTGATCCGGTGCACTGGACTCAGCTTGACCCGGTGCACTTGACTAAGCTTGATCCAGTGCACTGTACACAGCTTGACCCGGTACACTGGACTCAGCTTGACCCGGTGCACTGAACTCAGCTTGATCCACTGTACTGTGAAAAAAAATAGAGTAAGTTGTACGTCCTTTGCGGCAAACCTTGCTTGAGCAGAAGGCACAGTGTGTTGAGAACGTCGATGATGATAATGATAATGATGGTGATTGTTAATAAATGAGGATGTTACTTTAAAGAAAGAGAAGCAATATTTAGAGGAAATGCAATTTCGTTTAGATAAGAAGTGGAATAAAGAACAGAATTATGGTTAATGAGAGAAATGCTGTTAAGAAAAGAAATGTTGAATCCTTGAGGCACATTTGTTGAGAGACAGAATGTTGTTGGGTTTTTTTTTTTTAAGAAAAGTATTGTTTAAAAAAGTACAGCAAATTTACAAGTACTGTAAGGAATTACTCTCAGTACTGAGTACGGCACTGTTAAGAATAGAAGCAATTTTAAACACAGGCCTTACTTTTGTGACAGCAATCTATGATTAATAATATGTAACATTTGTCAGAACACAGAGAGCCCGAATGCCTGTGTAGAAGTTAAATTTAAATAGGTCTACACAAGACTGAACCGTGTTACTTTGCAAAGAAAGTGGAAATAAAAGGAAGACCTTTTGCTACCCTGGCTTGTGCTGGCTCATGGAAACGAGGGTGAAAGCGTTTCTTGTTTGACTAGACGTGTCAAGTGTATGTTCCTGTTTTACTTCACACTCACGACTTGCAGTGTTTACAATGCCATTTACTAACACAGCGAAACGTGCTTTCAAAAAGTGTGTCCCATTACTGAAAAACTCTGCGGAAACTCTCTCGATTCACTAGAAGATCTCCCCCCTGTCTTATTACTTACCTGATGCGGCCTGAACTGGGTCGAGACTCTTCGGCAAATACTTCAGCCGGAGTTCAAATTAAATCCCCGAGTTAGCCTCTTACCAAGTCAAGAGTTTCTGGTGAGTGGATGACAGCCGGGGACGCGACAGAGCAGACTTTGTCTGATTTCGTGCTTGCATATCTGGTGGCCGCCTCTCTACTCGCCTCCTGGCAGACGTCAATCTAGTCACGTGGTACGGCTGTAGAGTGTTTCAGGAATGTAACTATTTGTTCAGTTTAAATTAAGAGTGTACTGTCCAAACAGACATTATAAAATAAGATTGCTTCGGGCTCTTGACGAGTCACGTCTGGCGTGGACACATGGTTAGAAAAAAAAAACGGCTCCTTTGAATATCAACCCTCGAAACAAACTAAAAATTACTGATGGCGAATGAGGTAACGATAATCATAGAAAATGACGAGAGAATTATCGTTCTGTAATATCTTGGAGGAGTTATGAAGATCAAATCAACCGATAGAAAGTTTAAGAATTGAGTTAAAAAGGAACTGCAATGCATCATTCATCGCTAAGGGCGCTTGAAAAAAAAAGTTAAATCACAGCAAAAGAATAGCTGAGAATACACGGACGCTTCAGAGAGTTAGCACAGATGAAAAGTCTTAATGAGAATGCAAAGGCTCTTCAAAAGGGTTAAAATCTACACGAAAAATATATTTGAGAATACCGGGGCGTGTTATTTTCAGAGAATTATTTAAAGGTTTTTAGTGTGTGAATTAAAACATCTAAAGTGTTATGATGAAATTAACAGTAGCAGAATGTTTTTTTAAAAAGAGAAATGAAGCTTTATAGATTCATGTATATGCAAAAGCAGCGAGGTATATTCTTCGCTGGGCTCTCATCTCATTTGGTCAACCCATCTCCAGACATGAACTTATGTGCAGTCTCAAGAGCTGTTAGATTTCTATAAACCGTACAGGTCACAGGTGAGACCAGGATGGGGCATTGAATGGAAACCAAATAAGGCCGTAGTTGAGACTTCACAGCCTGGACGCGTATCTTGTGACTTCTCAATCAGAACTTCCTCAGCCAAAACTGACAATGCCAGAAAGATGGCGTAGATAATAAACCTCAGGGAAGTGAGGTCTCATGCCGTCTTCTTGCGATTCTGCTCAAAACAGGCTGTCCCACTCTTCAACCTGACAGCCCTGTGAAGGATCAATGTGGTTTCCTGTGGAAACTTTCTGAGAAGCCTATTCCGTAGGTCAGTTTACAGAATAAAAGAAGAGGAGTTATTTTTGCCCATTCATTCGACTTTTTTTTGCCTCTCATAAAGGATGATCAGCCAAACAACTTACCAGTCCACTAAATACTCAGGCAACCTCCGAAACTACCCACTCAGCCAAACCAATTTATCTACCTACCAAACACACAGACAATGTCCGAAACTATTCACTCAGTGAACAAGCTTATCTACCTAACAAACATCTAGACAACCTTCGAAACTATCCGCTCATTCAACCAACCAACCAACCAACCAACCAACCAACCAACCAACCAACCAACCAACCAACCAACCAACCAACCAACCAACCAGCCAGCCAACCAACCAACAACCAACCAACCAACCAACCAACCAACCAACCAACCAACCAATTAGTCAACAAGGATCTTTCCAAATCTTTGACAATAATGCAGTTGCGTAGCTAAGAGGAAGGTATAATGTGACTGAAAGAACTCCAACTAAAGAGAGACTAATAATTTGCGTGCTGTAGTGTAGAATCTCAGCTTCAAAAAAAGTTATAAAATCTAGCTCGTAATGACAAGAAAGGACACGAGAAACAATTAATCTTTACTTAAATAACTAGTCTTCGAAAACACAAATAAATCGACATTTGTTTGGCAGTTTCTGCTGTAAACTGTGAGAAGCTTAAGAGCATTAAATTAAGGAACATATTCCCCCAAAACTGCTTCGGCGATAAAACTTTGAGGCTCATCTATTGGTCTTGCTGATGAGATCAAGGAAGCAATCTACGATTCTATATATTTAAATGTAAATCATTCATTCATTCATTTGCATGTCCCTTGTGGAACTTTGCCTCCCAAACAGCACTCCTGTAGGCCTCTCGGTTGTGAGCAAGATGGCCCGCTGCTGCTGCATCCATTTGCAGATCGTCAACGATGTCTTGCAGCCATCTTCGTTTTCGTCTTCCTCTTTTTCTTTTTCCCATTATGTATCCTTCCAATTGTAAATAGATCTGCATAATATTCTTTAGTAAAACACGATAATTATAAAGATCATAATTATGTCCACAGCCACTTGAAGCGAAGCCTTACAAGTGTTGGCACCAGAAAATGTAACCGCCCCCGCTGTGTTACCTGCCCGGTAGTTTGGGACACGAAAACGATCACCTTTCTCAAAACTATCCTCACTCTTCATGAGGGATTCACATGTGATTCCTGTAATGTGATATATCTCACCGTATGCAAAAGATGCAGGATAACGTATATTGGTGAGACTTAGCTCAGATCCATATAGGAGACCACATGCAGAAACATCTGTACGACATCGCCCAGCACGCTTCGAAACCAGTCCTGAATCATTTCAATGGCCTCAACCTCAGAGGCAAATCTGATGTTCTGGTAACAGTCATCCAACAATGTCACGCAGATGACACAAGCCGCCTAGGGCTTGAGAACATCTACATTCAGGATTATTGGACGCTGTAAGCATACGGGACAAACTCGTTATGCAGCTACACCTAACATTCTCCTCTTCAACGATCATAATCCCTCTCCACTAAGCCCCACTCCCTTCTCACTTGTTACACATAGTTCAGAACCTTCTCACATCATCACCTTACAACCACTCTACCCTAACTATCATCATATATTTCACCTTCTCCTGGTTACCACTGTATCACTCTTTCTCCCTTTCATGGTTCCCCCACCTACCACCCTCAGTTACGACTCACCTATCACACATCATCAGCCTCCATTTAAACAATCTCTTCGTTCCACCATGTGCATTTCTGACACACAGCGTCGGACAAGCCACATCTACTTACAAGTTACAGCTAAGTGCCCTATTCATTTTATTTCCTTTTTTTAAACATAGCATTCACGTGAATCTATACTCTATCTCCTTTCTCTATTTCTTCGTCTTGTATGTTTTAATATGATTAAGGCTCACGCCGAAACGTTACAACATTGCAATCGTTAAGTAATAAAGATGTTATTACTTTTTTTTTGCTAGTTTATGGGTTCTGCATAAGATTCCATGTTACTTTTTTTAGAAGGAGAAATAAAGGAACACACTTTTGTTACTCGAAGACCCTGGTCCGTGCGTATGAAAACGAGGGTGAATTCATCCAGGAGAAAGAACTGCATATAGCGGAAGAAGAGGAAGAAGAAGAAGAAGAAGAGAATAATAAAACTGCCATGACAGGACTCTTTATGTCCCGCTGCCATGGGAGTTTAATGAGAAGTTTGATATCCTAGGTCTACCACAGCATCTTATCTCTAGATTTAAGACATCCATAGCAACCCTAACCTCCACCTTCCGCACAAAGTCGAACATGATGATGATGATGAGCATACCATTGAAGTTTTCAAAAAGAATCAAATTTCACACAAAGAAACAACGAGGCGTACGAACATTAAGTGTAAGGGAGGCAAGATAAGCGGTTGTGTAGGACGCTGCCCTCTCATGGGAAGGCGGTTTCTTGTGCTACTGTAGTCGTTGATGCGAGCCACGGTCACTGTACAAGAGTAAAAGGTGAAAATCCCATTTTCAAGCCATGAAGGCATTGTTAGGCCCCGTATTTCCAAGACCTCCGGCACGTGAAAGTCTGATGTGGTCAGTATCACGCCTGGCCGCATTTACCTCCCCGAATTTCTCTAGAACCCGTTTTTAGAGGCTTGGTAGACCCCAAGGCCTTTATAATGTGTAGCATAAAAACACAGCATTATTATTTTAAACATTTCTCTCACGTTTAAAGCGCCTTGTAGTTTTCAAGGTTAAACATAGATCAATGTGCTTTATCGTTCAGCTGGGTCAAAGACAATGTTCTCCTAGAAACAGATTTTTAAAATTGTAGAATTGTTTAAAATATTCATTTTTTGTACAACGAAAAGTCACAAGAAAACTATGTACGAAATCTTCCAGCAAAAGAAACTTCACAATACAATATTTCAGAATGTCGAAAATATGGCAACCAATTTCTCCAAAACTAATGTTTCCAAGTGAAGAAGAATTCAGAAATTAGTTCCTTGATGGGCCGGTGATAACTTATCCACTTCACCAAGAAAGGAATCATTTAGAGCCATAAAACTTGCATGTTATTCCCACATATTCACACCAGAGTTCGACACACGCGACATAATGTTTCCTCAAGTTTCTTTAACCCTTCCAAAACGATAAAAAAAAGTCCGATATTTGATCATTGAAATACTGCCTTGTTGCTGCTATCACTTCTGAATCATTCGAAAATTTTTGCATCATATCAAACACTTTTTTTTTTAGAGTTCGGAAACAGGAGATAGATACATGAAGCAATATCTGATGAGTAGGGTAGATGATCTATGCACTCAAACCATAAATTCTTCAACGTATACAGCGTCTTGTGAGTAGGCATCTTGTCCTTGCCTTTAAGCGGCTTCTCTCGCAGTCTTTTCCTTCATCTTTTAATCCACTTAGTAAGTTAGAGTAGTATTCTCAATTAACCAGTTGGTTCTTCGGAAGACAGTCAGTCAGTCAGTCATCAAAACACTTTCTTACTCTCTCTCTCTCTCTTTCTTTCTTTCTTTCTCTCTCTCTCTCTCTCTCACTCACATACAAAATAAAATAAAATAAAACAAACAAACAAAAATAATAAAACAGTGACCATGACCTTTCCTGCTAACTTGTGGGACTTAAAATTCTTCCATAGGACCCTAATGCTTCCACAATGAATGTTGTTTGTTATCAAAGTGGTGTAAACATGTGTTCTGATGATCATGGTGGTCTAAACATGTATTCTGATGATCATAGTGGTGTAAACATGTGTCTCATGATTATAGTGGTGTAAACATGTGTCTCATGATCATAGTGGTGTAAACATGTGTCTCATGATTATAGTGGTGTAAACATGTGCTCTCATGATCATAGTGGTGTAAACATGTGTCTCATGATTATAATGGTGTAAACATGTGCTCTGATGATCATAGTGGTGTAAACATGTGTCTCATGATTATAGTGGTGTAGACATGTGCTCTCATGATCTTAGTGGTGTAAACATGTGTCTCATGATTATAGTGGTGTAAACATGTGCTCTGATGATCATAGTGGTGTAAACATGTGTTCTCATAATAATAGTGGTGTAGACATGTGTACTCATAATCATAGTGGCGTAAACATGTGTTCTCATGATCTTAGTGGTGTAAACATGTGTTCTCATGATCACAGTGGTGTAAACATGTGTTCTCATGATCATAGTGGTGTAACCATTTTCCATAAACAGTGACGAATCGTTTCAAAAAGTTATCACCAGATGGCTCAAAATGCTGCAAAATCAACTTATAGATGTCCACTACTCGATTCTGTTTCTCGCCGGGTTTTAAACATTTCGGCATCAATCTGGCTCACAGTGAATATCAAAATCCAGATGAATTATGCATCCAACGCGTTCTCTGGATATCTCTAGTGTCTAAGCGATAGTTTATGTAAAATTTGGTTGTTCTGCCAAAATCAAGTCATGAACATGATCAAGAATTTTTAGAGCTGACAGTAGTCCAATCTTGCTGCAGCTTCGGTTTCGAAATCTCCACAAAAAAGTTGGCACGTCACTTCTTCATAGATGAGTAGGATAGATAGGACAGTATGAGAGTAGGGTGACAGAAGCAACAGTATGAGAGTAGGGTGACAGAAGTAGAAGTATGAGAGTAGAGTGACAGAAGTAGAAGTATGAGAGTAGGGTGACAGAAGCAACAGTATGAGAGTAGGGTGACAGAAGTAACAGTATGAGAGAGGGTGACAAAGGCAACAATATGAGAGTAGGGTGACAGAAGCAACAGTATGAGAGTAGGGTGACAGAAGTATAAGTATGAGAGTAGGGTGACAGAAGTAACAGTATGAGAGTAGGGTGACAGAAGCAACAGTATGAGAGTAGGGTGACAGAAGTAACAGTATGAGAGTAGGGTGACAGAAGTATTGATAGAAGAGTGCACTCAGAACGATGCACAGGAAGTGTGCGTCTAAGCGGGAGTTATAAATTGAGCACCGACTACTTATACAACACCTGCTTGTTAGACAGCAGCAACCAGTTAGACAGCAACGACTAGTTATACAGCACCGACTAGTTAGACAGCACCGACTAATTATACAGCAGCAACTAGTTATACAGCACCGACTAGTTAGACAGCACCGACTAATTATACAGCAGCAACTAGTTATACAGCACCGACTAGTTAGACAGCACAGACTACTTAGATAGTATGAAGGGAATAGCGGCAGTGACGAAAACAAAAAAAGATTTTCCCGTAGAGACACCAGTCGAAGTAAAGTAGTCGAAGTAAAGTAGTCGAAGTAAAGTAGTCGAAGTAAAGTAGTCGAAGTAAAGTTAAGAGAAAAGAAGCAGCGACAAGAGGACAGACGGGTGGACGAGCAGAGACTGGATACAGAGGAACAGTTGTAGTGAAACACTGACGAAGAACAACGTGGAAATAAAGAGTTAAACTATGAAGCAGTTTGTGGTTCTCGATGGTTGAGAGTTAAGCTGACTTGCTGAGTTGTGATTCAAAGCACAATGTTCCTGAAGGCCCTTCCTGAGGTCACAAACCCTATCAGCTGAGAGAGGGTAAACAGCACGAAGTAGTGACCTAGCCGCTGTATGATCGAAACGAACGGCCGAGGGAGAGAGCAACAAACAACGCCCTCAACATAGACAGAACAACTGGACATGGACCTCACCATCTGATCTGGTTCAACAAAGGTTTCCCGCACTGGCACAAGGGACATTTGTCACTGAAAGTTTGCAGCGTACACTCATGGCTTCCTTTTGAATTCTCTTCTGCAGGGACAGGAACTTAATGACGGCCCGGACACTTAAAAATTCCACATCTTTGGTCGCCTTGGTTCTATCACTGATCTGATAAAAGTAAAACAAAAAGCGCTATAGCCCTGCAAACTGGCGCTCTACGTCATAAAATAACACCGTTTCCAGCAACAGTAACAAAATTAACGATTAGATTATGGGACGTCAGTTTGGCCGATAACTTTTCAGCATCCTCTCAAAGGACAAGATTTGCTGCTCTGTATCCGAAATTCATCTGATCTTAGATTGTTTTATGTGACCTGCTTCGCCCCTGAATAAAGAAAAAAAAACAAAAACGTAGCCAATGGAAAATGTTCCAACGGTCGAAATAAATGCGGGAGCTCTGATGTTCGATCTCAAACCACATCTTGAAACTCACTGCAAGTGTAGGTTAGATTACTTAGTACTACTTCAAGCGGGCTGGTCGAGTTCTAAAACAAGAACTTATGATGGTTGCTAAAGATTTTTTAGAATAAAAAGAATGCTGTTCTGTGATTTAAAACAGGTGGTCGAATTTTAGTGACAGCCTATCATTCTAAGCATTGGGGGGGGGGGGGGGGGGGAAGGGGGAGCTGAGGAGGAGGAGGTCATGGAGGAATCTGTGTAGAAGCAGCAGTTGCTTTAGCGAGAAACTCTCTCAGCCAGGTTAACAGTTTAATGTCGTCCCTCAGAAAATATCGTCTTCTGTCAGAGTTACATTCAGTGTGTGACTGCTTTGACCTGCATCATTATGTACAAGTTGTATACTGCCTCGCTGTATAGAATCCTCCATCGCCTAACTGGCTCGAGTAATTAGACAACAAAAGTAAGGGTGATTGCTTTCTCGTGCTGTCTTGGAACTCACTGTTGCTACCTACCTAGTGTGCGAAACGGTTGTTGGGTTTACATATACTTATATATTTAGCAACCGGTTAATCAATGATTGATTAAGAACAATGAACATATATGTAACAGTATATGTTATGAACATATATGTAACTACATATGTAACAATAATTCCGTCTTCTAAATCCGTTAATTCCATTCAATGGATATATTAATAAATTCCTTCACAATGGACACTACGTCCTGTAGCGTTTGCGTGCCACAGTGGAGATAAGTGTTAGTGCCTTCCCATTTCCAGGTCACTACAACACTTGAGGTAGGGATGTCAACACCTGTCCTAGCTGCTTTGTCTTCCGAGAGAAACTCCAGGTACCTATTTTCCAGGTTGGTTTGACCCCGGTGCCGAACGGGTACGAAAAAAATTCCGGCCGAGTGCGAAATCGAAGCAGGGACCTTCTGATCGGCAGGCGAGCGCACTAACTGCTACACCACCACGACACATTGGACTGTTTTACATTAAATGTCAGTGCATACTGTGGGTGTAGTGCAGGGAATAGTGGCCTGAGTAGCAGGTTCAGATTCCTATGTTAAGACCCCAGAAAAATTTAAAGTCTTCTGTGGCTCTGGATCCTGTGTTAAAGAAACTCAAAGATACTTGATTTCATTATTATTAGTGTCATTACTGTTAATGTCAGTATTATTAGTGTCGTTATTATTAGTGTCATTTTTATTAATGTCATTATTATTAATGTCGTTATCATTAGTGTCCACAATTTGATTTTAATTGTGTCCGATGTTTTCCATTACGTGTTTTAATTCAAGTATCCGTGTCAAACCAGGATTCTTAAGGTAATATTTGACAAACCTGCAGTATTAGAGAGGAACAGACAGAACTACAAAAAATAAGATTTTTAAGGGCATGCATCGTTCCCATGGCAACATATTCCTGTGAGACCTGGACACTTAACAAAACAGCTGAGAAACACACACATGCCTTTGAATGTAAATGCTACAGAAGAGTTCTTCAAATATTATGGACACAGAAAAGAACAAATATATTCATACTACAAGAACTTAATATTGGGGAAGGTTGACTAGTAAAGAGGATTAAACAGAGAAAACTTAAATATTTTGGACACGTTAAACGTCATGAGAATTTAGAGAAGACCGTATTGGAAAGGTACATAATGGGAAAAAGAAAGAGAGGAAGACCAAGGCGAAGATGGCTGCAAGAAATCGTTGACGATCTGCAAATGGATGCAGCAGCAGCAGGCCATCTTGCTTACAACCGAGAGGTCTACAGGAGAGCTGTTAGGGAGACAAAGTTCCACAAGGGACATGCAAATGACTGACTGACTGACTGACTGACTGATTGCAGTATCTTTTCCGAAGGTTGTCTCGTCCTGAAGATGATTGTCTCAGCTATGTTTCTGATGAAGTCTTTCAGCAAAGTTCTCTCTGTTGTTTTTGTCTGGACCATCAATTTTAAATTTGCTACAACTAAGCTCGGTCAAGTTCTCAATCTATTTGTTCACAGAGCATCGAAATCTGAACTTTGTTGTCTCTAGATTAGATTTTGTCATCAGGGAGTTAGATTTTGTCAATTCCAAGTTATATTATATCACAATAAAAGTAATCTGTGTTGTTATAGAGTTCGAGTGTGTTATCATAAAGTTATTTTTGCGTTATCATCACCAAAGGTTACAAACTACGCAGCATTTTGCAAATCAGCCGCACAAACAGTAATAATCTTTGTCATGACCGATAACTCTTATATTGGTACTTGTTTCGGAAAACATACAGTTACATCCCTTTAATATTCTTACAATCTCACATCCTTATTACATCCTTCCTATGCCATTAAACGTCACAAATGACTTGTATGGTAGTTTGCCAAGTTATCTACAATAACTATTACTAATTCGTTCTGTAGGGAAGAATCTTTTCTTCCATCAGGTGCGTCCACCGGTTGGCAGAGGGTGGAGCGACAACTAGATACAGAAACGAACTGTACATCTGTATAAACAGCATCAGACCCTAACCGGTGCCCTGCGATCTCGCAGGGTCAGTCTCTTTTGGCCAGTGTTTCCCAGACCTGCACGGTCTGCTAACTCCTTTTCTGCCGGACCGCAAACTCAACGCCCGCTCCCCCTTATGTAATACTCGTATAACGGCCTCTTAATCTAAAGTTACACAACTTAAAAACTTCAACTAGCAAACCAGCATATTCAACAATATGAAGGAGTACATTTATAACTCACCTACAGTATTACTTTCTCATCTTTTAAAATGATGGGTGAGTTTCATGTAGGGACACAAGTTTCTCAATATCAGGTTTGAAAAGTACTGTCCCCTGCCTGATGCTTCGTTTTCTCTCAACTTCCCCGCACCCCCCAAAACCCCAATGACCCTTTTTTTTCATGGCTCCCTGGTACTTTCCAGTGCCCACTAGGGCGTTATCCCCCACTTTGGAAAACACTGCTTTAGATAAGGGACACCAGAGAAAACCGAGTAGAAGACAACTTTGGAAAACACTGCTTTAGACAAAGGACACCAGAGAAAACCGAGTAGAAGACAACTTTGGAAAACACTGCTTTAGACAAAGGACACCAGAGAAAACCGAGTAGAAGACAACTTTGGAAAACACTGCTGTAGACAAATGACAGCAGAGAAAACCGAGTAGAAGACAGCTTTGGAAAACACTGGTTTAGACAAATGACAGCAGAGAAAACACAGTAGAATTAAACTTTGGAAAACACTGGTTTAGACAAATGACAGCAGAGAAAACGGAGTAGAAGGCAGCTTTGGAAAACACTGGTTTAGACAAATGACAACAGAGAAAACCGAGTAGAAGGCAGCTTTGTAAATCGCTGCTTTAGACAAATGACAGCGAGAAAACCGAGTAGAAGACAGCTTTAGAAAACTCTGCTTTAGACAAATGACAGCAGAGAAAACCGAGTAGAAGCAAAGGAAAAATCACTGCTTTACCATCACTGTCTTCTGAAATCATGCTTCATCTCATGGGCTGACCAAGTGACATGGAAGAAAAGAATCTGAACTTCTCGGAAACAACCAGGACAGCAGAAGATTAGAAAGCATGATCGCCAAAGCCATTAGGCACGGCACGACACATAATATTAATATTAATAATAATAATATTTCGTAACACACAATTAGTTTTTGGTTATTAGTATGTATAAAAAAGCAAGCAAACATTTCATGAACTATTGCTCGAGGAGGATTTTAAACATTAAATGACAGGACAAGATCAGCAACGAGGAGATCTAGGAAAGAGCAGGACAAGAACCTATGAACCTAAAAAACATGACTAGGAAATGGCGATGGACTGGCCACACTCTGAGGAAACCCGACACCAGCATAGCAAGACAGGCACTGACATGGAATCCTCAAGGAAATGGAAAACATGATTAAGCCTAGACTTACTTGGAGAAGAGAAATTATGACAGTGCTCAGAGACAAGGGATATACATGGAAGGAAGCAGAGAATAATTCCAAGAACAGGAATGACTTTAGAGCCTTTGTCCTTGGCCTATGCTCTCAAGGGAGCGAAAGATGATGTTGATGTATAAAAATAAACAAACAAATATGCACACACCCACTGCAGTAAAGCTGTTATAACAAAATGTAAGACTACTTAAAGCAAAATTAAATTTATATTTTCTCTTCTTTCCTTGTTTCTTTGCCCTGTATGTTTTTATGTGACTAAGGGACAGACCAAAACTTTAGAACTGCGTGTTCGTTAACTGAAGAAAAAGCTGTTCCTACTTCTGTTTTAAATATTCTTACATTTAATAAGTAGTGATGCTTTGTTAATGAATAAACATTACAGAAAACGTGTATATGCAGAACTGTTAGCGACAATCTTTTCTTGGTGACGAAAACGAAGAAACAAGAAATAAATCCACGTGATGACACGCCTTCGCAGGCACAATACAAAAATACTGATACAGGAAACACACTGTTGGTACACCTGAAACATTAAACACAGTCCGGGAAAAACACAAACCAGAAACACTTAACTCATTGTGGCATAGCGGCATCGTGAGACGATTCCTTCATAACATGCAGTGGTTCCACTATCTGGAACATGATGGTGATCAAACACGATGTGATGAGCGCAGCTATGGCAAATGTCATATCAAAATAATCAGTAAACCATGAAGGATGCACTTCAGGACGGCTACACTTCATCTGACTTATGGTCATCGCCATAAGAATTGAAGAATCAATCCAAAACCTACATTCTTACAACAACTTAAAATACACTACGTAACTATCACATAACAGTAACTAACACTACATTCTCTCTCGCGACATCCAAACTCAAACCGTTCAAAAACTTAGATTTTTGTTTTACCAGCAACATGTTTCTAACGATTACGAGCATAGTCGGTGTCATTTCAAGGGGTAGATAATCTGGCAGCAACAAGATTACGTCCAAACATGGGCCATAAGCTGTAAGTCAAATCTATCACAATTATTTCATTGATTATCTACCTTCGAACGTAATACTGTCGCACAAATACTGTATACCATATTATGAGGTAGCAGAATCAACACAAGACATTTAAAAAAGAGAGATAGACGGTCCTTCATTAACATAAAAGTACCTTCGTAGCCCATCATTCAGTTAGCGGTGCCCTCTTGGCAGTCAAACTAACAATGTCACGCAGGCTTACAGCAGTGAGAGGTGGTGTTTAGAGCAATGGTGATATACTAGGACTGTCGTCTCTTTCATTACCAACTTCTCCATAGACCATGCGCTCCATAATTATTCTAAACCTGCAGTTTTTAACCCTTTTTTTGGCCGTGGACTCTATTTCCTGCCTGAGATCAGTTGTGGACCCCCTTTCCTGCCTGAGATCAGCTGTGGACCCCCTCTCCTGCCTGAGATCAGCTGTGGACCCCCTTTCCTGCCTGAGATCAGCTGTGGACCCCCTTTCCTGCCTGAGATCAGCTGTGGACCCCCTTTCCTGCCTGAGATCAGCTGTGGACCCCCTTTCCTGCCTGAGATCAACTGTGGACCCCCTCTCCTGCCTGAGATCAGCAGTGGACCCCCTCTCCTGCCTGAGATCAGCAGTGGACCCTCTTTCCTGCCTGAGATCAGTTGTGGACCCCCTTTCCTGCCTGAGTAAAGCGGTGGATCCCTCATTAAAAATACACACAACCCAAATAATACTAAGATTTTTCTTTCTAATGGTGTCAAATCATCTGCTGGTTAGTGGACCTCCAAAAATATTTCTGTGGACCTACTGAGGAGCCACATACCTCAGGTTAAGAACCACTGCTCTAACGCGTCACGTACCTTAATATGACCAATGGAGGACACGTTTCTGAATGGACCTGAAGATGTCGGAAGATATGGCTGGTCACTGTTACCATGTAATGCTCAAAGAAAGCAATGGACTCCAAGCACAAAGGAAGACATACTAGAGGGAAAAGTAGAAGGGAATAAGTGCAAGATGTTAATAACGATATAGTTATAGGAAAATAGACTGGAATCAGCTTGACTTGGTGCACTGCGCTGAGCTTAACCTGGTGCACTGGACTAAGCTTGACCTGGCTGACTAGACTCAGCTTGACCTAGTGCACTGGATTCAGCTTGACCTGGTGTACTGGATTCAGCCTGACCGGGTGCACTGGATTCAGCTTGAGCTAGTGCACTGGATTGAGCTTGATCTTGTGCACTGGACTCAGCCTGACCTAGTGCACTGGAATGAACCTGAGCTAGTGTACTGGAATGAGCTTTACAGGGTGCACTCGACTGAGGTTGACCTGGTGTATTGGACACAGTTTGTCTGTACAATTTGTTTTAAGCCTGAATTTCAGTAAAGTAAATTTCTACAAAGAACAGGTCGCATTTTTTTATAAAGTCATTTAGACAATGGGAAAAGATATTAACCAGCAAATGGGTGACTTATTATTGTGGGAAAGAATGATCAGATTAACGTGGAAAATAAAAATGGTACAAACCATGAATAAAAAAAGACTTGTCTTACCTTGTCTTGTCTCCTTCCTCATACACCCTTTCAGTGTTGATACTCGCGTTTTGTTTCTACTGATTCCAAATCATTTAGACCGTAAAATGTCATAAACCCGTTCAGTCTGTTTCAATACTTCTTCATTGATTATATGAACCACCGAGAAGAAGTAAACTATGTCTTCGAAAATATTTCTCTCGTACTCATATCATACTCATATATCTCGTACTCATATCATATTCATATATCTCGTACTCATATTGAACGCAAAATAAAGATGAGGATCCCAAGTGAGAAGACCACAGAGCGACTCCAGTCCCCGGACTACACATTAAGAACGGCTGGCGTAGATCATTTCTGTAGTATGAAACAACAGTGAAGATCACTTCCAAAGTATGACATAACACTGGAGAAGACTCCCAAAGTATGACACAACACTAAAAACCACACTCAAAGTATGACATAACACTGAATACCACTCTCAAAGTATGAAATAACACTGAAAACCACACTCAAAGTATGACATAACACTGAATACCACTCTCAAAGTATGACATAACACTGAATACCACTCTCAAAGTATGACATAACACTGAAAACCACTCTCAAAGTATGACATAACACTGAATACCACTCTCAAAGTATGACATAATACTGAATACCACTCTCAAAGTATGACACAACACTGAATACCACTCTCAAAGTATGACATAACACTGAATACCACTCTCAAAGTATGACACAACACTGAATACCACTCTCAAAGTATGACACAACACTGAATACCACTCTCAAAGTATGACACAACACTGAATACCACTCTCAAAGTATGACATAACACTGAATACCACTCTTAAAGTATGACATAACACTGAATACCACTCTCAAAGTATGACACAACACTGAATATCACTCTCAAAGTATGACACAACACTGAAAACCACTCCCGAGGTAAGACAAAGGAATGAAGACTACTGCCAAATTTTGATATAACATTGAAGACCAGTCACAAAGTATCAGAGAGCAGTTAAGATCACTCCCATACGGTGACACACCAGTGAAGATCACTTCCAAAATATGACACAACAGTGAAGGCCACTCCCAAAGAATGACACAACAGTGAAGATCACTACCAAAGAATGACACAACAGTGAAGATCACTACCAAAGAATGACACAACAGTGAAGATCACTATCAAAGTATGACATCATCATCATCATCATGTGCAGTGCCGACAGGCGTTGGCTGTTATGCTTCTCCAGAGTACACGATGTTTCATGCAGGATATCAGCTCATTTGGTGATCTCCTCTCACACCATCCCGTCAGACTGTCCAGTATCATTTCTCTTGGTCTTCCTCTAGATCTTCTTTCTTCTATTTTTCCTGTTGTTATAATATTTTCAATGCCCTCTCTTCTCATTGCATGTCCTATGAAAGTACATTGTCTCTCTCTTATTTTTTTGACAATATTTTTTTGTCTCTCCAGCTCTTCTCATACATTCTTCATTAGTTATTTTTGCTGTCCAGGGGATTCGAAACATTCTTCTAATAAACCACATTTCTGCTGCTTCCAATGATGTTTGTGCAGACCTGCCTATTGTCCATGATTCACTTCGATATAACAAGATAGGTTCAATATAGCATTTTAGGACTCCTTTTCTAACATTCATTGATAAGGATGTGTTTGATAACATGTTTCTCATTCTCTGAAATGCAGTCTTTGCTTGGCCCATTCTGTTCTTAATTTCTGTTCTGCATTTCCCATCTGAAGTTATCACTCCTCCAAGGTATTTGAATTTCAGCACCTGCTTTAGAATAGTTCCGTTTAATTTTATACTGCATGTTGGTGGATTCTGTTTCTTAGATATAACCATAGTCTCTGTCTTTTTGATGTTCAAAGTAAGGCCTTTCTGTTCACTTTCTATGGCGACTTTATCCAAGAGATTTTGCAGGTCTTGTTGGTTCTCAGCTATCAGTACTGTGTCTTCAGCATACCGAAGGTTGTTAATATTGTATCCTCCAAACTTTATGCCTGGTTCTGTGATGAGAATATTCTCGCTGTACAGAGAAAAAAGGTCTGGAGATAGTACACATACTTGTTGCACCCCTTGTTTTATAGGTTGATATTTTCCAGTTCTATTTTCAACTCGAATTGGTGCTTCTTGGTGCAAGTACATATGTTATACAATCCTCAGATCTTTGCCATCTATACTGATGTCTTCAAGCACTTTAATAATTTCATTATGTTTCACCTTGTAGAAAGCCCTCGTATAATCATTGAAGCATAAGTAGAGATCTTTCTATATTTCTAAATCTCTTTCTGCTGCTGTTCGTAAAGCATAAATGGCATTGTGTGTTCCCTTTCCTTCAACAAATCCAAATTGTTCATCTGCTATTTCCATTTGTATCTTTTTCCGTGTTCTTCTGATAATGATTCTCAGAAGTAGCTTTGTTATGTGACATGAGAGGCTGATAGTCCCGTGGTCATCACATTCCTTTGCACCTGGTTTCTTTGGTAGTGCTATAAACGTGGATTTAAGCAAATCACTGGGCATATAACCACTGTTGTAAATGTCATTTAGTAACTTGGTTATTACTTTTATTACTGTGTCCTCTAGTGCCTCTATTTCTTCTATTGTTATATTATCAGGCCCAATCGATTTTCCTTTCTTCATGTGTTTGATGGCACATATGATTTCATCTTCAAGTATTGGTGGTCCATCACAGTTTTCAGTATCTGATGTTAATTCTGGTCTTTATTCTCCATATAGCTCACCGATGTACTCTCTCCACCTGTCCACAACGTCTTCTTTTTCCATTAACATTTTACCTTCTTTTGATTTCAGTCATCCTGTGGTATATTTTGTCTTCCTGCCTGTGAGTTCACTAATTCGTTGGTGCATGTTTTTGCTGTCTTTTATTATGAGAGTCCTCTATCTGTCTGCACTGTTCATTTAACCACACTTCCCTTGCTTCTCTGCATGTGCGTCTTATTTCCTTATTTATCTTGCTATATTTTTATTGGTTATTTTTACTCCTCCTCTTGTCCATCAGTCCTAAGATGTCGTCTGTCATCCATTTATTTTTAGGAACTTCTTTTTTCGGTGATATAATCTCCTTAACAGTTTGGCGGATAGAATCTCTTAAATTGCCCATTGTTCATCTATACTATTTATCTTTGCTATTGCATTGTATCTATTTGTTATAATAACTCTGTATTGTTCTCGCAGTTCTTGGTCATTTTTAAGGAGTTCTGTATTCAGTATGATGTTTCTCACTTTTCTTCATGTTTTCTTTAGCTTTATTCTAATTTTTCCACAGAGTGGGTCATGGTCACTATTGCTGTCGGCTCCTGGCATGGTTTTTGTTGTCAGTAATGCATTGCGGAATCATTTATTGATTAATACGTAGTCTATCTGGTTAAAGGTCTTTGTCTGGGCTGCACCACGTTGCCAGTCTTCGGGGATGTTGTTTAAACCAATTGTTTCCTACACTCATGCTGTGTATTCTTGCACATTAAGTTAATTTACTACCTCTATAATTCCTCTCCCTCAGTTCATAGTCGCCAACGATGTCTGAAGTTCTTCTTTTACCAACTTTGGCATTAAAGTCTACCATCACTATAGTAACTTCATCCGACTTTGTGTGTTTTAGGGCTGTCTCTATGTCATTATAAAATAGCTGTACACCTTCTTCAGAACTCTCAGATGTTGAAGAGTACATTTGTATAATATTTATGTTTATTGGTCGTCCTTTCAGTTGGGGTAGCAGGACTCAGTCCGAGATGTTCAAATATCCTACAATTGTCCTTGCTCTTTGTTCGTCAAATATTATTCCTACTCCTCGTTCATGTTTCTCACTTCCTGAATATATTATTGTATATTTATCTGAGTTTATCTTCCCTGCACCTGTCCATCTAACTTCACTCATTCCTAATATGTTGTTCATCCTTTCCATCTCCCTCTTTACATTTTCTAATTTTCCAGCCTGAAATAAAGTTCTAATATTTCATGTTGCTATTTTGAACTTGTTAGTTTTGCCACCAGTAGCTTGATGACGATCTGGCCTCACCTGTGGCTCGGGAGTTGCCCTACCAGACGAAACTGTTCTAGAGGAACATCCATTAACGTCGTTCATGACAAATCTATTACTCTGAATAAGCATAATTGTTCTTGGGAACTACAACAGTGGTTTCCCGTTGCCTTCTGTAGGTTTGTGTACGGACTCTCAGCTAGCCTTTGTACTTCCTCTCCTACCCGCAAGGCAGGGGGAGCGAGAGGTTTAAAGACAACTCTTACCCGCCTGGTATTCCCTTCACTGAGCACCTGAGGCACTTTACAGGAGTAGTAGAGCCACCTACTACCCCACCTCGCTCTCTGAGTCTACAACAAGTTGGTCCGCGCCTGCTTATTTGGGTAACTCCTTCTTCACAGGGATCCTCCATATCTGGAGGACTTTCACCATCCGCCACCTATCAAAGCACGACACAACATGAAGATCACTAAAAACGTATGACACAACACTGAAGATCACTACCAAAGTATTGCACAACAGTGAAGATCACTACCAAAGTATGACACAACAGTGAAGATCACTACCAAAGTATGACACAACAGTGAAGATCACTACCAAAGTATGACACAACAGTGAAGATCATTACCAAAGTATGACACAACAGTGAAGATCACTACCAAAGTATGACACAACAGTGAAGATCACTACCAAAGTATGACACAACAGTGAAGATCACTATCAAAGTATGACACAACAGTGAAGATCCCTATCAAAGTATGACACAACAGTGAAGATCACTCCCAAAGAATGACACAACAGTGAATATCACCCCTAAAAGATTGACACAACAGTGAAGATCACTACCAAAATATGGCGCAACAGTGAAGATCACTACCAAAGTATGACACAACAGTGAAGATCACTCCTAAAGAATGACACAACAGTGAATATCACCCCCAAAGATTGACACAACAGTGAAGATCACTACCAAAGTATGACACAACAGTGAAGATCACTACCAAAGTATGACACAACAGTGAAGATCACTACCAAAGTATGACACAACAGTGAAGATCATTACCAAAGTATGACACAACAGTGAAGATCACTACCAAAGTATGACACAACAGTGAAGATCACTCCCAAAGAATGACACAACAGTGAATATCACCCCTAAAAGATTGACACAACAGTGAAGATCACTACCAAAATATTGCGCAACAGTGAAGATCACTACCAAAGTATGACACAACAGTGAAGATCACTCCTAAAGAATGACACAACAGTGAATATCACCCCCAAAGATTGACACAACAGTGAAGATCACTACCAAAGTATGACACAACAGTGAAGATCACTACCAAAGTATGACACAACAGTGAAGATCACTATCAGTGTATGACTCAATAGTGAAGATCACTACCAAAGTATGACACAACAGTGAAGGTCACTCTCAGTGTATGACATAACAGTGAAAGTCACGCCCAAAGTATGGCACAAGAGTTAAGATCGCTCCCAAAATATGACACACCAGCGAAGACCACTCCCAAAGATTGACACAACAGTGAAGATGACTACCAAATTATGAAACAGCAATGAAGGTCACTCCCAATGTATGACACAACAGTGAAGATCACTCTCTATGTATGACACAACAGTGAACATAACTACCAAAGTATAGCATAATACACAGAATGTATGGGAAAGAAAACTAAAGATTGGTAGGAAACAGATAATAAGAACAATGACAAATGATCTAAAACTGGCTCTGGTACGAAATTAGACGGAGGTATTTGATTCAGTTTTACAAAAAGATAAAAAGAAACTTCTAAAACATTATCTAGATCGTACAGCCACATAATGAAATGGGAGAAAGTCCAAGATAAATGATGGACCTACACTCTGGTTTATTCCCATAAACGATTTAACTGTGCATGATGAACGTTAACCAGTTAGACAAAGAAAGAACAGTGAGCACACTATTACTACAACAACAACAACAACAACAACAACAACAACAACAACTACTACTACTACTACTACTACTTCTACTACTACTACTACTACTTCTACTACTACTACAACTGCTGCTGCTACTGCTACTACTACTACTACTGCTACTACTACTACTACTATTACTAATACTGCTACTACTACTACTACTACTACTGCTGCTGCTGCTGCTACTGCTACTAATACAGCTACTACTACTACTACTACTACTACTACTACTACTACTACTACTACTACTACTACTATTACTACTGCTACTACTATTACTACTACTGCTACTATTACTACTGCTGCTACTGCTACTACTGCTGCTACTAGTACTACTACTGCTAATACTACTACCACCACCACTACTACTACTACTACTACTACTACTACTACTACTACTACTACTACTACTACTACTATACTATAGTACTAATAATACACATAATGATAATAATAATGATGACACTAATAATAATAATAATAATCTGAGCAGTTAAAAGTAAACCCAATGCTAATCAATGAAATTATGGAATTTTGGTGCTTTCAACCGTCTTTTTTTTTTAGGAAGCATAATCCAAGACAAAATATAACATAATTAAACTGGTTAATTCCACTGACAAAAGACCGAAGGTACTCGATCACTCCAAAACAAACGCGTCTGCAAAATCTGATAAGAAGAAGGCTGGTAAATGTAATACTTAAACTAAACGTGAGATTATATGGCACAGACTGCACAGCAAGAACTTCTAGACTACAGTGAATATAAAAGAATGAGGAACAAAAAAAAATGAAGTAAAACTCATGATTAATCTATTAATCTCGTAGGTATGTATAATTAATACTATCATGTGCCGTGCCGGATAGCACAGGTCATCATGTTTCTTCATATTGTGAGATCCAACACGTTTCCGATTAGTTCTGGTGCTTTTCTTTGTCCCTGCTACTTGTTCAGTCCGGTGATATATTTTTCCCTTGACTTTCCTCTCTTCCTTTTTTCTTGAATTTCCCAGTCGTTACTTGGTTCTCCAACTTTGGTGTTCTCATGACATGTCCAAGAATTTAGAAATTATGATGGTGTTTTTTTTTTCTTATCATTTTAACTCCTTTTCTTCATTCTCAAAATCGTCGTTATTTCCCTCTATCTGTCCGGCATTTGTTGCATTTTTCTCCAAAATCGCATTCTGTTGCTTTCAAGTTTTTGTCATATTTTTGTTGACTGTCCAAGTTTCACAACAATATAGGAGTATTGTAAGACTGTAATAATCTTTCCTTCACTATAGAGACATCTTCTTACTTCTTAGTATTTTCTTCATATCATAAAAGATGCTTTTTTCTTTACCCATTCATAATTTTACTTCATTTGTGCGCTTGCCATCGGCTGTTATGGCACACTTTTTCTGTTGTGATAACCTGTTCTCTGTTATGATAACTTTGTCTCCGTTACGACATTTTTCTCTGTTATGGCACACGTTTCTCTGTAATTAACTTTAAAAAAAATATGGCAATCTGTTAATATTACCTTTTCTGTGTTATATCACACTACTCTTTGTGGCATCCTTTTCTCTATAATTAACTTTTCTAATTATATGACCCCCCAATCTTTTCTCACGATACAGCAATCTTTATTTTCATGTTATGAATAACTTCTTTACTACAATCTTTTTCTCTCTTATAACAACATTCTCTTTTTGTTGCTCTGTCCCTCGTAGTAAATATTTCTCTTATATATTTGGACAACATAAAAGTAAAAACTACAACACGAAACGAGCAAATCTTGAAATGCAAAACTTTCTACACTTTTCTTTGCAGGTTGGTATGTTTTATTTTCCAGAAGTTGTTTTCTTTGCTAAACATGAGCGTGTAACACTTTTAAGCTAAGATAACAGGTGTGAGATAAAGCCTATATCCAACATAGTAACAGTAGCGCCCTTTGACATTGCTATCATAAATCTTTGAAAAGCAAACAAAAGCTGAAGGAAGGCTTTATCAGAGCTACAGTAGGTTCCTGTTCTGTAAGTACAGTAGGCCCTCGAAAGTCGAATGGTTTGATATTGGAACAATTTGACGCTCGACCAAAACAATTAGAAGGAAGTCAGGTTTGAATCTGAAACAAAAACTGGAATGTCGACCAAAACAATTAGAAAGAAGTCAGGTTTGAATCTGAAACAAAAACTGGAATGTCGACCAAAACAAACGCAACAACCCGAACGAAAACAAAGAATTACACGGTCAGTTCTCCGATGACTTCGGTTCAGAGATCAAGCAGAAAATTAAGTGTGCGTTTTCGAAGTGCATATTGTTTTTTTTTTATAGCGGTTTCTTTGGATTTTCTTTCCATGTTATCCTTATAATTAGACATTGATAATGGCGCCACAGAAAGCTGCCAGAGATAAAAAAAAAAACCTGAGAGAACGAATGTAATGGCCACGATGCAACTGAAAAAAGGAACTTTTCACTCAACGGAAAAAGTAGAACACGCGTTTCTGAGCTGACTGTTGAATATGAGATAGATAAGTCGACCATATAGATCGTACTGAAGAACAAGGAACCAATATAACCTGCTAATGTGGGGAAAGGGGTAAATCCCCTTATCAGTAAAAGATCCCCAGCAGTGGTAGAAGTAACATTACTCATTTTCCTCTCCACTTTCGTCACTCCTCAGAAAAGGTAAGGTGCACTACACTTTTCGTCCTTTTATAACTGTATAGTATTAAAATATTAATTCTGTATGAAAGGAAATACATACATGAAAGACGAGCAATCCAAAATTAGCCTTGTTGAACGTAAAGATAGATCTTGGAAAAATTCTGGCAAAAGCAACAATAAAGTAAAAAGTTCCGCTAGAAGAGATAAAAGAGAATATATGGACAATATGGTAAAAGAAGCAGAAAATGCAGCAAAAACAGGAGACAGCAAAACTCTGTATAACATACAGAACAAGCAAACAGATGCTATTACCTCTAGATAAAGACCAGTCCTTAGCAAAACAGGCAACCTATTAACATCAAGTAAAGATCAAAAACAAAGATAGGCCGATCACATCCAAGAAATACTTAATCGATCACACCCAAATGAATTAATAAATCTTGAAACCGATTTACCAGTCCCACAACAAAATGTCAACTTAGATGAAGTTACACTGAATGAAAGTGAAACAGCAGTGAATCTAGTGCCAAACAACAAAGCTGCAGGTGAAGATGAAATAAAAGTTGAAATGTTAAAAGCTACTAACAGTGACAACATGAGGCAACAGCAGAGAATGATTAATAAAATTTGGAAAGAAGAACTGGAAAAAAGGAATCACTGTTAAAATACCCAAAACAGGCAACTTTGTTGTGTCAAAGGTGTTTTGTAAAGTGATTCAGAAAAGAATTAAGGATGTAGTGGATACTGTAATGACATCAAGGGATGTTATGCCCACTAAACTGACTTCTCTTAACAATGTTCTCTTAAGAGGTTCACGTAGTCGAGCTCTTTTTCTTCGGTCTGTTGTGCTACACTTGATAGCTTGTTTTTGTATTCTCTGATTTTTCTTCTCATCACATAACAGATATATGTCCATCTTCTTCTTCTTCTGATCACCCATGAGACAGGTTGCTGTTTGCTCATCTGTCTTATCTCTGTGGTGTTCTTAAATTCATTGTACTTTATGCAGAGTATTTTCCTATGCATTTGTTTTCAATAGAGTCTAATTTGTTGTCTATTACTTTAGTTGATTTTCAGCTTTCGCTTGCATAAATGAGAGTGGATATTACATTTGAATTGAATAATTTTAACTTGGTTTTTGTGCTTATAATTTTTGAATTCCATATGTTCTCAATATTTTTTGAAGGACAATGCTGCTTTTGCAATTCTAATTCTACCTTCCTTTCTGGTACCATCATCCTGGTCTATGTAGCTGCTAAGGTATGCAAATTGGTTTACTTCATCAACGGCTGTTCCTTCTACATATATTTTTCCTTCTTGATCAATGAGAAGTTTCATTATTTTTGTTTTGTCTGTATTAATATCAAGACTTATTTTGCTAGTTAAGGAATATAGGGAATCTGTCTTTTCCTGCATTTTTCCTGCAAAAAAAAAAACACATAGAAGGGACAGATATTGAAGAATTATGTCAGTCCGCAAGAACAGCGAAGAGCAGAACCTCTATCTTAATGCAAAGAAAACTAAAGTGATGACAACTGACAAAACAAACAAGGCAACTGAAATATGTATCAATGAGGAAAAACTGGAAGAAGTGGAGAGTTTTGAATATCTTGGATCACTACTAACTAATAATGGAGATACAATGAGGGAAATTAAAAGGAGGACATCTATTGCTCTTCAGAAAGTAAAACAAATAAAGAATCTGTGGAGAGGAGCAGACAGAACCACAAAAATAAGATTTTTAAGGGCATGCATCTTTCCCATCGCAACATATGCCTGTGAGACCTGGACACTTAACAAAACAGCTGAGAAGCACATAAATGCCTTTGAATGTAAATGCTATAGAAGAGTTCTCCAAATATCGTGGACACAAAAAAGAACAAATATATCTATACTGCAAGAGCTTAATATTGAAGAAGGCTGGCTAGTAAAGAGGATTAAAGAGAGAAAACTTAAATATTTTGGCCACATTAAACGTCATGATAATTTGGAGAAGACCATATTGGAAGGATACATAATGGGAAAAAGAAAGAGAGGAAGACCGAAACGAAGATGGCTGCAAGACATCGTTGATGATCTGGAAATGGATGCAGCAGAAGCAGGCCATCTTGCTCACAACCGAGAGGCCTACAGGAGTGCTGTTTGGGAGGCAAAGTTCCGCAAGGGACATGCAAAGGAATGAATGAATGAGCAAAATAAGTCTTGAAATTAATAAAGACACAACAAAAATAATGAAACTTCTCATTGATCAAGAAGGAAAAATATATGTAGAAGGAACAGCCGTTGATGAAGTAAACCAATTTACATACCTTGGCAGCTACATAGACCATGATGGTGACACCAGGAAGGAACTTAGAATTAGAATTGCAAAAGCAGCATTGTCCTTCAAAAAATATTGAGAACATATGGAATTCAAAAGTTATAAGCACAAAAACCGAGTTAAGATTATTCAATTAAAATGTAATATCCACCCTCATTTATGCAAGCGAAAGCTGGAAATCAAGTAAAGAAATAGACAACAAATTAGACTCTATTGAAAACAAATGCATAGGAAAATACTCTATATAAAGTAGAATGAGTTTAAGAACACCAGAGGGATAAGACAGATGAGCAAACAGCAACTTGTCTCATGGGTGATCAGAAGAAGAAGAAGATGGACATATGTCTGTTATGTGATGAGAAGAAAATTCAGAGAATACAAAAACAAGCTATCAAGTGTAGCACAACAGACCGAAGAAAAAGAGGTCGACTATGTGAACATAACATCCCTTAATGAAGCTGAAAAACTTTCCGAAAAAAGGAAAACTTGGCAAACAACTATGCAAGCCCTATGTGATGTTTAACGGCACCGGAAGGATGTAAGCTGTAAGGTAGTTTCAATTTTAACAATGTTATAGTGTTACTGCTTGATTTAATGCGTATTAGGGTTATTATGCATGTTTAAATAATCAATATTTGTACTTGAAAAGTGTTAAAAGTGTTATAATTGGCAGGTTTTGGTGTTCTGGATCAGATCAGTTACAATTTACATTATTTCACTTGGAAGTTTAAGATTAGAACTTTCTCCTCCCAGCTGCAGAGAAATAGAAAAGAGAGCCAAGATCCATTGTTGTATGTTGATTTCAAGTGGCTTAGCTCATATCAGGTGACTTAGATGATGTCAGGTGGCTCAGATAATGTCAGGTGGCTCAGATAATGTCAGGTGGCTCAGATAATATCAGGTGGCTCAGATAATGTCAGGTGACTTAGATGATGTCAGGTGACTTAGATGATGTCAGGTGGCTCAGATAATGTCAGGTGGCTCAGATAATGTCAGGTGGCTTAGATAATGTCAGGTGACTCAGATAATGTCAGGTGACTTATATGATGTCAAGTGACTTATATGATGTCAGGTGGCTTAAATAATGTCAGGTGGCTTAGATAATGTAGGTGGCTTAGATAATGTCAGGTGGCTTAGATAACGTCAGGTGGCTTAGATAATGTCAGGTGGCTTAGATATTGTCGGATGGCTTAGCTTATGTCAGGTGATTTACACATATCAGGTGATTTAGCCGATGTCAGGTCACTTAGCACATATCAGGTGATTTAGCTGGTGTCAGATGACTTAGCACATATCAGGTGATTTAGCTGATGTTAGGTGACTTAGATAATGTCATATATATCTTTATTTTGTCAGATGAGTTAGCTAATGTCAGTATAATATAGAAAGCTCTGAATTGTCATATTATTGATGAAGATTGAAGATGATTATGTTTTTCTTTTGATCATAACATATCGAGGTCTCACACGCCTTACCGCATTCACTAGATCAGAGCAGAGCAAGTTCGATGAAAAATTCACTGAATTCATTTATTTTAACAAATAAGTTCAAGATGTATCGTTGATAATATCACTTGGATTGAATCTTTAATCATTTGTTCACAGTATCAAACTCTATCATATTCTTCATGCAGCATTTCTCAATGTTCTCAACTTCAAGATATTCTACACTTGATAGGAGAATATTTCCTAACTCAGTACTACATCAGATCTGCAACGCGTGGTCAGCTAGTTTCTCGTCTAAAATCACTTTACTCGAAGTTCCAAAAGTATCAGATCTTCTTAATCACTTGAACTACTTGAAACACATCTTCAGTCTAATGCTACTTCTGATACTATAGCGTCTCGTTCTCTTTCTTGTTCTTCTGTTCTCTCCGATCGTTCTCTTGTCTGTTTTATTCTCTCTGACAGTCTTCCTCTGCCGTCTGAATCGGCCTTCGCTTACTGACCGTCTTTGGTCGGACGATTCCCTACTGGATCATCCCTCTCTGTTTGCTGTTCCTCTCTGATCATCCATCTCTCCAACTGAACCGTGACTTATATGTCGTAAGTCAATTGTCCGACAGACCACGCCTCAAAATATTTAATTGGTCAGCTGGCCGAGTTGGTCACTCCTTTATTTAAAAAACCCTGTGCAGTAGCGTCCTAAGATTAGCGAGCTAATACGTGTCAGTCTGCGTCAACTCCGCCTATACAATTGCCATTTACCTAAGTCATTATCTTGTTCTTTCATGTCGGATGTTTTATTGTGTCCTCGCTTTTCATTATGTCTGTCTCTTTTATTCGTCTTTTCTATTCTATTTACTTGTGTCGACGTCCAGTCATACTAGTGTCATGGAAGTTTGTTTTTCCACCTTGCTTTAATTTTCCTGTTTACTTTATCTCTTGCTATTAGATGTTACTGTTATGCCTACACTATATTCATAATTATATTAATTAATAATAATAACAACTATAATCATTACTTATAAGGCCATGCTACATCAGGTGAATTAGTTAATATCATATATATATATATATATACTTTTTTTCATGTTAGGTTGACTTAGTTGATGTCAGGTGACTTAGCTAATATCATATATTTCTTATCTTATGTCAGGTAACTTAAGTAATGTGAAGTGACTTGGATGAATTTACACGTAGGTAAATGAAAGAATTGTAACTGTTACAATTTGCAGTTCTAATTTTCTTTGTCTGGGTGCATTTTCTTGCCTTCCAAACATTTGTAAAATAGTGCTATAATTTTATAAGGATCTGCTTCTATAGCCTCCTCTATAGCCCCCCCTCCTCTGTCGCCCCGCACACAAACACCACAACCACCACCACCACCACCACCACCACTACAACGCCACGGAGGCGGCTATCTGGTTTTATGCCTATGTGTACACTTTCTTTCGCCAACATTAACCATGCCTACCCCTGCAGAGGAGTGTTAGCTGTAGTCAGCAGAGGTCACAACACATGTCACAATATTTCACTAATATTTACTCCAGTGGGGTTTTGTTTGATCAGCCAGAAAGCTGCTAGATTATTGATGTTGGTTTCCATGGATGTTAAATTTTGCCACATAAAAGTAACTGATCAAAATAAATAAATTGAAACATTTTTTCACGTTAATTTTTTTTCTATTTGTATGTGTTAATATTTGTACACTTCATTAAAATGTGAATTCAGAAATGGCTTATGACACATTCCTAGGCCTAAAGTTGAGACCAACGTTGCAGAGATCCATAGCAAGTCTATGATGCTCCTGTAGAGGCCATTGATTGGTCAGTAATGATCTTTGAGAAGATATGAAGAGCTTACAGAAACAAACCGAGAAATAACCTGGTTAATGTGTCTCAGAAAGTAAATATAATTTCTGTTCTCAGCGTATAAGGAATTAAAACCATAAACAGCAAGGAAAACTTACGCGACAAAGTCAGTAAATTGTATAGATTAAACGTGGGGATATGATTGTTTCCTGCGCGAAACAACAATACGGCTTTCAGTTCAGAATTTATTAAAAACACATTCTCCCCCCCCCCAGCTTGTCTTGAGTGTTTCTATTTCAGTGTAGTTTTATAACGATTAAGAGAGTTTTTTGAGAGAGAGAGAGAGAGAGAGAGAGAGAGAACAAGAGAGAAAAAAATCGTGAACGAGAGAGATAAGGTAAAGAGAAAGTAGAGAGATAATGAAAGAGAGAGAGAGAGAAACAGAGAAAGAGGGAGAAAGAGAAAGAGTGAGAACAAGAGAGAAGGAGAGAAAAATCGAGAACGAGAGAGATAAGGTAAAGAGAATGGAGAGAGATAGTGACAGAGAGAGAAAGAGAGTAAGAGAGAGATAGTGAAAGAGAGAGAGAGAGAGAAGGTGACACAGAAACAAAGAGAGAAAGAGAGAGAAAGTGACACAGAAACACACACACAGATTCTTCATATCAGGTGAGTAAAAAATCCGTCATGTTTTTTCATACCCTAATTTCGGTCAAGGTTCTCGTCTTCTACAATATATGGGCACTTGTTACATCATGCTGACGTCATGTGTTGCGTCATTCTCAAAATGTGCATATCTATTTTTAGGCAATGAATCGCGAGATAAGTGATCTCTCTCTGAACCTTAAGTGCCCAGGGCACATGGGGCTTCCGCAAGGGTTTTCCACAAATGCCTGTCCTTCGCCAGAGATAAGTGATCAGCAGAAGGAAAATATAACGGACAGCAAAGTTGTCGTTCGTGTCCTCCTGAGGCATTTTTAGAAGAAAGGGCAGAAAGTGTCTGCAACTGCCCTTAAAATTTGCAGTGTGGAAGGGGCAGGAACAGTCTGACAGCACTGCAATAAAGTGGTCCCAAAGGTTCATTTCTGGGGACACCAACATCAAAGATATATATTGCCATTTTCGTTCCTGCCTGTTTTCCTGTTTTTGTAAAACTGAACCATGCTCCTCTGTCTACTTTTATTATATAATGAAGAGACTAGAGCGCCGTGGTTTGGCCACCCCTAGTCTATCTGACTGTTTACGTGGATGCTGTCTGTCTCTTTTCTGTCTGTCTACTTTTCTGCATGCCTGTCTGTGTGTAAACGTCAGTTCATTTATTTTTCCCACTTATATGAAGTGTTTGTAGAGTTCTGTTACTACAGTGATCATATGATAGTGTTACTTTTATCCAGCCAATCACAACAATGAAGACTGTACAAGTGCTTTTGTTATCTGCTTTACTATTGGTTGCTATAAGTCACGCAGAACAACATAATGGAGCCTACCTACAACTCGTGGCCTCTATTTCGAGTCCAGCCTGCCAGCTAAAACACCTGAGCTGTGGAAACCTGCAGACATCAGGCGACTACTGCAGCCAAGTAAAGAATGCCAAGCAATGTGCTACTACAGGAAGTGTTCTAACAAAGTGAGTATAAGTTTTATTTCACAGAAAAGACTATGTAAAGAGTCAAATCGACACTATTCAGGATAATATATTCACCTCAGTAAAAGTCTTTAAGCCGGAGGTTACCTCAGATTTCTGCTACTGCCAAGATGATTACATACGAGTATATCGCTGTTTTATTTAATAAGATATTTATCGTGGTGTACAGCAATCTGTGCATTATTTCTTGTTATAGAGGCATTCCAATATAATAGGATTTTGGAAGTCTAGGATCAATTTATTGAAAATTTAATTATAATTTTTTTGTTGGATTTTTACAACTTTATAATCAGATTTATTTTCCACAGCATCATCTAAAACTTCAGCTCTATAAATATGATTAAACTATGAAGTTGTTATGACATAATTATGAACTTCTGGTGTAGTTTTTTCAATTCATGTCTAATATTAGCTAAATTAATTATACTTCCTTAGTGGCAGCATAGCTATATGTACTGACACAGAGTACCAGCAAGCACTTTATGTGGCCTGCATGAGTGCAGAACAGGGGCAGAAATTCGACGAATTTTTCAAAACTCTAAACCAGTTAAACGATGACTGTAACAACACTGTTATCAACTGTTTGGGGGCGTTTTTTTCTCCCATCCCAGTCAAGGAGTTATGCAAGTCAATCAAGGAGGGTGATGCTTGCCTGTCATTCTCTGTCAGTGTCAAGTAAGAGAAGAGATCGTTTGTTTCAGTGTTAACATTGTAGTCTGGGATATTCGCATCAGACAATTGTATATTTCCGAAGGTCTCTCTCTTTCAATCTCTCTCTCTTTTCTTTCTCTCTCTCCCTTCTCTCTCCATCACTCCCTCCTTCTTCCTCTCTCCTCTCTCCTTCTTACTCCTTTTTGTCTCTCTCTTTCTCTGTCTGTCTCTCTCTCTGTCTCTATTTCTGTCTCTTAGTTCTATGTTCTGTCGCTCTTTCTGTCGTTCTGCCCTTCTGTGTATATATGTTTCTCTGTCTATTTCTCTGTGTTTCTGTTCTTTGTTTTTTTTTATCTTCTCTGCCCCCATCCTATCTCTCTCTGTCTCTCTGTGACCATTTATGTCTCTATATCTCTTTCTGCCCCTCTTTTTATGTCTCTGTCTCTCTGCCTGTCTCTGTCTGTCTGCCCCTACTCTGTGTCTTTTCCGTCAGTGCTGGCTCTTTCTATGGGTTCTAGCCCCTTAACAAACCCAAAGTATATCATCTATGACATTCTAAATTTGTAATGATTTATTTCAAAACCCTGTTCCAAATCTCCGTTGGTACCGCCAGTAACAGGCCTAGCCTGGCTAACAGGGTAGGGATCTCCATAGTCCACATGGTGGTGGAGTCTGCTAATAAAATATTCCGTATCCCTACTTTTTAGCTGCAGTCTGGGGCTGAGAAAAAATACCTGCCATTACCCGCTTCCAAGCCAACATGATGCTGTACCTCAGCAACTTCACAGCATCGGCAGCAAAGAACATCAGCTCGTTGTTGCAGGGAATTTAGTGAAAAGAAGAACAGTTTATTTTATTTATTTCTTTTTAGTATCAGTTGTCTGATTTCTTCTTTCGCATTAGAAATAACGTACAATATATATATATATATATATTCGAGGGGAAGTCACTAAGTAACTCGCAAATTGAAATATACCAGTGACAGTTATTAGGCAGTATTTAAATATATCCTTAGATAGTAGCATCATCCAACTTTATAATAGTTGTATGTAGGGGGCGCTAGGAGTTACTTGCGCACGCGCAAAGCAATAACAAAATGGCTACCCAATTGTTAGTTTGTACCAAAGAAGAACAGAGAAGTGCAGTGTGATTTTTGTTGGCTAAAGGACATTCAGTTGAGGACATTAATAAGGAAATGACTACAGTTTATGCTGGAAAGTGTTTATCACGTAAAGCGGTCTATAACTGGGTAAAAGAATTTTATCAAAGACGCACCTAAATTGTTGACAAAGTCTGACTTTGCAGTCCTATTCAGATTGCAACAGAAGCTACTGTGCAAGGTGTGAATGAGATTATCAGAGCTGATATATGAATAACGTATGGTGATAGTGTGAATTCTGTATCGTACTGTGAAGTTCTGTCGATGCTACGGGATGCAATTCGAAGAAAACGTCCTGGTCTGCTGACTAGAGGTGTGTTACTCCTTCATGACAATGCAGGATCACCTACGGCTCGGTTAACCCAAGAGAAACTTAGCCAGTTGGGTTGGGAAGTTCTTGAACATCCACCCTATAGTCCTGACTTAGCTCCAAGTGATTTTCATCTGTTTGGTCTATTGAAAAACCACCTTGGCCGGAGAAGATTCTCGAGTGACGAAGAGGTGGAAACAGAAGTAAAAAAATTGGTTCAGAAATCGGACTCCCGATTTTTACGCCATGGATATTGCATCACTGATTACACGATGGTACAAATGTATCAATGCTGGTGGTGATTACGTTAAGAAATAGGGGAACAATGCAGGTTCAAAAATTAAACGTTTTCAAATTACTGTCGCATTTAATGTTTTTGTAACAGGCATTTGCGAGCTACGTAATGACTTCCAATCGTATATATATATATATATATATACTACAAAAACTTAATATTGAAGAAGGCTGGCTAGTAAAGAGGATTAAAGAGAGAAAATGTAAATATTTTGGACACATTAAACGTCATGATAATCTAGATAAGACTGTCTTGGAAGGGTACATAATGGGAAAGAGAAAGAGAGGAAGACCAAGACATAGTTGATGATCTGCAAATAGATGCATCCGCAACAGGTTATTTTGCTCACAACCGAGAGGCCTACAGGAGTGCTGATAGGGAGGCAAAGTTCCTCAAGGGACATGCAAATGAATGAATAAATGAATTATATATATATATATATATATATATATATATATTATATATATATATATATATATATATATATATATATATATATATATACTATATACAAAAGAAGAAACATAAGAAAAGACAAAAAACAATACATACAAGATTGTTGTGAAAGAATAGAAGAACATCAGAAGTGTGGAAGAGATAGTGAAATGTTTAAAGAAATGAAGACTTTGACGAGAAATGTCACACATAAGCTAAATGTAATTTGTGATGAGATGAGGAATACCCTGACAGAGACAGAGGAAATTCTAGAAAGATGGAAGGAATATTGCAAAAGAATGTATGAAACAATCGACTGTGGAAGCAGAAATCAACAGTGTGAATTATTATTGGAGGAGAAAGAACCCGAACCGAAAATAGAAGAAGTTTTATGGGCAATAAAGAATCTGAAAAATGGTAAATCACCAGGATGTGATGAGATAACAGCTGAATTTATTAAAGAAGGAGGAAAGGAGTGTGCAACAATCTATCATGCACTATGTACAAAGATATGGCATTCAGGTATTTGGCCAAAAGAATGGAAAAGAACTGTATTCATACCACTGCCAAAAAAGGGTAACCTGAAATTATGCACAAACTACAGAACTGTTGCCTTGATTAGTCATGCTAGTAAAATTCTATTAAAAATCATAATGGGTAGACTTCGAAAGAAAATAGAAGAAGAAGTCAATATGGTCCAAGCTGGTTTCAAGCAAGGAAGAGGATCAAGAGATCATATATTCAATCTAAGATTAATAATAGAGAAATGCAGAGGGTTTAATGTGAATCTATATTTATTCTTTATAGACTACTCAAAGGCATTTGATTGTGTACAACACTAGAAACTGTGGGAAATAACGGAAAAAATGGGATTTCCAACACATTTGATACAATTAACATCACTGCTGTATCTAGACCAACAAGCATCAGTAAGAATAAATGGTGAAACAACAACTTGGTTTGACATAAAACAAGGGGTCCGTCAGGGGTGCATATTGTCACCCTACTTATTTAACTTGTATACCGAAAATATAATGAGGAATGTTAGAGAAGATGTAGACAAAGAATATTACGATGCCATAACAGTTGGAGGTTATGAAATACCAGAGATTAGATATGCTGATGACACAGTATTGCTGTCCACAACACAAAAAGGAATGGAAAAACTAATTATGTCAGTCCGCAAGGACAGAGAAAAGAGCAGAACCTCTATCTTAATGCAAAGAAAACTAAAGTGATGACAACTGACAAAACAAACAAGGCAACTGAAATATGTATCAATGAGGAAAAACTGGAAGAAGTGGAGAGTTTTGAATATCTTGGATCACTACTAACTAATAATGGAGATACAATGAGGGAAATTAAAAGGAGGACATCTATCGCTCTTCAGAAAGTAAAATAAATAAAGAATCTATGGGGAGGAGCAGACAGAACCACAAAAATAAGATTTGTAAGGGCATGCATCTTTCCCATCGCAACATATGCCTGCGAGACCTGGACACTTAACAAAACAGCTGAGAAACATATAAATGCCTTTGAATGTAAATGCTACAGAAGAATTCTCCAAATATCGTGGACACAAAAAAAGAACAAATATATCGATACTACAAGAGCTTAATATTGAAGAAGGCTGGCTAGTAAAGAGGATTAAAGAGAGAAAACTTAAATATTTTGGACATATTAAACGTCATGATAATTTAGAGAAGACCGTATTGGAAGGATACATAATGGGAAAAAGAAAAAGAGGAAGACCAAAACGAAGATGGCTGCAAGACATCGTTGACGATTTGCAAATGGATGCAGCAGCAGCAGGCCATCTTGCTCACAACCGAGAGGCCTACAGGAGTGCTGTTTGGGAGGCAAAGTTCCTCAAGGGACATGCTAATGAATGAATGAATGAACATACAAAAGAGGCTAACAGGTACTATTGCATCTAAGGAAAGACCAATCCTTAGCGAAACTGGCACACTGTTAACATCAAGTAAAGACCAACAGCAAAGATGGGCCGAACATTCCCAAGAAATACTTAATCGACCACACCCAAACGAATTGATAAACTTTGAAACTGACTTACCATTCCCAGAACTAAATGTCAACCTATATGAAATTACTATGCATGAAAGTGAAACAGCAATGAATCTAATGGCTAACAGCAAAGCTGCAGGTGAAGATGAAATAGCTGCCGAAATGTTAAAAGCTATTAACATTTACAGCATGAACCAATACAGAAAATGTTTAATAATGTTTGGAGAGAAGAAAAAGTCCCTTCTAAATGGACAAGAGGAATCATTATTAAAATACAAAAAAGGCAACCTTAGCGATTGCAACAACTGGAGAGGAGTAACCTTAGTATCAGTTGTGTCAAAAGTGTTTTACAAAGTTATTCTGAATAGAATTCAAGATATAGTGGACGCTGCAATGAGAGAAGAACAGACAGGATTTCAGAAAGGGAGAAGCTGTCTCGGCCAGACCTTTACTCTAAGTATAATACTTGAAGAACATATTGAAAAGCAGAAACCATTAATCCTGAACTTCATAGACTTTAAAAAGGCATTTGATAGCATACACAGAGATTCACTGTGGACAATTTTAAGAATATATGGAATACCGTCTAAGGTTATCAACATCATTAGTGATCTCTACAACGGATATGTTTGTGCAGTCAAGACAGAAGAAGAAATGAGTGAATGGTTCCAGACTGAAACGGCCGTGAAACAAGGATGTATATTATCTCCCTTGCTTTTTGGAACTGCCATAGTCTTCATAATGAAAAAATGCTGCACAGGTAAAACGGACATTGATTGGGTACATGAGACCCAAATAGAAGATCTTGATTTTGCAGATGACATAACTCTTATCAGTGTAATATAAATTCGATGCAACAAAAAATAGATTTCTTGTCTTGAGGACTTGAAATTAAGAAGGAAAAAACAAAAATTATGAAACTTTTCATTAATTACGAAGGACAAATATAAAGCAGGATCCTCTGTGATTCTTTGTGTGTAGATGTAAACTTGTTGCTCATTTCTGTGTAAATTTCCACTATTGTCCACTGGAATAATGTTCTTTCTGTTTATAACAAGTGTTGACTTTATCAGTTACTGTTAATATTTTATGTCATTTAATCTACCATTCTAAGTTGTTGTGCGTCTGTTTTGTTATTCACTTCACAGACTTACTTGCTCCCAGGTTCATTCTCTCTCAGTGGAAACAGTAATACAGAAGCAGCAACTTTACAGTTAAAATGACTTTAATGATGCACAGTGTGACGATGAGTCGATGAGCGATATGACGAGAACGACAAAAGCATCAACAAAATCCAAGGACACAAGATTGGACGTCTCCGCGATATATGTTCCGGCAGACGGCTGTCGCCATATGAACATCCTATTACACTCTATTCTACATCTATTTCACTAAACAACAACATTTCTCACAGAATAATTTACGTCCATCTCAGACGATACACAAAACACAACTGTCCCTCAGTCATATGATTTCTCTCTCACCTGACCTTTTTCCTGTCATACCTTAACCATGACCCTCGTGCAACCCAAGACAAAGCAGATGGACTCTACTCGCAAACAGCTGATTACTTTAGAAGATAACTCATTTTATACAAATGTTCCAATTCTCAGATGAGTTATCTATCTTACATCCTAACATTCAATATACTGCTATAAATATACGTAGAAGGAACAGCTGTTGAAGAAGTAAACCATTTTACATATCTCGGCAGCTACATAGACCAGGATGATGACACCAGAAAGGAAGTTAGAATTTGAATTGCAAAAACATCATTGATATTCAAGAATCTTGAGAACATGTGGTATTCAAAAGTTATAAGTACAAAAACCAAGTTCAGATTATTCACTTCAAATGTGATATCCACCCTCATTACTGCATGGGAAAACTGGAAATCAACTAAAGAAATAGACAAGAAATTAGACTCTTAGAAAACAAATGCCTCAGGAAAATACTTGGTATAAAGTGGAACGAATTAAAAAACAACGCAGAGATAAGACAGATGAGCAACAACCTGTCTTATGGGTGATCAGAAAAGAAGATGGACATATGTCGGTCATGTAATGAGAAGGAAGAATCAGAAGATCCCCAACATAACAGGCCGAAGAAAAAGATGTCGATCATGTGAAACTCTGAAGAGGACATTGTTAAGAGAGGCCAAAAACTCACCGAAGACAGTAAATCTTGGCAAACTACCATGCGGGTCCTATGTGACGTTTAGCTGCACGGAAAGGATGTAAGATGTAAGATTATAAATAAACTGGTGCATGTCAAGAAAAGATTGTGAAATCTCATTTATAATCTGTTTTATATGTGTTCTCAAACATCAGCATCCATTTCATTAATGTATGTTTTTCCCCTCTGAAACACAGGCAGTCATGCAAGCCGAAATATGAAGAAATCAAGGCATTGGCCTGCAGTACGGGAGCTGAGAACATCGTTCAGAACATCACCTTCCTCATGCTAGCCTGTGTCCTCAGTCTCATCTCACGTGACTTACTCGTGAAGTAGTGTCCAGGCAGCAGAAAGTCACGGTGTTAAGAGATTTTCTGAAACTGAATATAAAACTACAGTCAGGTAGTTAAAAAGGTGGACAATTAATTAAAAAGTAAGATATTTGTAAGGCTACTTGGAAAGACAGATAATTAGTCAGAAAATAAGACAACTAACGTTACTTGGAAAGTTAGTTCATTTGTTAGAAAATAAGATAAAAGTTGGAAAATAAAAAGAGTAGAACGATAATTAGATAGTTACATAGAAAGTTAGATAATTAGAAAGTTGGATAGTTAGACATAGATAACTAGAAAGTTGAATAATTAGAAAGTTAGATAACTAGAAAGTTCGATAGTTAGAAATTTAGATAACTAGAACGTTGGATAGTTAGAAAGTTAGGAAACTAGAACGTTGGATAGTTAGAAAGTTAGATAGTTAGAAAATTAGATAGTTAGAAAGTTAGATAACTTGACAGTTAGAAAGTTAGGTAATTAGAAATTCGGATAGTTAGAAAGTTGGATAGTTAGAAAGTTAGATAATTAAATAATTAGAAAGTTGGATAATTAGAAAGTTGGATAATCAGAAATGTGGATAGTTAGAAAGTTAGATAATTAGAAAGCTGAATAATTAGAAAGTTAGATAATTAGAAAGTTGGATAATTAGAAAGGACAATAAATTTTGTGCTCACTTCCATAGGTGTTCAGAGCTTCTCTTTCAGCATCTCCATAAGCGTACATTCACTGATAACGTTTATCTTGTATTGACTGACCATTCTTATGAAGCTTTTCATTAACTGTTCATCTTTCGCAACATCAAGTTTCTCCATTCTTGACAAAGATGTTGATTCACAGTTGTCGGTCTTCTTCTTCTTCTTCTTCTTCTTCTTCTTCTTCTTTTCCTTCTGCTTCTGAGAGAATAGAGAGAAGCAATGGGACAACAACGATATAAATAAAGGGACAGTATTATTCGAGGGACAACTTTATGAGAGAAGCAGGAAGTAGGCTGATTTGTCGCACTATGAAAAAAACATAGTTTAATACTGCAGTTAGTCATTTTAGTGGAGACCGCGCGATATATGAAAGATAATGGTTTATATTATCATTGTAACGCCATGCAGCTGAAGTTTAGTGTATTTTCCTTCTACATTTTCCTTCTACATTTTGCTTGTACATTTTGCTTGTACATTTTACTTCTACATTTTACTTCTAAATTTTACTTCTACATTTATCGTCTGCATTTTACTTCCGCATTTTCATTCTTTGTTTTATTTCTACACTTCATTTTAAAATTTTACTTCTGCATTTTACTTCTACGTTTTAGTTCTACATTCTTCTTCCGCATTTTGCTTTTACATTTTACTTCTACCTTTTACTTCTATTTACGCTATTTACCTTTCTGACTCTTTATAAACTAAGCTTAGTGGAGATTTTACTATTTATTATTAAGTTGTCGCATTCCCTAGAAAATAAAATATACATTTGTTTGTGGTATTTTTGTTACCGTTTAAGTTTGTAATGTGTTAAGAAGGAAGTGTTACATCGAGCGATGTAGTGTTGAGGGCCGCTTGGTCTCAGGATTAGACTTCTGCTTTTGAGTGCTGGATGTCACTCTTTAGAATAGCACTAGAAGTGGCAGGGATCTCTTTTCTGGTGAATCCTCCGGCAGTATATCCCCCCTGATCTCTAGCTCCTGGGGCCGAATGTACGTATTGCTCACGCTAAAAATCCTTTGGTAGCTGAAAATCGCGAAAAAAAAGTTAGTAGGTCAGACGGCCGCTGCCAGGGGCAAAGTTCTAGGAAATTTAGGACAGAAAAGTGGCGCAGACGCTTGGAGTGTCTATTCTGACTGCGACCCCCGTTCTGATGTTGTACGTAACTGGAGCGGGGGGCCCCGAGAAGACATAGGGATGTCCTGACTGCTATAAAGTAATTTTCCTGAAAAAGAACGAGTCATGGTGTGCCTTGAAACATCTGAGGCAAGAAAGCTGACTCTGATGTGTCTGAGAACGCTTGACTCTTACATGGTTGGCTGTGCATATCCGTAAGATCATGAAGATGGTCAATGCGTCCGGACCAACAGACGATGAGTAAGATGATGCCAAATAAAAATTTTACAATGGACTTGAAAGAATTCACAAGAAGATTCTGAAAGTACATCGGGATTTGGACGCCAGAATATGAAATGATGCCTAATGAAACATCACAGGAACCCTCTACTCAAGGAAGTATGGGCACTAACACCATAATATGCCATTACCTTTACAATCTGTTATAGGTCTTTAAGTAGCACGATCTTTTATTTTTAGTTGTATATAAACACGTGGCCGGTTTGCAAAGTCCGAATAAAACAGGACCAGCCACGTAATTCTGTGAAAAATATTTCAGCTACAGAAACATCAACAAAGAGCCCAGCAAGAGGAAATATTAATACTGGGAGAAGAAGGAACTTCTTCACGAAGCCAACCACAAAAATAACCAGACAAGCTCTGGAATCCCCAGACAAAGAGGAAATATTAATAATGTGAGAGGAAGGAACTTCTTCTCGAAGCCAACCACAAAAACAACCAGACAAGCTCTGGAATCCCCAGACAAAGAGGACACAAGAAGGACCTGGAAACATGCGGCGATGGAGTTTTGAAGCAGACAAAAAGAAAAGATCAATTACACGGTGAGACCCTTACTTCTGTTCTCCTGTGGTGTCCATCTTAGTGCTATTTTTGGTAGTGAGTTGTCAATCATTCGGAACACATGTCCCAACCATCGCCAGCGTCTTTCCTCAATAATTGTTGTCAGTGGTTTCATCTGCATTTCTGCCAATAAGATGTTATTTCTTATGGTGTTTGGCCAAAATATTTTTCTAATTCTTCGTAAACATTTAGTCTGGAAAGAATTCAACTTGTTTTCTATGGTTTTGGTGATTTTCCAGCATTCACTTCCATAGAGTAGTACACTAAGAACATTACATATAGAGACATGGAGAAGAACAACAGAAAGGATGTTGAGCAATAGAGGGCTCACTTGGGCAAGAGCAAAAAAAAAAAAAAGGCGAAAGACAGGCATTTGTGGAAAACCCTTGTGGAAGCCCCATGAGCCCTGGGCACTTAAGGTTCAGAGAGAGAGAGAGAGAGAGAGAGAGAGAGAGACACGGGGAGACGGATAGAAGAAACAGGTCAGGATAGAAGTAAATGGAGAGCCTTTGCTGACAGCCTATGCCCCAGATAGAGGGAAAAGAAGGCGAGGAAGGAAGGAAGGAAGGAAGGAAGCCAGGAAAGAAGGAATGAAGGAAGGAAGGAATGAATACATAAATATTATACGAATAGAAAGAGAGATTTTTGATGGGCTTTTGCTGTTGCGAGGACATGGAGCTTTGGCAATATTTTTAATCAGCTTTTGCTGGGCAGAATATTTTTTATCCGGCTGATATTTTCCCCATTTGTAGTGGTTTGATGGGGCTGGTGTACGTGGAACATTAGTGTGCCACATCATAAAGTCAGCCAAGGCCAGTCTTGACAACACATATAAATGTTTTCAATACATGAGGACTGTGGCTGGAAAAAAAAGCCAGGATCATGAGATATAGTTACATGTCAACAGTGAAAGTACCAGTACATCTCCCATTGAATAGAACGTTTGAATCAATTTTTTAAAAAGTGAAGTTTCATTTGACTGAGCCAGCCAACTGCGGAAGTAAATCATGACAGTAAGTCAAGAGGTTCGATGGTACATCAGCTTGAGAAGGAGCTCTCTAGTCCATTGTAAAATGAGGAAGGACGGGGGCACGGGCCCACCTGGTCTCTAAGACTCTACGTCACGTCTTTCCAACATCTTGACCCTCTCTCTCTCTTTCTCTCTCTCTCAAATATGGAAACTTTAAAAACTTTAACTTGGAATTATTTTTAACTGATCTAAAAGCTTCGCCTCTTACGTACGTTTTCCAGTTAACAAATCCAGATGAGGCTATCGAATACTGGATCAAGATATTTCGAAATATTTTTGACAAGCATGTCCCCATCAAAGAAATGAGAGTAAAACACGTAACAAAATCTTCGTGGATAACTCCCGATATATTGCAACCCATGAGGAAACGGGATGAAACTCACAAAAGCAGAAATTTCAGTAGCTATCGTTCACTTAGGAATAAGGTGCAGTATTTAATTAGGCAGGAACAGAAAAATTACTTTAGAAATTTAGTGAAAGACAAAACTGATAGTAAATCAATCTGGAAAGCAATTAATACTCTTGTAAATAAAAGGAAGCAAACTGACCCACAAACACTTAACGGTGAACATACTTGCACTAACTTCAGTGAACATTTTAGGGAAGAAATTAGTATTCTAAAATCTTCATTACCGACCCCTAATTGCGACCTGAGCGTGTTGAAAACTTTCAGCGACAGTAAATGTGTAAAGCTAAAACAAATTAATATTCCTTTCCTCACAGTCGGTGAGGTTTATAACTACATCCGGTCCTTAAAGAACACTAACTCAGCAGGATGTGATGACATTAGTAACAAGATACTAAGTTACGTTGCACCAGTTATCACACACACACTAACATACTTATACAATTTGTGCATTGACAAACATTATTTCCCTGACGCTTTTAAACTCGCCAAAGTTTTTCCTCTTTTTAAATCTGGACAGACTAGTGACCTCTCAAACTATAGACCCATATCCATTCTGTCATCACTATCTAAACCTCTTGAAAAGTATATACAAAAGTTAACACTGCTCCACACGCAAGAAAACAATCTACTAATAGACAGTCAGTCAGGTTTTAGACCAAATTACTCCTGTCACACAGCATTAACTAAAATGACAGATAGCTGGCTGTCTAATATAAATGATGACAAATTGTGTGGTGCTGTCTTTGTTGATTTCAAGAAAGCCTTCGATATGACTGATCATGAAATTCTTGCAAAAAAGCTGGAAGGTTATAGATTACACCCTTACCTAACAAAATTTATTACATCTTTTCTCTCAGGTAGAAAACAAGTAGTTTGTTTTAGAAACAAAATATCTGGCTCGTCTGTGGTTGATACTGGTATTCCTCAAGGCTCCATTCTTGGTCCTCTTCTCTTTGCTACCTATATTAACGACCTACCACTACATTTAAAGCACTCTTCATGTGATCTTTTCGCTGATGACTGTACTGTTTACATTAGTGACTATGACATCAATAAACTACAGACAACGCTCCAAAATGATATAAACAGTTTGATTAAATGGAGTAATAAAAATGGTATGTTGATAAACACCAACAAAACAAAATCCATGCTCATCACTACAAGACAGAAACTGCAGAATGCAACAAAACTTCACTACAACTTTGTGCTGGGACTAAGGCAATAGAAAATGTTCATGAACCCTAGGCCTCATCATTGATCAGCATTTAACTTGGAATTCTCACGTACATAACCTAACAAACTTGATTGCACAGAAAGTTTACCAATTAGCCAAAATTAATCACTTTATCGACAAAGACACAAGAAAGATATACTACATATCACACATACAAACACACTTAGATTACTGTTCCACAATCTGGGATGGATGCTCAGTCTCAAACATAAAAAGGCTCCACTCACTTCACAAGCGAGCATGAAATCTGATTTGTGACAAACACCAAGTACAGACTGTAGATCAACACAAACAACTCAAAATTCTACCCCTCAAAAATAGAATCATTTTTAACAAAGTTAAGTTTGTTCAGAGAATTCTGTCGCACAATGCTCCGCCTTAGTTGTATAACACTAAGCATAGCCAGCGTTTAAAAAACTGTCTTCTTCCTAAACCCAGGATTGATCTGTACAAGAAAAGCCTTGCATACTCTGCAGTACAGCTCTGGAACACCCTCCCCTACCATTTAAAATCTATTGGTAATACTTCATCCTTTAACTCAAACCTGTTTCATTATTTACTTGCTTGTAATTATATGCCTCCATAAAATAACAGCACTCTCTCAACACATGACTCGCCAACCATCAAGTACTAAAATGACATAGTTAGAAAAGCAACTTGATAGATATTGTTAGAAATTATTTTAATGTGAGTTAAAAAACATATGTTAGAAGATCTGTATTTACAATGTATTTTTGTTTATGTATATGTCTGCATGTGTATGTGTGCGTGAGTGCTATTTTATTAGGTTAATTACTTCTTCTCTTTTACTTTGAATGTAGTAGTTAAATCTTACACTCTTTTGATATGTTTTTTCCTAATTTAATTTGTATATTTCTACTAAATCAAGTGTGTGGGAAGAATGAAAGATGGAGTGATGAAGGGCAGAATGTAAGACGGCCCTGCGTGCCCAATTCTTTACCCTTTAAAAATAAAGATTATTCATTCATTCATTCATTCATTCATTATTCATTCTCCCTAACCGACTATCAGACGCTTTTCGTAACTTCATTGATTACATGCTCCCTTCCATTTTCTTTTCCTGATGGCATTCTCTTCACTGTTCATTTTGGGAACCACTGTACCAATACACCATATATTCAGTATATAATGTTCCGTATTCTCACTCGGAACCACCTATCCTGGTCAGAGTCCACCGCTCCCGGCTTCCTTGACAACACAACAGTAGGTGCCAGAATTAGGGATGTTCCGCATGAACTGGTTGGACAAGTTTCGCATTTAAAGTCGACACTGAGGACTCATTGTCCTGCAGCAAGTCTCAGTGTCACTCTGAGCATGTCAAGGCAGCCAATAGCAGCGATCGTAATAATAGAAGCGTTAGACCATTCTAAAAAAAAACTCTTCACTTTCTATCAGTTCCATAAAATTCAACTAAAGGAAGCACTAATTCAATCAAGTATTAATATCTTTAGTCCTCACTCAGGTATTATTGTTGTAATTCTTCTTCTTCTACTTTGAATTCAGCAGCTGTACGAACCACAGAGGCTTATTGCTGCAGACAAGACAAGTCTCCATCCCAGTTGTCGATACCAAGAGCGTGTATAACTTCTTGTAGGTTGTCTCGCCATAGTTGTCTAGGTCTACCTCTTGGTCTGTCTCCTTTCATCACTTCTATATAGGCCATCTTTGTTTGTCTATCCTCCTCCTTTCTCTCTAAATGCCCCAACAACCTCGGTCTGTTGTGTGTGTGTGTATTGTTTGATAATGGCTGATACAAGAGGAGAGTTAAACAATGTGTAGATTCATTTGCATGTTCCTTGTGGAACTTTGCCTCCCTAACAGCACTTCTGTATGCCTCTCGGTTGTGAGCAAGATGGCCTGCTGCTGATGCATCCATTTCCAGATCATCAACGATGTCTTGCAGCCATCTACGCCTTGGTCTTCCTCTCTTTCTTTTTCCCATTATGTACTCATCCAAGACGGTTTTCTCTAAATTATCATGACGTTTAATGTGTCCAAAATATTTAAGTTTTATCTCTTTAATCCTCTTTACCAGCCAGCCTTCTTCAATATTAAGTTCTTGTAGTATGGATATATTTGTTATTTTTTTGTGTCCATGATATTTGAAGAACTCTTCTGTAGCATTTACATTAAAAGGCATTTATGTATTTCTCAGCTGTTTTGTTAAGTGTCCAGGTCTCACAGGCATATGTTGCAATGGGAAAAATGCATGCCCTTAAAAATCTTACTTTTGTAGTTCTATCTGTAGAGTCTCTTACCGGTCCATAAATTCTTCTCAGGATTCTATTTTCTGATGTTTGTATTTGATGTATAATTTTGTTGTAATTCGCCAGTTTTTATGTCTTGTATATATGTTTCTTTAGATAACTTTCTTTCTATGTATTCGGTGACATTGACACCTAACATATGTTCCTTATGTATTCGGTGGTGCTGACATCTACCATTTGTTTCTAAGTCATCCAGTTGAGAAATAATAAAAGATGGATAAGCAAAGACTGCAGTAAAACTGGTTTTAGTACAGTAGGGAAAAAGCGTATATGTTGCAGTTTTACAAAAGAAGGGATGCCCAAAGAAAATAAGTTCCATTTGTAAATAACACGGAAACAGAACTATTTTGGCGGATGTTTATTTGTGTACCGAGGTTCGTCTTTCAACCGCAAGCGACCGATGCCATTTTCAGAAAACTGAATCGTGTTTGCACGTCGTTCTGTATATATGGAATGTTCAAGCATTTTTGTTTTTGTTTTTGTCCGCTGCCTACGAAATAAGATCTGTTAATCTATTTCTTAAATGGAAGACAAGTGACACTGGGTGACATTTATCGTCAGATTTGTATAGTGAATATGCTACGGGTCAGTGGTACAGTGATGGCCGAGAGACTAAGGATGCCAGAATGTGCCCCGGGTCAGTGGTACAGTGACGGCTGAGAGACGAAGGATGCCAGAATGTGCCCGATGATCCAATAATCTGCAAAAGCGTCCGTGGTTAGAGAAGACTTTGCCGCAGCCAGGCAAGATCTAATCAGGAAATGTGGTAGATAACAGTTCCATCATCACGTCTATAGCCCAGACATAGTGCCAAGTGATTTTCATTTGTTCCTGCATCTTAGAAAATTTCTTGGTGGCCGTTGTTGCAATGATGGGTAAGGCCCATCATAAAAAGCTGTGGATATGTGGTTTGCGTAACAGGCGGCAACTTTCTACGATGTAAGGATACAAAGGCTGGTGCCCCATTACGAAAAGTGCCTGAACTTGGAAAAGTAGTCCACGACTGAAAATATGCGCCGTTGATGACACAAAAGTGTTGTTTTTTTTTTACATTAGCTGTTGGAGCTGACTCTGTGAACGTCCATTGTAGAAAGAAGCAAATACAAGAAGAAATGTCGAAAGAGGCAACTAGATGAGCACACAGAAATGTCGAAAGAGACAACTAGATGAGCACACAGAAATGTCGAAAGAGACAACTAGATGAGCACACAGAAATGTCAAAAGAGACAACTAGATGAGCACACAGAGATGTCAAAAGAGACAACTAGATGAGCACACAGAAATGTCGAACCAAACAGTAACGAACCAATATTTCAGCGATATGCCTTGGTCAAGGGCGAGACAAATAACGAAACAACAAATAAACCTAAAACTGGTGCTTTAATGGCAGAGAAAGTTTTGATACATCAAACAGGTAACGCAGCTAGATAAGTCAGGTAAGTACGAGAATCATGCGGAAAGAGAAGAAAATGACTGAAAGAAAACTAGAAATTAGAAATAATTGTCTCTTTTGACATTCCTTTTCGCCTTCACTTCTTCCTATCCCCCCACCCCCCCCCCCACCCCCCCACTCACTTTTTTGTAACACTACACAACTCGCCTCTGATTATCTCCACTGTAATATATATTAGGTAAAAATACACTTAGAAGGGGCAGATATTGAAGAAGTCAATCAGTTTGCATACCTTGGCAGCTACATAGACCAGAATGATGACACTAGAAAGGAAGTTAGAATCAGAACTGCAAAAGCAGCATTGATCTTCAAGAACCTTGAGAACATATGGAATTCAAAATTTATAAGCACAAAAACCAAGTTAAGACTATTCAATTCAAATGTAATATCCACCCTCATTTATGCATGCGAAAAGCTGGGAAACAACTAAAGAAATAGACAAGAAATTAGACTCTTTTGAAAACACATGCCTAAGGAAAATACTCGGCGTCAAGTGGAACGAATTTAAGAATAATGCAGAGATAAGACAGATGACTGAACAACAACCAGTCTCATGGGTGATCAGGAAAAGGAGATGGACATATGTTGGTCACTTGATGAGAAGAAATGATCAGAGAATCCCAAAACAAGCTATCAAGTTGAACACAACAGGCCAAAGAAAAAGAGGCAGACCGCGTGAAACTCTGAAGAGAATATTGTTAAGAGAGCCCAAATTAACAGACATAAAATCCTTTGATGAGGTTCAAAGGCTCGCCGAAGACGGAACAAAGTGGCCAACTACTTTGCAAGCTCTATGTGACGTTTAACGGCACGGGAAGGATATAAGATAGGATAAGAATATATATTAGGTGACACTGACGTCTATCACTTGTTAGCTGACGACAGATTTTCATTTTTTTATGACCTTTCTCGACCCAGAGTTATATTTAAAAACTCCTGATTATGTCGATCATTTCAAACAGAAAATATACAGCTTTTCTTGTTTAGGTCAGCCTGTGAAGCATGTCTTCCTGCTTCAAAATTTGTTCTTTGAAATTCTGAGAAACCACTGAGTTGTAACGCCTTCACATCTATAAACCTTGACTAGACATCGAGATCTCTGGTAAAAGCTTCCATTCTTTCATGTTTTATTATTATGTACGAGCTATGACCCATCTAAAAATGACGGCAAAGGAAATAAAATTGTAATTGTTACTCATCTAATCATTACATCTTACATCCTCCCCGTGCCGTTAAACGTCGCATAAGACTCTCATGGTAGTTCGACATGTTTTCCTGTTTTCGGTGAGCTTTTCAACACCATCAGGGGGATTTTACGCCTACTAATTTTGGTTTTTCTTAACAATGTCCTCTTTAGAGTTTCACGTGGCCTACTTCTTTTTCTTCGACCTGTTGTGTTCCACTTAATAGCTTGTTTTTGAGATTCTCTGACTGTTTTTTCCCATCACGTGACCGATATATATACTTGGAAAAAAAACATCAACGTGCTAAGAAGTTTTCTGCTTAGCAAACGCTGATTACATATTATTACTGAAGTTCTACAACATGTCTTTGCAGCAGCAGACACCCATCAGAAAGCTCTCTTTCCTTCCATATAATATTTAAGTATTACTGAATATAAAAGACTGTGCTGGTTAACTAAATATAACGCAATATTATTATTTATTACTTTGCTATATGACTGCACATAACGTGCTGTTCAGACTGCTATAAGAATGAATTTAAAAAACTGTGCTAAAACACTGTGCAGAATGCATAATCTCACTGGCTGATTGGACAGTCAAGAAAACAAATAAAGAGGTTCTAAGAGAGCCTGGGCAAAAGAGAGAAATGTTGGCAGTATTCAGAACACGACAGTCTAGATTTGTAGGGCATATTTTGAGAAGAGGAAAATAAAGTTCAAGCTTCAAGGTTCAAAATTCAAATTTCGGCTTCACTGCATTCGGGACAACCCTATATATGCTCCACCGCATGCCGCAGCATCCATGCAAGAGTGTGTTTGCTAACAGTTCCTGTCAAATATTGGTTGTTTACGATGCGTTTTCTGCCACACAGTTAGGATTTTTTGCCAACACCTTTAATTTGTCCTAACTCCAGCAGTCTCTTCACAGCTACATTGTTCTTCTATTCCCGCTCTTCACTTTCCACAGTCTGTCCAGTACAGTTTAGCAATATTCCTCTTGTCTACTGTCAGTCTGCCATTTATTTTAGCCTGTCCAGCAAGTCTGTCTGCCACATCATTACCGTGTACTTTCGCGTGCCCTGGACAGTAAAGCCATGTTAGGCTTGTCACAGCTGACTGGCTTAAAGAATGAACCCATTCTTTGTGAAGCAATTTTTTTTCCTCAAACTTATGAAGCATATTCTATGAATCCGTCACAATGACATTAACAACATCATGAGCAACCAACCATTGCCGCCGACACAGCCTCAATTTCTATTTGCATGGTTGATTTGGTGACTTCAAAGGCCTTGTGTCACTACTCTTACATTTCAGTAGGCAACAAAACCTCAACCATTTCTGCTGTACCGAATAATTGTCTGTAGTTTAAGATGTTATATATGTATCTTTCTTATTGGTATTTTATCTTTATAGGTAAATGAAAGGATGGAGGTTACACATATTAACGTATTTACAACTACATCAGTAGAAGAAAAACAAACACAATCAATAACGCTTCTTCAAATAATCATATCAACTTATATTGACGTAAATCATATGTTTACATGGTTAGCAAAATCAAACAAAGGATCATCAATTTATATTGTTATTAATCGGCTATATCGTTAACATCATAATCATTAAAATGATTTCCTTAAATATTCAGATTCCTAGATTATCTTGATCGAGAGTGAAACTTCTAAAGAATCAATAAAAACCCTTTGTACATAATCAATACCAAAAACCTCTAATCTTCATCATTAAATGATTATCTGATGTATAATAAAGAACTAACTGGCAATAATTGATGGAACATTCATATTCATAAACACAATAATTGGTGTATAAGTATACAACTATACACTAAACACCGCAGTAAAGCTGTGATACTAGAAGGTATAAAATCGGAAAAAAGTAGGAGCAGCTTTATTACTTAACGTTTACAAAGTTGTGACGTTTCGGCGTGAGCCTTAATCATACAAAAACATACAGGACGAAGAAATAGGGAGAGGAGATAAAGTACAGATTTACATGAATACTGTTAAAAAAAAATTTTTTTTTAATTAAAAAAAAATTTAAAAAAAAAATTTTTTTTAAAGGAGTACTAAGCTGTAAATTGCAAGGTGTGGCTTGTCTAGCGGTGTGTGTCAGGAATGGATCTGGTGGGACGTGGAAATTGTTTAAATAGAGACCTGTGACATGTAGTCGGTGGGTTGTAACTGGGGGTGGTGGATGGGGAACCGGGGAGGGGAGAGAGAGTGACGCACTACTGGCCTAGCTAGGAGAATTTGAAACAGGTGATTGGGGAAGAGGTGTTGCAGAGAAGAGGGGTTGCAGAGAAAATAGCGGGGTTGCAGAGTGATGCTGTGAGGAAGTTTGAAAAGTAAGAAGGGGTGGATTTAGTGGAGAGGTACTATAATGATTGAAGAAGATGATGTTACGTGTAACTAAACAGCGAGTTTAACCCATGTGGTTCCAGCGTCCCATAATTTTGAATGCAGCGGTTCTCAAGTGCCAGGCAGCTTGTGTCATCTGCGTGATATTGTTTAATGGCTGTTACCAGAAAATCTGATTTGTCTCTGTGGTTGGGGCCATTGAAATGATTTGGGAATGGTTTCGAAGCATGCTGGGTGATGTCGTACAGATGTTTTTGCATGCGGTCCCCTAATCTGAGGCCAGTCTCACCGATATATGTTATCCTGCATCTTTTGCACACGATGACATATATCACATTTCGGGACTCGCATGTGAATCCCTCATGAAGAGTGAGGATAGTTTTGGGAAAGGTGATTGTTTTCGTTTCCCACACTACAGGGCAGGTAACGCAGCGGGGGCGGTTACATTTTCTGGTGCCAACATACGTAAGGCTCTGCTTCAAGTGGCTGTAGACGAGGATGTCCTTAAGGTTTTGGCTCACGTTTGTATGCCAATAGGGGTGGATCAGAGAAAATGTTACGAGTGTCGGAGTCGAGTTGGATTATCGGCAGATGATGATAAAGGATTTTCTTAACCATCTGACCGTGCGTGTGGAAAGGCAGTACTAACTTAACTCTGTCAAATGGAGTAACAGGCTTTTTCCTGAATACCTCTTTGCAGCTCACTAGTTGGATACGGTTGAAGGCTTTACGAAGGACCTTTTCTGGGTAGTGGCGATGACGGAAAAATTCTAATAACTTGTTGGACTGATCTATAAAGTCCAAATTATCCTGACATATGCGGCGAAGACGGAGGAGTTGGGAATATGGGATGGAGTTCTTACAGGGCTCAGGATGGGAAGAGGTGTAAAGCAAATAGGTGTGGCTATCGGTAGGCTTGTAAAATACAGAGGTGACAAGCTTGTTTGTGCTAACAGAAATTTTAATGTCTAAAAAATTAACAGACTTGTCAGAGATTTCATAAGTGAATTTTATGTTCTTATTGAGTGTATTGGCGAATTCAATAAATTTTTTAAGGTCTTCATGTGGCATACTTGTAATTCCAATGCCATCATCGATGTACCTTTTATAGAATTCTGGAAATCTGCCAGTGTAGGTTTCCCATAATTTGACTTCCAGAAAGCCCATAAATAGACATGCATAACTGGGACCCATTTTCGTTCCCATAGCAACACCACTGATTTGCTCGAAGTATTCGCCGTTGAATTCGAAAGAATTTTGGTTTAGTACTAGCTCTGTAAGTCTGATTATGGTGTCAGTGTTAGTTGTGGGGTGAGGGTCTTTGTCGAGAAAATGGCTGAGTGCTAAGAGAACATCCTTATGGGGGATAGAAGTGTAAAGAGAGCAGACATCAAGGAGAAAGATGTGATAGGTGTGGTGTTGAGAGAGTGTGATTGTATCAAAAATTGTTAATGCGTGGTTGGTGTCTTTCAAAAAGGAGGGTAGTTTGTGTACAAGAGGCTGGAAAATGCTATCTAAAAAATCAGAAATGTGCTCAGTGGGGCATGAACACGCTGATACAATGGGGCGTCCAGGGTTACCTGGTTTGTGGATTTTAGGAAGAAGATAGAATGTGGGTGTGCCTAAACAGCTGTCCTTAATGTGAAGAGAAATAGCTTGGGGTGGGAGGCCACCTTCTGTGATTAGATCTTTAATGGTTGCTTCCACTATGTCATTATTAGAACGGGTAGTATCGTTTTTCGCTGGGGCATAGAATTTTGTATTGCTGAGTTGGGACATTCCTTCCGCGATATATAAATTTTTTTCCAAACTACGAGATTGCTGGTCTTATCTGCTGGTTTGATTACGATGTCGTTTCGATGTTTAAGCGTGGACAATGCTCTGGACTCTCCTTATTTAGGTTAAAATGTGGAATTCTTGGTGGCTTGAGGTTAAGAATCTCACGCCACGTCGTATCAATATAAAGATCTAAAGCTTGGGAAGCCCCGGGGGAAGGTGTCCAGCTATATTTATGGTGGTCGTAACGTGCAAATGGGTTATCGGGGTCTTGTGTGGGTTGGTTGGACTCTTTGTTAGCAAAGTAATATTTAAGCCGTAATCGACGGTGAAATTGTTTAACATCGCGGAGCAAAAAATAGCGATCACAACGAGGCCGAGTGGGAATAAACTTAAGACCCTTGGCGAGAACTAGTTTTTCATCATCAGAAAGGCGCAAGTCGGGGGGAATACAAACTACATTAGAGGCTAGAGGAGGATGAGGAGGAGATGGGGTATCATCTGAGGATGGGGGTGCGAGTACTTGAATATGTTGTGTAATCTGGGAAGGTAGTTCAGGGGGTGTTACAAGTGTCTGATGGTCAAGTGAGATAGAAGTCTGTTGGTCAGGTGTAGCAGAAGAGGGGGGCTGATTGGAAAGTGGTTCACCTCTAGAAGTAGAAGAGACCGGCTGTGGTAGAAGTCGGTTAAGTTTATGTTTTTTGCCAGAGGCATAAAACTGGTAAAGCTGGCGATTTGTGACGTGTATAATGTGTTTGATAAGAAGAAAGAGAACACGGTTGTCCGATGTGTAGGAGTGTCGACTCCGACACTCGTAACATTTTCTCTGAAGCACCCCTATTGGCATACAAACGTGAGCCAAAACCTTAAGGACATCCTCGTCTACAGCCACTTGAAGCAGAGCCTTACGTATGTTGGCACCAGAAAATGTAACCGCCCCCGCTGCGTTACCTGCTCTGTAGTTTGGGAAACGAAAACAATCACCTTTCCCAAAACTATCCTCACTCTTCATGAGGGATTCACATGCGAGTCCCGAAATGTGATATATGTCATCGTGTGCAAAAGATGCAGGATAACATATATCGGTGAGACTGGCCTCAGATTAGGGGACCGCATGCAAAAACATCTGTACGACATCACCCAGCATGCTTCGAAACCATTCCCAAATCATTTCAATGGCCCCAACCACAGAGACAAATCAGATTTTCTGGTAACAGCCATTAAACAATGTCACGCAGATGACACAAGCTGCCTGGCACTTGAGAACCGCTGCATTCAAAATTATGGGACGCTGGAACCACATGAGTTAAACTCGCTGTTTAGTTACACGTAACATCATCTTCTTCAATCATTATAGTACCTCTCCACTAAATCCACCCCTTCTTACTTTTCAAACTTCCTCACAGCATCACTCTGCAACCCCGCTATTTTCTCTGCAACCCCTCTTCTCTGCAACACCTCTTCCCCAATCACCTGTTTCAAATTCTCCTAGCTAGGCCAGTAGTGCGTCACTCTCTCTCCCCTCCCCGGTTCCCCATCCACCACCCCCAGTTACAACCCACCGACTACATGTCACAGGTCTCTATTTAAACAAGATCCATTCCTGACACACACCGCCAGACAAGCCACACCTTGCAATTTACAGCTAAGTACTCCTTTAAAAAGTTTTTTTTATTTATTTATTTATTTTTTTTATTTTGTTTATTTTGTTTTTTAATTAAAAAAAATTTTTAAAACAGTATTCATGTAAATCTGTACTTTATCTCCTCTCCCTATTTCTTCGACCTGTATGTTTTTGTATGATTAAGGCTCACGCCGAAACGTCACAACTTTGTAAACGTTAAGTAATAAAGCTGCTCCTACTTTTTTCCGATTTTATACATTCTTCATATTCATAAAGTTCAGCTATATGTATTTATGTGCACACATGAGCTATCACTGGACATTACCAAAAACCTCTAAATCTTACATAGACAAATATGTTACACTAGAATATAATTATACATGTACCCATCAGTTATCTTAATCTTATCTAAGTGAGACGGGATGGATCGGAGGAGCAGACAACACAGCTTTGCACATGTTAACAAGACATAAATATAAACTCCAGTATAAACTAACAATTACAAGTACATGTTTATCCATAGACGAAATAACATCTCATACGCTCTCGAACAACAACATGGTCCTCTCCCGATCCGCTCAGCGTACAAAATCACGACCCGGTGAAATTCTATCATATTATCTTTATATACTGGGCCAGTAAGCCGATATTTTCAAAGAGTTGCGCACCTCTGAAAATTGACCGGCAACTGACCCATTGTTCCTACTCTTAGGGTTGACTAACCTAGTTAACTAGTACTTATATATTCCCTACACCCTTAACCAGTTATCACTTTTAGGCACTTCATCTGGGTTGCAAATTGAATTTATTATATCTTCGGCCTCAGTCACTCAAGATCTGTCTCGTTTGATGCGTAGTCCCTTTATCAACCCCAGCTCCTTATGGAGAAATGATTCTTCATGCCAGGAACCCTTACGTACAAGTTGTGTCTGGTAAGTAATGAGACAGATTTTATTTAACTGATTAGCAGGGCTCAGAGTAGGGGGGGGGGGAAGCGGATTCTCCGGGCCTGAAGGTTAGTGGGGGATGTTAGGTAAAGGCTCGATATGTCGTCATATGGCTCTGAGCTTTTACAGAGTTCGGATTGCTGACAAAGTGAACAGCTGTTTAAGCGTCGCGTGACGATCAAAATATAGAGGAGTGTCGAGCATCGATACGCGATAAAGTTTTGTGTTAAACTTGAAAAACCCGCGACCGAGGCGCTTGTTATGAAAAAGAAAGCTTACGAGAAGGATGTTTCTGTGGCACAAGCCGTTCAACGAAGGAAGAGAGACCATCAAGGGTGAACAACGCACAAGGCGCCCATTAACGTCTCACACTTCCGACAATGCTGATAAGGTGAAAGCGGTTTTGGACTCTGACTGACGTCTAAGTCTTAGATTGATAGCAGATCAAATGGGACTTACAAAATCCATTGTGCATGAAACAGTTACGAAAGAATTGCACAGGCGAAAAATTTGTGCCAAAATGGTTCCTACGGTTTAGGACGACGAACAGAAGAAAAACCATGTGTTGATTTCTCATGAGTTTTTTGACCGCGTTAGGAGTGAATCTGACTTTTTGGAGAAAGTATTTCGAGGAATATCAAGTATTTGTAAGTGTATCTTGAACAAATAGAATTTTATGGAATCAGTCTCATTACATACCGGACACATCTTGTGTGTCTTTAGCTGAGATTACCTGTGTTTTGACCTCACACTCAGCATATCAAGCAGAAAGCGCTTTGGCTGCAAACGGAAAACTAGAACACACAGTTACAACAGGAAAACTGGAACACACAGTTACAACAGGAAAACTAGAACACATAGTTACAACAGGAAAACTAGAACACATAGTTACAACAGGAAAACTAGAACACACAGTTACAACAGGAAAACTGGAACACACAGTTACAACAGGAAAACTAGAACACACAGTTACAACAGGAAAACTAGAACACACAGTTACAACAGGAAAACTAGAACACACAGTTACAACAGGAAAACTAGAACACACAGTTACAACAGGAAAACTGGAACACACAGTTACAACAGGAAAACTAGAACACATAGTTACAACAGGAAAACTGGAGGGAAAAGGGACAGAGGCAAATAGAGAAGAAAGATACTTGACAGACTAAAAAAGTGGCATAGAGCACGATGACGACTAACATTATTGGCATGGACAAGAGAGAGAGAAACAGAGAGAAATGCTGCATACTATTATTTCATCTAACAACTGTGTTACGATACTGCAACTAACATATTGTACTGTAGGAATTTTTTTAAAGTAGAATTTTCTATTATTTCTATAGTTTATTATTTTTAGTAAAGCTGATTTGGTATTTGAATGTTCTTACATGGTTCTTGATCCTATTATGTCGTGCCTGTGGTCTTTTCTTCACTCTGTTCTTCTCCTCATTCATTCCTACACATCAAAACATAACAAGAAAGGAAAATAAATCACAAATAGCGATTCTTCATCTAAAGATCATAAGTTTATATGAACGACATTTTCCATTTCATTCAATATTTTTTTAATCCTTCATAAAAATACAAACAATATAATAACCGAATTCTCTTAACATTAACTAAATATTATGGAGCTAATACTATTAAAACGAAATCGTCACATATAAGATTTCAAACTATTATCCTTGATAATTAACTGTGTAATACGAGTAATAATAATCTAATTCTAAAGAAAGAGAACTATTGGCATGAAAATATAACAAAATGATTAGACATAAAGTTTAATATTACCTAACTGTCTTATGCACACATAAACCTATCAATGCACATTAACAACACTTCAACTTTTACATAGAACATGTACATTATAAAATAAACTATGATTATTCAAATGTTATTCATCTATCAACACTATATCTGAGTGGGTCGGGGTGGATCATGGGGAACGACAGCACAGCCTGCATGCGCCCACATCACAGAATATAAATAATAATCACAGCAATATATACCTATCCGTTAACGAAATATACACTCATTCGCTTAAACGAAAACATAACCCATCTGCGCTCAACGTAAACTTTCCCTACATACTAAAATTCTCTCACGTCTCATACTGTTTCAACTGGTAAAGATTTTACTCATATCTGGCGCTCTCTGAGATGACGGGCCATTGACTTTATTTAGTCCTTTTTATTGCTTCTGGCATTTAAAAATTTATGTTTAATAATCTATCCCTATTCTTACATATATTACACTACTATATGACTGCATCTAACATTGTACTATATGACTGCATCTATAGTGTGATATATGATCGCATATAACCGTGTGCTATATGAATGCATTTAACACTGTGCTATATGACTGCATATAATAGTGTGCTATATGACTGGATCTAACAGTGTGGTATACGGCTGCATCTGTGGACGATACACACGTGGGTCAAGGGGCGTACAACCTTGACCAGGGTGTACTCGTCAACACGATATAGAGGCAGTTGCAGGGCTGCGTCCACACCCACGCATGATGTATACTATATGAGGAATGCGTGGCGGGAATTGGTCAGAGGTCAGACAAACTGAGGCATGGCAGGCAAGTACATTCGTCTATGCTTATGAGTATCATAATTACTTAGCCCTGCCGACCCTCACTCTGTGTATATGTGTATTGTGAATCGTAATGTGCTGTGGAGTATGTCATTTATTGATCATATGGATATTCTAATTGATTCATGGGTTATGGTCATATCTGGCTGGCACACAAGGGTGAGCTTAAAAGTCTATGGCGGGCTGAGTTCGTTCGTCTGGCCATGTTATCGTGATATACCCAGCGCCTGGCGACTCATACTGTTTGATATATTGTGTTATGGAAATCATATGTGCTGTAGATTGATGTCAATATCGTCGTGTATAGAGATTCGATGATTCCTGTGGTTTATTCGTCGTATTTCAAATGGGCACACAAATCAAGGTCAATCATATGTTCATATTTCAGTGCATAGGGAAAAAAAGAAGATTATGATTAATATGGGGAGGTGGATTTGTAGCAGCAGTGGCTACATATGCTAATGAGTGCGTTGGCACAGTTTTATGAGAGTGTATGCTTAGCTAACGAGGGCCAGGAGAGCCCAGGCCAGCATCTGGCACATATAGATTTAGTTTTATCTCTAGAGAGTTATTATGTTACATTGATGATATATGTCTTGCTGTAATATGCTGCATTGGTGACACATTATATTTATATCATGCCTTGTTGTTATCATGATGATACATGTTGTCCTGTGTATGTAATATCTGTGCTGGCGTCGCTTTGACATATGTAGAGTGTTAATAAATGGATGTAATTTGATTTGATGACTTGGTAATATGTATTTCACGTTTTCTGTGATGTGTGGATGTATATGATGTGATGTGTGGATGTATATGATGTGATGTGTGTATGTGTATGTATATGATGTGATGTGTGGATGTATATGATGTGATGTGTGGATGTATATGATGTGATGTGTGGATGTATATGATGTGATGCATGACTGGCATACAATATCCTGGGAGGGGAATCCTGGGTTGTTGAACTGGTTTTAGGCAATGGCCACCCCATCACGGTAGTACATTGGCCATTGATCGTTGGGTTTCAGACGGATTATGGTCCTGTCCATCCCCTTATGGCCCCAATTGTGGACTGAGCAACCCGCTGAGTTTACACATCTAACAATGCGGTATATGACTGCATCTAACAGTGTGATATATGACTGCATCCATAAGCGTGCTATATGACTGTATCTAAAAGTGTGATATATTACTGCATCTAACAGTCTGATGTATAACCGACCCTAACAGACTGCACAGATTTTTTAACATTATTTCATCTAACAAACTATATTGTTTGACTGCATCTAGTAAACTGTGCTATACGCCTATATCTAACACTGTGCTATGTGACTGCGAATAACGGACTGTGTCGACTGTGATATTTGACCGAGCGTAACAGATTGCGCGAACTGTGCTATATAACTGAAAAAAAAAACAGACTGTGCTATATGACTGACCATATCACATGGTGCTATATGACTTGATGTATCGGATTGTGCGGACTGTACTATGTGAATGGTTACAACAGTCTGTTCAAACTAATGACACACGGACAAAAATAGGTTATATCAGGACATATGAATTTACATTTACGCATCCTTTTACTTGTATGTAAAAGTTAGACCTACGTTTATGTTTTTTTTTTGTTTTATTTAGTTATGTCAACCCGTCGTTTCTTTCTCTTTAAATGGAGACAGAATATTTAAAGACTCTTGTGCTTTAAAAAAACACGCAGCTGTACTGAGATCATCTAAACTAGAGAGGTCGTAGAGTTCATAGAGTTGAGGTCAGACACACCTGAACTGTTTGTCAAACGCGATTTTAAAAAGAAAAAAAAATCTAAGGTAGGAACGGCGGATAACCAGAACATAATACAGAAGCATTCAGAAAAAAAACACTTAAGTGACATGGTCGCGGTAAAAGCAAGAGGACACGGGAATTTGTGAGCTAGATCAAAGTGACTGTGATCGGGATAGCGTGTTAGTTTTTTTATTTAAGCTGGTACAGCTGTACTTGTCTATCACCTTGCATGATGAACTATCTGAAATACCGGGTTTCACAGTACAACATTCACGACGTGATACACTTTTTATTGATGCAAAATTAAAACACTCTACAAACATCCGTGGGAGTTAAACGTTCGCGTCAAATTCTTCTCTTACTTTATTAGCTCAGAGATTTAACCTTTACAAAATACTCACACGCTGAACCAAAGTCAAAACTGGTGATTCTCCTCCATACAGACCGAGCATCAGCATCCTACTAGCCCGATTATCCTCCAGCTGATCTCGCTGCTTGGTTATTTTCTAGGGTTTTGGTATAATAAACCGGTTACGGTAATTAACGACCTCCAAAACTTTCGGTTTTTCCATTTTTAAACGAGCACTGTGATCACACTGACCAAGATATAATAAGTATTGATGAGGTAGTCCCGGCATAACTGATTAAACGAGCACTGTTTTGAACTGAATTTATAACTGTGTTTCAAAGAGAGTTACCGGAGTTTCTCTGACACAGCCCAGTCATCCCTGATTATTATTTTCATATGACGTCATGTCTCTGAGTGGTTTGTTCCTTTTCATTTTAGGACAGTTTGATCACACAAGTTATGTGTCCATGTGTGGGAGATTAAAATACCAATCTTTCATTGTAACTGTAGGCTCTGACAGCTTCTCTTCAGTGTCTGTTCAGCTGTTTTCCTTGATAAATATTACTGCTACAACTACTACTACTGTTGCTGCCACTACTGCTGCTATTACTACTACTACTACAGCTGCTACTACTATTACTACTACTGCTACTAATACTTTTTTCTGCTACTACTACTTCTGCTGCTGCTATCACTGCTATTACTACCGCTGGTGTTACGACCGATACTGTTGCCTCTGCTATTACTATCACTGCTGCTACTACTATTGCTACTGTTACTAATTTTACTACTACTACTACTACTACTACTACTACTACTACTAATACTACTACTACTACTACTACTACTACTATTGCTGCTGCAAATGCTATTTCTGTCACCGCCACAGTTAAAACTACTACTACTACTAATATGATTGCAGGGACAATGAAAGAGTGACACAATCCGCTATTAATGATTACCCCCTTAGTTATCTATCTTCCAATGAGATCTGCTCTGTTATTTTAGCTCTGTACAAAACTTTCTTGTCTCGTTCATTGCGTGATGTGCCTGCATTGGAATTTTTTGTTGCATGACTGCTTCTGTGGGGTCTCTGCATTGAGATCATTGACTGTGTTGTCTACATCTATCTTGACATCTTCTCTTGCTGACAGCTGATAGGCTTGTCTCATTGAACACTTATACTCATGCCCTACACTCACTTAAATTTCAAAATAAAATCCATTTGACACAGTTTTTAAAGAGTGATATCCTACTAAATTAAACAAATGTAACCTATTTGATTATGATGTCTCTTGTAGCAAGACTGTTCTATAGGAAGTGGTACGCGATTCATTGCTCAGAAAAACTGGATGAAACTTTCGTAGTGGAATTTATTGTTCATAATGAATGAAATATTTATATACGATTTAATTTATTGTTCATGCTTGACTGGTGTAACTGTGTTACGTTCCATGCTTTTTGTCAAGTAATATCAAAGAAGACAGGTAAGACACCCTTAATAAGACTACCAAGTTTATTAGTGTCTTATTCTTGAAATTTTGTGCTGCTAATCTTCATTCTAAGAAAATAAAACACCCGTATACCACATTGACTTGGACATCTCAAGAAAAATGAAAGAGGGCAGGCCATTAGGCACGTGAAGATGCACAATACAGAAAGAATTACAGGAAGGAAGAAGGAAATGGTTTGAAGTATTTCTGCTTCTTCAAGATAGGATTGGCTGGGGAACCTTTGTTGATGCCTTATGTTCCACTGGGGGTACAGACTCATGTCCGATGAGGCAATCAGTGACCCATAGCTGATATGCTGGCGTCAGGGTTAGCGAACCTTAGCTGACCAAGACCCTGTCACACTTCTCCGTGATACCCCCCAGTAACAGGCCTAGCCTGGCTAACGGGGCATGGATCATCATAGTCCAAATGGTGGTGGAGTCTGCCAAAGAAGCATTGCAAACCCCTTGGTTTTTAGCTGTGTTCCGGGAATGAAAACATAGCTGCCATAACCCGGTTCCACGCCTATACGATGCTGTGCCTTAACATCTCTACAGCATCGGCTGCAAAGAACAACAGCTCACAGTTACAGGGAGTTTGTACAATTACAAGTGGGAGCACAGAGGACTGATGACGGTGAATCTTCATTCTCCAGGCTGCTGCTGCTGCCGAGTTTGTATCCCATCAGTTATCTTTTAACTTCTTATGAAAGTTTCCCTGTCATGGCATGTATCCCTGAGTATCATGTCTTCATATTTTGTTGTTCAAAACCCCAAGTACTTTCAGTATGTCATATGTCGGAGTCTTCTCGTTAATTCTTTATAGGCCATTGTGAAATTTTTCTTTGACATCATTTACTTATCCTCTATTGGTTCTTAGAGATATGAGCAGTCAAACGTTTAAGAGTCAGGCGTCCCAGACACATCGGAGTCAGCTCTTGTCCCAAATGTTTCAAGACACATCATGACTCTTTGTTCTTTGTTCAGAAAATGAGTTCATTCATTGGCAGTCAGGACATCCCCATGTCTGCTTCATGGCCCCCTTTCCAGTTACAACTTCAGAACGAGGGTCACAGCCAGCAGAGACACTCTAGGCGCATGCGCCACGTTCTGTCGTAGATTTCCTAGAATTTTGCCCGGGCACCGGCCGCCTAAGTACTGCCTTTTTCTTGATTTCCAACTGTCAATGTTGCGATAACACGCCCGGATGTTCGGACCCGCTAGCTAGATAAGGTAAAAGGTACAATCCCTGTTTCCATGCCATACTGGGGAGATGGTGTTGGGTCCGAATTTCCAGTACTTTTAGTAGATAAAAGTGTGATGTGATCAATATCATGCCTGGACCTATTTACCTTCCCAGATTTCTCTGATACCCATTCTTAGAGGCTTGGTGGACACTGGGCTCTTTCTGGTCTGGTGATAATAGAAAAAAATCCCCACTGCCGGCACTTGAACACGGTACCATCGGATTAGTTAGACCGAGCGCTTAACAGCTCAGCCAACCAGACCACCCCCCCCCCCCTCCACTACCTGGAGATCAGGGAAATTTATTGTTTTAGAATTCACCAGAGAAAAAAAACCTCGCCACTTCTTGTGAGATCCCAAACTGCATCTCAAACACCCAAAGCCAAAGTGGAACCTTGGGACCACCCAGTCCCTAACACTACATCGATCGAAGTAAAACTTCTATATTCCTAGATTACAAATTAAACAATAACAAGAATACCACAAGAAATTATATTTTATTTTCTAGGGAATATGACGAGTTGTAGTAAATAATAAAAACCACAGTAAGTTTAGTTTATAAAACATCAGAAATGTAAATTACGTTAAAAAAAAGTAAAACGTAAAAGTAAAATGTAAGAGTAAAATTTAGTAGTTAAGTGTGGAAGTCAAATGTAGAAGTAATATGTAGAAATGAAATGTAGGAGTAAAATTGTACTCGTAGAAGTAAAATGTCGAAAAAAATACTCTGAACTTCAGCTACATCGCGTTACAATCATATGAACTATTATAAATCCTATCGCATGTGGTCTCCACTAAAAAAGATTAGGTTCAGAAAACTCTATTTCTTTATGTCATAGTGCGTCAAGCCAATCTAATTCTTGTCCCTCCCATAAATACTGTCCCTCTGTTAATGTTGTCCCTTTCGTAATGCTGTCATTCTTATATTGTTGTCCCCTCCTTAGTTGCCCAATTGCTTTTTCACTCTTTGAATGCTTTTTTGTTCAGAATTCTTTGAATTATGACATTAAATCTCTTGATGTAGCAAGAGTATTTTAGGTGCCATTATTTTTGTTCTTTGTTGTTTTTTTTTCGTTTAGTTCCTTTGAAATAACATTTCTTTAGAAACATTTTATCAGCCTATGAAATATGCTTAATATTCACACTTCAGTTAGTTCTTTGATGTTTCTGCCAAACGATGTGATACAAACCATAGAAACAGAAAACAATTCAAATATTAACAAAGAAAACGAAAAGAGTTCAAATATTAACAAGCGACGTCAGAAGAAGCTGGTCAGAGGAAAAAAAACCACTTCACTGACAACTGTGAATCATCTTTGTCAAGAATGGAGGAACTAGGGGGTGAAACTTATTTGGCGAACCATGAACGAATAATTAACAGCTTCAGAGGGATGGTCAGTCAAAACAGGACCACAGGACTGTAGTCCGATGGAGCTACCGAGAGAGAAAGTCTGAACAACTATGGACGTGAACGCAAAATTTATGGTATTTTCTAACTCAAACTTTCTAATTAACTAAATTTCTAACTATCTAACTTTCTATGTTATTTTCCTATAATTTTAGTCTTTTAATAATTACTTAATTCTCTAAATAACTTTCTAATTGTCATATTTTCTGACTAATTGTCTATCTTTCAAAGTAGCCTTCTAAATATCTTACTTCCTAACAAATTATCTAACTTTCTAAATGTAGCTTAACATTGTTACTTTCTGCTGCCTGGACACTATTTCACGAGTAAGTCACGTGAGATGAGACTGAGGACACAGGCTAGCATGAGGAAGGTGATGTTCTGAACGATGTTCTGAGCTCTGCAGGCCAGTGTCTTGATTTCTTCATATTTCGGCTTGCATGACTGTCTGTGTTTCAGAGGGAAAAAAACATACTTTAATGAAATAGATGCTGATGTTTAATTACACATATAAAAGATTGCAACTGGGATGTAACAATCCTTTGTTGATATATAGCAATTTCTCTCCAATACGAAAGAGGAAATAGACCAATTAATATTGAAAAGAAATCATTAAATATTAAGAACGAAATACCTTACATACTTTGGGTTTATTAAAGTAGATTGCATATACACAGAGGTAACGTAGTAGGAAATAGAGAAACAGAACAGAGAGAGACAGATATCTGGAGACAGGCAGAGAGAGAGAGAGAGAGAGAGAGAAAGAGACTGAGAGGCAGACGGAGATAAATACAGAGAGACAGAGCAGTGTGGGCGACAATGCATGGCTCAGAATAGAGCGAGCGAGTGGTGTGACGTCATCGCCCACGCATGTTGTGAATGCTTTATATGGGGGAAGGTTGCTGACACGGACACAGAGTTTAGAATCAGTGGCGGCTGAGTTTCGTCGTCTGCCATGTATCGTGATATACTCAGTCCAGCCGATTCACACTGTTGATTAATACTGTCTCACGGAAATCATTATCATATTGTGTCTTGGACATCATTCCTCTATGATGTTATGGAAATCATATCTGTGCTGTGGAATATCGTAACTGTCATCGTTCGTGGAGATTGTCGATAATTCTGCCAAGCCTTGTCGTATTGATGACCACATCAAGGTCCATCGTGTGCATTCCTGTCATGTGATTATTATTGGAGTGGGATCAGGAGATGCCCAAAACCCGGCAGCATCTGCTGTACAATCAGTGAGGTGCATTGCACCGGTGATTCGATAATCTGAGAGGGCACGGATGAGCAGATAGGCTATATTTCAGTGCCTGAAATATCTTTATTATTCAGTGCAGTAGGCACAATGTGTTTTAAGTGAGATGGGGGGAGGGGGAAGGGGGGAAGGGGATTTCCGGTCAGCGGTAGCTGAATGTATTTTCCAGTGCAATGGCACATGATGATAGTGAGATAGAAATGCGTTTTACTAGTGCAATGGCACATGATAACAAATGAGATGGAGATACTTACCTAGGAGAGCCAGGGAGCCCGGACCAATGTAGTCCACTGTTTTATGCTATTTAGTTAATGAAGATACATTATAATTATGTCATGCTTTGTTGTTATTCTGATGATATTTGTTGTCGTTCTGTGCATGTAAGTCTGTGTGGCATTTAACATGGCGTGTCTGTTGTGTATAATAAAACATTGGTAGATTTAAATGCTTGGCTTTGTAGTGTGTAATGCCTGTCATGTAGTTTGTATGAATGTGTGGAAGTTGGGAATACTGCACGACTGGCATACCGTATCCTTTGGAGGGAAAATCCTGGTTTGCAGGTTAGTTTTAGGAATGGCCGCCCAGTACGATGGTACATAGGCAATGGGTTTTGGCTTTGTAGTTGGGCTTTTGGTCCTGTAACACCCTTTATTGTCCCAAATATGTGGAATTAGCAACAAGTGAAGTTTTAAAGAAGAATAAACAGAAGGAAACAGACAGGATAGAGACACGTAGGCATAAAAAGTCAGCGAGAGAGAGAGAGAGAGAGTGAGAGAGAGAGAGGAGAGAAATACAGAAGAGAGAAACGAGAAAAAATAAGAAGATTGAGAGAGACACTAAAAGGCAAGGAGAGAGAAGGCGGAAAGACAGAGAACTAGAGAGAGAGAGAGAGAGAAAGAGAGAGCTTCGGGTAAATATACAATTGTCTCATGTGAACATCCCAGACTGTAATGTTAACACTGAAACAAACGTTCTCTTCTCTTACTTGACACTGACATAGAATGACAAACACGCATCAGCCTCCTTGATTGCGCTGCAGAACTCCTTAAGTGAGATGGGAGAAACTAACAGTCCAAAACAGTTGGAAATGACGGCCTGACATTCAGAGCTCAACTGATTTCTAGCATTAATAAGTTCACCGAGTTTCTGCCTCTGTTCTGCACTCATACAGGCCACATCAAGTGCTCGCTGGTACTCTGTGCCAGTACATATAGCTATGCTGTCACTATGGAAGTATAACTAGTTTAGTTAATAATAGTCATGAATTGAAACAATAAACATCATAGGTTCATATTTGTGTCATGACAATTTCATAGTTTAATCACATTTATAGAGCTAATGTTTTAGACAATGTCGTGGAAAATAAATTTGACTATAAAGTTGCAAAGAAGGAACAAAATTAAGTTCAAATTAAATTTTCATAAATTGATCATAGACTTCCAAAGTTCTAACATGTTGGAATGCCTCTAAAATGGGAAGTGATGAACTGATTTCTGTACAGGACTATAAATATCTCATGAAATAAAATAGCGAATTATGTTATCTTTTTGGTATTAGCAGAAATTTAAGGAAAGTTCTGATGTTGCAGCTTCAAGACTTTTATTGGAATGATTACATTACCGTGAATATTGTTGAATTGACTTATACATGGACTGCTCTATCTCTGAAATAAAACTTATACTCACTTTGTTATAACACTTCCTGTAGTAGCACATTGTTTTGCATTCTTTACTACGCTGCAGTAGTTGTCTGACGTCTGCAAAGCTCCGCAACTCTGGTACTTCAGCTGACATGCTCTGCTCGAATAAGAGACCACGAATTGTAGATACGTTCCTATATCTGGTTGGGCGTGGCTTATAGCAACCAGTAGTAAAGGAGATATCAAAAGCGTGTGTGCAATCTTCATTATTGTGATTGGCTGGATAAAAGAAACAGTACTACCATCAAATCACTAGAATAACAGAACTATACGGTCACTTCATGTAAGTGAAAAAACGTAAATGAACTGACGCTTACACACAGACAGGTATGCAGAGAAGTAGACAGACAGAAAGGAGACACGTAAACAGTCAGATAGACCAGGGGTGGCCAAACAGTGGCGCTCTAGCCTTTTATGGTATATCAACATTCAATAAAGGCAGACAGAGGAACATGGCTGAGTTTTATAAATATACAGAAAGAGTGAGGAAAATAGGAATGAACGAGAATATCAGAAAGTAAGATGAGCACATACAAATGAAGTATTTACAATAATCCAATATTTCGGCTAAGCCTTTTTCAAGGATCACACACACACACACACACAATACAAAGGACAAGAACGAAAAACAGATTAAAAAAAAAAATTAAATGCTTAGCACTTTTCACTTTGTACATCATACTTTGTAGGAAAACTGGCACTCAAGGTGTTTTGTTTGTTGTGTTGTTTTTTTTTATGTGGTCCTTGAAAAAAGGCATCTGTATTCATTTATTCGTACTCATATTACTTTCTTCTACTCCCGTTCCTGCCCATTTTTGTCACTCTTTCTGTCGTAACGTAAAATTGAACTATACACATTTGTTTACCTTTATTACTAGAACCAGTCTTACTTCAGTCATCATTTCTCTGTCTTTCAACACAGTTGCTTAGAAATGTGAACGCACGACTACTACACGCAAATGCTACGGGACACACATTTTTTTTTTTCGTAAAGACAAACATTTAATAGGCATACATTTAGACGACAGATTTCAATGTTCCTCTATGAAACGTCACAAAGAGTTCTCTTCACATATTCCTGGTTGTCATTCAGTTACATTAGGCCAGAGTTAGGGCTCTTAATAACATCATCATCATCAGGTGCCGTACAAGCAGGCGCTGTTGGTCATGCATCTCCACAGATCTCGGTCCTTGATGTTTTCCATCACCTCAGTGGGTCACTATTCACTGTATCACCAAGCTATCTTTCCATGATTTTTTTCTTCTATTCTCTTGCCTATCTTCCCATTTATCTTTCCTGTTGTTATGATGTTTTCAAGCGCTCTCCTTCTCATTATATATCAAATTAATGATGACCGTCAGTTTTCTTATAGATTTAAAGTTCCTTTCTTTATTTTACTATTCTTAGACATTCCTTGCTTGCCATCTTAACTGTCCATAGTAACGCAGGCTGGAAATAATTTATTCAGCATTTGATGGATATCATCTTGGAGGAAGCACTACAAGCAGAGAAGCTTAGACGTCATTTGTTTATGATGAGATGAGCTCTTGTAAAAGACAGTGGAGGGGTGGGGGGAGGCAAAATATATCCAGATTCATTTCAATTCAAGTGCCCTGCCGTGTGGCGTAGGCGATCATTTCTCTATACAATTCCCTGTCTTTAAACTTGATTATGAGATCCGCCGGTAACTTTCTTTCTACCCACATTGACAGCCCATCCAGTAACTTCTCTCTCTCTGTCTTCCTCTATCTCTTCTTCCCTCAGTTTTTCCAGTTGCCACAGTGTGTTCCAATTTTCCTCTTCTCAGGAAATATCCTGTAAAAATCTCGCTTGTCTGCCTCTGATCTTTGTTGTAATTTGCTTTTTAACTCCAGATAGACGCAGGTAAGCACGAAGTGGTAGCAGGAGAAGTCCAGGTTTGCTTCCACTTTGTGCTTATCTACTTCTTTTGTGACCGTATTTCTTACAAGGGTAATAAAAAAGAAATGTTTCATCTTTTCTTTTAGTAAAGACATGAAAAGGGTTAGCTTATATAGAAGTTTACCATTTAGGTTAGAAACAAAGTCTGCTAGATAATAAATGCAGGCAAACAGTAGCCAAAGTTAGGCAAACATGGGTTGTTGCAGCTGCTTAATTTACATCCTTGTATTTGTGGATTTTATGTTAGATTCTAGTCGCTACCCGGATAAAATGTGCAACTTTACAGTTAACAAGTTATTTCTTACTTACTGTTTTTTTATGGACTTGTTCTAAACCCTTCTGCGGGGTTTCTTGATTGTCACCTGCGACCTGTTGTATACGTTTTTCTATAGGATGTCACGCTAGCACATATACTCTGCTCTACAAATATCAGCACGTATTTCTTCACATGTTTTTTTTTCACTATTTATAATTCTGACAGTGTGTAAAAGTCTGTCAGGATGAGACTCAGATGATCTCAGCGGCAAGTCGAGTCGAAGTCGTCTACACCGAATCTTCACTCACTCTAGTCGGAAATTGATAAGTCTTGAATTCATCGTGCTTTCTATGTTGTGTTGTGAAGTTTCAAGAAGTTCTATGTTGTTGCAACACCGAAAGTGGTGTAGAACGCTTAGGTATATGTATTAATTCATCAATTATTTTGTCGTTTTCCAGTTAGATGTATGTAAGCTTCAGTTACTTTGACGTTTTCTGGGATAAATCTTTTAACTGAATTGAAATAAACTTTCTATTCTCATTACTCTTTCCTCATTTTTACTTTAATATTTATGAAAGAAAATATCCAAAAAGCTAAACAAACGTTTTTAAATTAAATGTTTCCTCCGGCCCACATACAAAATGCATACATTAAAATCACACATTGTCGCGGAAATCTACGATTATTATCGTGTTATCATGTTATTGGTGAGCTGTATAGTCGACTGTAAAATAAAAAAGAACAAATCGCAAGAGAGTTGTTGCTTTTCTTCTAGTCTCGAATTCCTGATCAACATTAAACTACTTCGTGTCACGAGCTCCTGAAAGATATGTGCCTGGTTAGTGTTTCGATTCTTTATTAGTCAACACGAGCCTACTTCAAGCTTTTATTTTCCAGTCGACATGAGCCTACTTCGTGTCTCGAGTCCACACTCGACATGAGCCTACTTCAATCTTTTATTTTCCAGTCAACATGAGTTTACTTCAAGCTTTTATTTTCCAGTCGACATGAGTTTACTTCAAGCTTTTATTTTCCAGTCAACATGAGTCTACTTTAATCTTTTATTTTCAAGTCAACATGAGTCTACTTTAATCTTTTATTTTCAAGTCAACATGAGTCTACTTCAAGCTTTTATTTTCCAGTCAACATGAGTCTACTTCAAGCTTTTATTTTCCAGTCAACATGAGTCTACTTCAAGCTGTTATTTTCCAGTCAACATGAGCCTACTTCGTGCCTCGAGTCCACACTGGACATGAGCCAGCAACTCTAGATGCCACATTACACAACTACTCCTCTGTTTTGTTATATCTAAACAAAGCTTACTTTTCACAAACTATCTTTCCATTTTAAAGCTTTTTTCCGAGTCATTCTTCTTCAGTCTTCGTTGCAAATATTACTGTCCTCAATCTTTGAAGCCTGCTATTACTTTCATTGGTTTTCTCAACATTCATCTTGAACATTTCTGTAATTAGTAGAATTTCCAAACATTTCATTCAGTGGTAAGAACTACATATTCTGATTTACTTGTATTGTCACGTAATCTTTTTTTCTTACCTTCCAAAAAATGAAAGAAAAATTTTTTTCCAGAAATATTTTTAAAAAAAACTTACACTCCTTTCATTCATTCATTCATTTGCATGACACTTGTGGAACTTTGCCTCCTTGTAGGCCTCTCAGTAGTGAGGAAGATGGCCCGCTGCTGATGTATCCATTCGCAGATAATCAACGATGTCTTGCATCCATCTTCGTCTTGGTCTTTTTCTCTTTCTTTTTCCCATTATGTACCTTTCCAAGACGGTTTTATCTAGATTATCATGACGTTTTATGTGTCCAAAATATTTAAGTTTTCTCTTTAATCCTCTTTACTAGCCAGCCTTCTTCAATATTAAGTTTTTGTAATATGGATATGTCTGTTCTTTTTTGTGTCCATGATATTTGAAGAACTCTTCTGTAGCATTTACATTCAAAGGCATTTATGTGTTTCTCAGATGTTTTGTTAAGTGTCCAGGTCTCACAGGCATACGTTGCGATGGGAAAGATGCATGCCCTTAAAAATCTTATTTTTGTAGTTCTGTCTGTTCCTCTCCACAGATTCTTTAGTTGTTTTACTTTCTGAAGAGCGATAGATGTCCTCCTTTTAATTTCCCTCATTGTATCTCCATTATTAGTTAGTAGTGATCCAAGATATTTAAAACTTTCCACTTCTTACAGTTTTTCCTCATTGATACATATATCATCTGTCCTGTTTGTTTTGTCAGTTATCATCAATTTAGTTTTTTTCGCATTAAGATAGAGGCTTTGCTCTTCACTATTCTTACGGACTGAATTATTAGTTTGTCCATTCCTTTTTGTATTGTGGACAATAATAATATATCGTCAGAATATGTAATCTGTGATATTTCATAACCTCCAGCTGTTATAGCATCGTAATATTCTTTGTCTACATCTTCTCTAGCATTCCTCATTATATTTTCAGTATACAAGTTAAATATGTAAGACGACAATATGTACCCCTGACGGACCCCTCGTTTTATGTCAAACCAAGTTGTTGTTTCACCATTTATTCTCACTGCTGCCTGTTGGTCTAGATACAGCATTCATTCATTCCTTTGCATGTCCCTTGCGGAACTTTGCCTCCCAAACAGCACTCCTGTAGGCCTCTCGGTTGTGAGCAAGATGGCCTGCTGCTTCTGCATCCATTTCCAGATCATCAACGATGTCTTGCAGCCATCTTCGTTTCGGTCTTCCTCTTTTTCTTTTTCCCATTATGTATCCTTCCAATACGGTCTTCTCTAAATTATCATGACGTTTAATGTGGCCAAAATATTTAAGTTTTCTCTCTTTAATCCTCTTTACTAGCCAGCCTTCTTCAATATTAAGCTCTTGTAGTATAGATATATTTGTTCTTTTTTGTATCCACGATATTTGAAGAACTCTTCTATAGCATTTACATTCAAAGGCATTTATGTGCTTCTCAGCTGTTTTGTTAAGTGTCCAGGTCTCACAGGCATAGGTTGCGATAGGAAAGATGCATGTCCTTAAAAATCTTATTTTTGTGGTTCTGTCTGCTCCTCTCCACAGATTCTTTAGTTGTTTTACTTTCTGAAGAGCAATAGATGTCCTCCTTTTAATTTCCCTCATTGTATCTCCATTATTAGTTAGTAATGATCCAAGATATTCAAAACTCTCCACTTCTTCCAGTTTTTCCCCATTGATACATATTTCAGTTGCCTGGATTGTTTTGTCAGTTGTCATCACTTTAGTTTTCTTTGCATTAAGATAGAGGTTCTGCTCTTCGCTGTTCTTGCGGACTGACATAATCAGTTTTTCCATTCCTTCTTGTGTTGTGGACAGCAATACTGTGTCATCAGCATATCTAATCTCTGGTATTTCATAACCTCCAACTGTTATGGCATCGTAATATTCCTTGTCTACATCTTCTCTAACATTCCTCATTATATTTTCAGTATACAAGTTAAATAAGTAAAATTTAGATACAGCAGTGATGTTAATTGTATCAAATGCGTTGGAAATTTCATTTTTTCCATTATTTCCCAAAGCTTCTGGTGTTGTACACAATCAAATGGCTTTGAATAGTCTATAAAGGCTAAATCTAGATTCACATTAAACTCTCTGTATTTCTCTATTATTTATCTTATATTGAATATACGATTTATTGATCCTTTTCCTTGCCTGAAACAAGCTTGGACCACATTGACGTCTATTTTCTTACGAAGTCTACCCATTATGATTTTTAACAGAATTTTACTGGCATGACTAATCAGGGTAACAGTTCTGTTGTTTGTGCATAATTTTAGGTTACCTTTTTTTTGGCAGTGGTATGAATATAGTTCTTTTCCATTCTTTTGGCCAAGTACTTACCCTCGTATGTCCTAAAAATGAGTACCAGAAAATTCTGGGGACATAAATCCAGCCAGATGTGATACTGACTACCTCACACTTTCATGTTTCGAAGATCTTGGAGATACACCGTGTACCTAATTTGTCTTAATGACATGGAAAGGAGAATTTTACCTTTACCCTGCGTCTTCACATCGCTAAATGTAATCATTTACTTACTGTTTTCAGGTGTTTCCTCTTGTTTTATTTGTGTATGGATATGTTCAGTTGTCTCTGAATGTTCCGAACCGTCTGAGTGAAACAAAGTGATTGGTGACTGTTTACGTCAAACCAGTTTTTCGGCAAGGGGCGTGGCCTAGGATTCTACATGTTCAGTCGTAGGCGACGCAGTCACTGTGATTAACAGAGAGCATTAATTTATTCAAAATGAGAGTCAAGATGTTGCTTGGTGCAAGATTAAATGATATCTGAGTCTTTTACAAATATTATATGACAAACGTATAGAGCAGTGGTTTTAAAGTCTTTTGTTTGTTTGTTTGTTTTGTTTTTGGTGGTGAATTCCTTTTCCGTCCTCACATCGGCAGTGGATCCCCCCTCCCCCTCCAAATTAAAATAAAGTTTTAAACAAATGATGTTAACGTTATTTTAAAATACAGACACAATCCTTTACTGCTCCATGAAACTCCAAAAAGTCAGTCTGTGGTCCGCCGGGGGGAATCATGGACCTCATGTTTTAGAGCCACTGTTAAAGAGGAATGGAGGTTACAAAGTACTCATGAATTCGTTATATTTGTAATGCATCAATCATACATTACATGTACTTCACCACTTTCTAGTACTCAGTTAAGCTAAAAGACGCAGTTGTGTATAGAGAGCGACTCTGCTTAAGAGTGTTGAGACATTTGAAATGGAGACGCGGGTCTTGCCTTGTCCTGACCTCTCTTGTCTTCTATCTCCCTGGAACTGAGAGCAGGTGTTCTTTGCAGCTGACGCTGTGAAAGTGTTGAGCGGGTTATGGCAGCTATTTTTTCAGTTACTGTGTTTAGCTGAGAAAAAAAAGCAGGAAATATGCATACTTCTTTAGTAGACTCCACCACCATGGGAAATGTAGACGTGGATAAAAACTGAAGGCATTAGTTTAGAGTTTGGCGTCGACATACACCGGACCGAGTTACGGCCATTTGTATTTATAGTCGGGACACCTCTGGTATATTTTATTGAAGAAATAATAAAACGTACGGCACAGTAAGTTATACAGTAAAACAGTTTAGTCCTGGCACCTCGCCCTTGACTGTCCGCTTCCTGTTTTCCAATGTTTTGTTACTGCGGAACATTTAACTTCTGATTTGATATTTCACTAAAATTTACATCATTATGGCCCCTTAAATAAGCTCATTCGAGTTTTACATAATACATGCCTGTAGATGTGTTCACCCTAAGTGTTCGGTCATTTTTGTGTGTCATTGAAAAGTTATTACAGTTTGATTCTTCATTCACTGTGATGTAATTCATATTTTGTGATTGATTTCCACACATTTACTGTGCTAATGTGCATTCTGTTAGTCTTTCAAAGTGACAAATGACTGTAAATTTATCTATTCATCTTGTACCATGTTGTAGTAATGTTGTAGTAATGAACTGTACTTTGTGTCTGACCTCGTGTGCTCAGGCTAGAGGAGAGGATGCGGGAATGAGCAAGGCCTGTACCCCCGGGGCCCGTTGTGCTTAAGGGGCCCGGCGGTGTTGCTTTCCCATCTCTTCCTATTAGAGAACTTCATGTCACTTCACGAGTGCCACCCAGTCTCTAGGTTTCTAATTTTCTTCAGCCGAGCTTATTGGAAAGTTCAGCGACATGAGGAGCGATATATTGAAAGGTGGAAACTTCTAAATAAAAAAGCCTAAATAAACATTCAAAATTTAGTTCCGCACAGATTTTTCGTTGAGACTTATTCCTTCAGTTTGTTTCTGAGACATGGTCATTAACAGTCACATAGAGAAATCTGAATGAACTTTAAGACCGCAGGACGTTCAGATCACTTTCTTTCCATGTGCTATTTAGATAGAAATCTCATAGTACTCCAGACCACGAAGCCCAGACGGTCACAAAGCGATAACTTAGCTCTCTCGATAAGCCGAATTCTTAACACATCAACTCTAACACCAAAGTCTTATCTTTTCTTCTAAAGCCTTTATTATCAACACAAACTGGAGTCTTCTTTCTTTTATTTAAAAGAATTTCAAAATTGTCTCGTCCCGATTAGCTATTTTTCGAAGGAAAACATCTTATTGTCTTGTCTCATTCCTCTTTTAGGTGTTGAGGGGACAGATAAGTATCTTGATAGAGCTCGACAATATGCTTCATATAGCATGATATTTAATTCTTCTGTAATTTCCTCACTCCATCACCTGCGTAGGAGGCCTCTTCTTCTGTTACCTGCAAAGATTAGTGTGAATATTTTCTGTGGTATACTGTCATGAGCAGGGCATTTGATTTGCTGTTTTTGGATATTAATACCGGTGTTACTCCACCCTTTGGTCTGATGGTGTCATTTCTTACTTGGTCTCTTCTTGTCACATTTAGAATTCTCCGTAAACACCTCATTTCTGTCGTAATGATTTTTCTTTTGGTCTTGGCTGTTAGTGTCCATGTTTGATATTGATAGCATAAAGTGTTGGGATGAAAATTATATTGTACAGTGCCCTTTTAGTTTCAGTTGTGATAATATGTTTTTCATTAAAGGAGTCATTTATCCACTAACCTGATTTGCTTTATTGCATCTGTTTTCGGTCTCAGCATCCATCGTTCCTGAGGATGATATTCTTCTTCTTCTTCTTCTGCTTCTATACATAAATATCCTTTATCGTCCCAAAGGTTCTTCTTAGGATATTGTTCTCGATGTTTTTCACTTGGTGTTAATTTTTCTTTGTTGTACTCCACGTTTCTGATCCATACATGACGGCTGGTCTTATTATAGTTTTGTAGATTGTTACTTTAGTGTTTTGGGACAGGGTTTTGGATTTTAACAGGGGTTGCGTTCCAAGGAAAGTATAATTTATTCCATATCTGTACTGTGCTTTTTAATTTCCTCGCTTACTGTGTTGCTTCTGTTGAACGTTGTGCCTAGATATTTGTATGTTTCTGCTTTCCTAATAATCATATCTCCAACATTTATATAATCTGGATCAATTTGCCTCTGGTCTTTTTATATCTTTATAAACTCTGTCTTATCTTGGTTAATGGTCAATCCCACTTTTAGTGCTACATCTTACAAGTGTATGCAGGTATTGATGACTTCTTGCATAGTTTCCCCTACCAGGTCGATGTCATCAGCGTATCCTAATATTTTAGCTTGCTCTTCTGTACTGGTTTCTTCTTTCACTTTTATGATTACCTTTTCTAGTACTAGGTTGTATAGTAATGTAGATAATGTATCATCTTGTTTTAAACCAGTTCTTATATAGAAAAGTTATGACTTTCTTCCTTTATATATTACTATATTTTGTGCAACCTGCATGCATATTCTGGTCAGATTGATTAATTTGTTAGGTATCTCAAATTCTTTCATAATTTTCCATAAGCTGATCCTATCTATGCTGTCATAGGCTTTCTTGAAGTCAATGAAGATATTATGTACTTCTTTTCCATATTCCCAGTACTTTTCTGCTCTTTGACGTAGATAAAATATTTTGTCTACGGTTGATCTATTCTTCCTAAGATCTGCTTGATAGTCTCCCAGTATGTTCTCGCTGTATGGCTTTAATATATTTAAAACTATGATACGAGAGAGTATTTTGTAGCTTGTTTGTAGTAAGGATATTTCTCTGTAGTTTCCACACTTACTCCTATCGCCCTGTTTGAATACTGGGATCAGTAATGATTCTCTCCATTCACTAGGGAGTTTTTCTTCTCTCCATATTTGCTGTATTAGTGCATATATCTATTCATGTAGATTTGGACCTCCTTCCTTAATCAGTTCTGCAGCAGTTCCAGCTGAACAAGTTGCTTCATGAAAAACATGATGCTGCAGATGACTTCTTCTAAGTCTGGTAACTCTATTTCAGGTTCACAAGTCTGTATTTCTTCGCATGGTAATGTGCTTATAGGCTCTTCACAGTTTAGTATAAAGGTAAAGGTAAAATTCCCGTTTCCATGTCATTAAAGCATACTGGGGAATACGGTGTTAGGCCAGTATTTTCCATGACCTTCGGCACATGAAAGCCTGGCCGCTTTACCTCTCCAGATTTCTCTGGTACCCATTTTTCGAGGCTGGGTCAACCAGTGGGCCAAACTGATAAAAAGAATCTCGCTCAGTAAAAAAGGAGTTCGTTTATGGTCCTCCTATTGGCTATGTCTTCTGGATGCTGTTGTGCGTTTATCAGTATTTTTCTGGGGTTGGACTGTTGGGCAACTTTGTGGTGGAGATTTTATTATGTATGTTAGCTTCTTTGCAGATGTTGTCAATGTATGTTATGAATAGTAAGGGAGATGGCACACAGCCCTGCCTCACTCCAGATTTTATGATGAGTGGTTCAGAGTGTCCTGCGTTTGTTCCAACTGTACACTTTCTGTTTTCATGTAGGTGTCTGCATAGGTCGATCAGATGTATACTAACTCCATAATGATGTAAGATTTCCTACAGTTTATGTCTATTTACTCTATTAAATGCTTTTTCTTGATCAACCTTCAAGACGCCAAAATCGAAATGATTAACTAATTTCGTTCGTGAAAAGAGCTCGACAAGAAGAATCTCATGTCTAAATCGCATGAGTTCTTACTCCTTTCGGTACCTTCCAAGCCCTACAAATGAAAAGTCAGGTTACATTCGACCTCAAAGACTCCAAAATACTTCACTATTATATACTTTATAATGGCTTTTATAATAACTTTTTATATTAAAAATCTCGGTCTTCCTCTTGAGAACTAGTCTTTAGATAGGAGAAATGCGACTGTAGTAAAACTGTTCATAGTAATGAAAGTAGATGGAGGTATATGGTTTAGTTTTACAAAAAGACAGAAAGAGTGAAGAAAGTGGACAGAAAGAAGAATGGCAGAAAGCAAGATTAGCACACATAACTGAAGAGCGTACAGTAGTCCAATATTTTGGCAAAAGCTTTCTTCAAGGATCACACGCAAAAACAACACAACAGATTAAAAATACTAAAAACAGATTTAAAAATATAGACTTAAGCTTTTTGGTCTTATCGTAGTAAAAAAAAGGCGGGCATAAAATGTGCCCAGATAGACGTAGTAGAACACAAAGTGGAACCCAGCGATCGGCTGAGAGATGATGCAAAGCGAGGATCACAAAGTGTACTAAATGATAAACAACATGGCCTTCTGTTCTACCAGTGAGATATTTTAGCGCACGTGATATTATTTAGCTATTTTATAATGACATAGAGACAGCACTAAAACACACAAAGTCACATGAAGTTACCATAGTCATGGGAGATTTTAATGCCAAAGTTGGTAAAGGAAGAACTTCAGACATCGTTGGTGACTATGGACTGGGGGAGAGGAATGACAGAGGTTATAAATTAATTGAATGGGCAAGAATACACAGCATGGTTGTAGGAAACACCTGGTTTAAACAACATCCTCGAAGACTGGCAACGTGGTGCAGTCCAGACAAAAAGACTTTTAACCAGATAGACTACATATTAATCAACAAACGATTCCGCAATGCATTACTGACAACAAAAACCATGCAAGGAGCTGACTGCAATAGTGACCATGATCCACTCTGTGGAAAAGTTAGAATAAAACTAAAGAAAGCAGGCAGAAAAGTGAGAAACATCAAACTGAATACAGAACTTCTTAAAAATGACCAAGAACTGAGAGAACAATACAAAGTTATTATAACAAATAGATACAATGCAATAGCAAAGATAAATAATAGAGATGAACAATGGGAAATGTTAAGAGATTCTATCCACCAAACTGTTAAGGAGATAATACCACCAAAAAAAGAAGCCCCTAAAAATAAATGGGTGACAGACGACATCTTAGGACTGATGGACAAGAGGAGGAGGAGTAAAAATAAAGAGAAAAAATATAACAAGATAAATAAAGAAATAAGACGCAAATGGAGAGAAACAAAAGAAGTGTGGTTAAATGAGCAGTGCAGACAGATAGAGGACTCTCATATTAAAGACAGCAAAAACATGCACAAACGAATTAATGAACTCACAGGCAGGAAAACAAAATATACCACAGGATGCCTGAAATCGAAAGAAGGTAAAATGTTAATGGGAAAAGAAGACATTGTGGACAGGTGGACAGAGTATATCGGTGAGCTATATGGAGGAGAAAGACCAGAATTAACACCAGATACTGAAAACTGTGAGGGACCACCAATACTTGAAGATGAAATCATAGATGCCATCAAACACATGAAGAAAGGAAAAGTGACTGGGTCAGATAATATAACAATAGAAGAAATAGAGGCACTAGAGGAGACAGGAATAAAAATAATAACCAAGTTACTGAATGACATTTACAACAGTGGTTATATTCCCAGTGACCTGATTAAATCCACGTTTATAGCACTACCAAAGAAACCAGGTGCAAAGGAATGTGACGACCACAGGACTATCAGCCTCTCATGTCACATAACGAACCTACTTCTGAGAACAATTATGAGAAGAACAAGGAAAACGATAAAAATGGAAATAGCAGATGAACAGTTTGGATTTGTTGAAGGAAAGGGAATACACAATGCCATTTATGCTTTACGAACACTAATAGAAAGAGCTTTAGAAGTACAGAAAGATCTCTACTTATGCTTCATTGATTACACCAAGGCATTTGACAAGGTGAAACATAATGAAATTATTAAAATGCTTGAAGACATCAATATAGACGGCAAAGACCTCAGGATTGTAAAACATCTATACTGGCAGCAAGAAGCAGCAGTTCGAGTTGAAAATAGAATTGGAAAATATCAACCTATAAAACAAGGGGTGCGGCAAGGATATGTACTATCTCCAGACCTTTTTTCTCTGCATAGCGAGAATATTCTAAGAACAATCATCACAGAACCAGGCATACAAATTGGAGGATACAATATTAACAACCTTCGGTATACTGACGACACAGTACTGATAGCTGAGAACCAACAAGACCTGCAAAAATCTCTTGGATAAAGTCGCCAAAGAAAGTGAATAGAAAGGCCTTACTTTGAACATAAAAAAGACAGAGACTATGGTTATATCTAAGAAACAGAATCCACCAGCATGCAGTATTAAATTAAACGGAACTATTCTAAAGCAGGTGCAGAAATTCAAATACGTTGGACCAGTAATAACTTCAGATGGGAAATGCAGAACAGAAATTAGGAACAGAATAGACCAAGCAAAGACTGCATTTCAGAGAATGAGAAACATATTAACCAACACATCCTTATCAATGAATGTTAGAAAACGAGTCCTAAAATGCTATATTGAACCTATCTTGTTATATGGAAGTGAATCATGGACAATAGGCAAGTCAGCACAAAAATCATTGGAAGCAGCAGAAATGTGGTTTATTAGAAGAATGTTGCGAATCCCCTGGACAGCAAAAATAACTAATGAAGAATGTAGGAGAAGAGCTGGAGAGACAAAAAACCTTGTCAAAAAGATAAGAGAGAGACAATGTACTTTCATAGGACATGCAATGAGAAGAGGGGGCATTGAAAATATTATAACAACAGGAAAAATAGAAGGAAGAAGATCAAGAGGAAGACCAAGAGAAATGATACTGGACAGTCTGATGAGATGGTGTGAGAGGAGATCACCAACTGAGCTGATGGCCTGCATGAAGGATTGTGTACTCTGGAGAAGCATAATAGCCAACGCCAGTCGGCACGGCACATGATGATGATGATGTTATTAGTTTGCATCTGAAATAATTGTGGTCTTCAGTCTTCTGTATGTTTTCCCTACATAACTTGCACTGGCTTGGTTTATTTGTAATGTATGCTAAAGGTGTCATGTTCAGCAGTTATCTGTAAGTTATCTCTTTAGCTATGTGTGTAATCCCAGTGAAGTGTACATTTCGGAATGTTTGGGTATAGTCAGTGATGAAGTAGGTGTATCCTCTTTCGACACTTAAGTGTAGTGATGGTTCTTGTTCGCTGACTTTCATTCATTCCTTTGCATGTCCCTTGCGGAACTTTGCCTCCCAAACAGCACTCCTGTAGGCCTCTCGGTTGTGAGCAAGATGACCTGCTGCTGCTGCATCCATTTCCAGATCATCAACGATGTCTTGCAGCCATCTTCGTGTCGGTCTTCCTCTCTTTCTTTTTCCCACTATGTATCCCTCCAATATGGTCTTCTCTAAATTATCATGACGTTTAATGTGGCCAAAATATTTAAGTTTTCTCTCTTTAATCCTCTTTACTAGCCAGCCTTCATCAATATTAAGCTCTTGCAGTATAGATATATTTGTTCGTTTTTGTGTCCACGATATTTGGAGAACTCTTCTATAGCTGACTAGCTGTTTGTAAATACCAGAAGTTTTCTTGTGTACTAAGTGTTCGTGTTTTGTTAAGATTTATATGCATTTTTTGTAGAAAAGACATAGTGTTACAACATAATGAGACTGTGTATTGGTGATTGTACAAAGCGAAGATAATCTAAGTCCTATATAAGTGAGCGCTAGTGCTTTGTTTGTGTGGCTCTTTGTTGATGTTTCCTATATAATTAATACATAATTTTTGTATTTTTGTAGCCATGTCTTATAGTGCAATGCCATCTTTTTTTCTTTCTTTTTTGCATCAGTATAATTTTGTTGCTATGTCTTATAGTGTTATGCCATCTCATTTCATGTCTTACACGTGTAAATAATGGCTGAAAGATTTAATAGCAGTCCTGTGTTGAGACATATGGAAAAGAACGGGGAAACTATCATTTCTCTTATATATGTAAATCGTTACTCACATTTACCAAGGGCAATAACTCGTGGAGTCAGTTCCATGAGTATTTCCGAAGTGGGTACCCGAAAGAATCTATTGTGTAAAGAAAAAGAAAGCTAAAGCCGAGAATAACCAGCTCTAACGATCAATGCTGAAGTTGATGATAATGATGAAGTAGTATAATCGAAGTACAGAGCGGTATAAAATTCTAGCCCAGACAGGCTCTAACAAAGAAAAACATTATTTTTCCTGTAAACAGTGGTTTTCAAAAAGTTTCCTCTTTGTCATGTTGCCATGGCCCAATGGGATAACTCTGCTGAGTATTTGTATACAGTTTGTGTATTATTCAGTTTTGTCCCTTGTATCAAGGATTTCAGGAAGTCTCTGTTTCTGGCTAGGACGAGAGTTTTAGAAGTCAGAGAGTGAGAGAGAGAGAGAGAGAGAGAGTGAGAGAGAGAGAGAGAGAGAGAGAGAGAGTGAGAGTACTGGTTACTGAAGTAGTGTATGCTTGTATCTTGAGCTGTCTGTAAGTGAAGTTGTTGCACTGTTTAGAAATGTGAAATTGTATTGGATTTTGCAAAATATGTCTTATCGACTGATGTTGCGAGTGTCTGGAATGGCTATTGGTCGAGCAATGGTAGATTCATCGTCAAGGTTTTATATTGATGAAGTCGGCCCGACTAAGATTTGTTGTTGTTGGTCGTCCTAACTACTCGTCATAGTCATCATTATCGTCAAGTTCCATTCAATAAACATCTTGTTGTGTTGTCAACGCCAGACTTGCTTGTATAGTGCTGTATCAATAATGAGCCTGGTCTAATCTGAATCAATGTTTAACTACGTCAGATATTGAATTCAGATAAATAGGAAGAAGATAGAGACTGTGGTAGTATATTGTTAAGATAATTAAAGATCGATATTTTGTAGGCGAAGGGAAGTAATAAAATTTAAAAGTAAAGGCAGTTGATTCAGTCCCTTGTTGTAATATTTTTTTTTTTTTCCACGGGGGGAAAAAGAAAGTTAGTTCCAACTTGACTGGCAATGTAAATTGCCTGGGATATGTGAGGTTAGGTTAGGGAAAACTTCAAGTGTCAACTTTGGAATGTCTGTTGTTGACTTAGTTTTTAGGAAATTGTTTTAGAAACCAAAGGTTATTAAAAACGTGTAACTTCACGTGAATATAGTTTTTCATGATAGAACATTCGGGAAGCTTAGGACGATTTTGTAGAGAATATTTAAGGGTCAGTGCAGAGAGAGTCAGTGTCAGCTTTAGTGTCAGTGTTAGAGTATTAGTGTAAAAAGTCAGTGAAAATGAAGTTCAGAAGTTAGTTTCAGTTCAGTTCTGTCAGAGATGATGTACCTCTGTTTAGCTGAAACGCAGTTTTGAGTTTGTATTCCGCATGTGTTGAGATAGACTGGCTAGAGATGTTGTTCTTGAACTGGTCGCTAGTCTGTAGGAGAACTAGTGAAACTATAACGTAGGGCTGTAGTATTCTCTTGTTTAAGACAGACATTTGTTATTGTTATATATCAGAAAGGAGATTGTGGTGGGTTTAATTTTTGTTGTTTTTTTTAAAATTCGTTGTATTGTTAGAATTTTTCAGTAATCCTGTAAGTATGAAATATTTTCTTATTAATTGTTGATACTGGTTTATTCACATATGGCGTAATAACGCTGGGAATCCTCTGTTGTAATCTTGACAACCCGTGTGGCTTTATTTCATTTTCCATCGTTCAAACTCATTTTCCTCATTAATAAATGTGCTCTGTGTGTACTTATTAGTTGGAGTCTTATTGACTTGACGGATTTTTTCTGTTGTAGTTTTGTTATGCGACTGGAAGTCCCGTTGATATTTTCATTTGTGAAAATGTTGTTTCCCTTGTAGTAGTAGCGAGTCTAGGAATTGTTGTTTCACTTATGGAATACTAAAGTGACCGGCTTGTCTGTTTGTTTTAAAAGTAGTTGAGTAAAATCTTTTAGGCAACAACAAGTAAACGTAAAAAGCACAATATATCTTCACTTCTTCTTCGTGAGAAATTCTATCTAAGAAGGCACTCCACTTGTTCTTGTTAGTCTAGATAAGCTAGCAGTGGAGATCCTAGTGTAGTTGGTTCCGTGTAGGTACAGCAGCAACAGCTGTGTCCATGCATATATACGTTTTGCAGGAGGCATACGTTGTCAAGACTATATTCTTATACTAGCTGATTTCCCGGCTTTCCCCGAGTATTTGTTTATCACAATCAACAAAGTTCTATTCATTTCCACAACCTTCTAAATGGTTCTACAACGTTCTGTTAATTTCCACAGCTTTCTAGAAGGTTCTACAGAGGTCTAATCAGTTCCACAATCTTCTAGAAGAATATACAATGTCTGTTCATTTCCACAAACTTCTGGAAGGTTCTACAGAGTATAGACGGTTCTACGGAGTTCTACTCCTTCCATTCAACTAAATGTGGGCTTAACTGTCATCAGGACTTCACCAATCAGCTTAGCGACCCCGAACACTATGGATTCGACACTAATCTCGGTCAATTTGGATAATTTAATTTTCACCCCCACCCCCCCTCCCCATGCCGATGGGGCTGAACTTGCGAGTGCCATTGTTCATCTCAGCGGCCCCGAAAACTATGGATTCGACACTAATATCGGTCGTTTTCGATTATTTTTACATGTCCCCCCATCCCGCCCTACCCCTAGGGTCCCCCCACATGCCGTTGGAGGCTGAACCTGGACTTAAACGGCATCGGGAGTGTCACTATCCATCTTAGCGACACCGAAAACTATGGATTCGACACTAATATCGGTTGTTTCGTATATTTTTACATGTCACCTTCATCCCACACCCATCCCTAGGATCCCATTCCGTTGGAGGCTGAAGTTGGACTTGAAGGGCATCGGGAGTGTCACTATTCGTCTCAGGGACCCTTAAAACTATGGATTCGACACTAATATCGTTCATTTTCGATTATTTTTTCATGTCACTCTGACCTATAAGAGTCATAGGGGTATCTTAGGGATGATCTGACCTCAACGCTGCACTGTCCAGATCGTAAGTCATATGTGTGCCAAGTCTGGTTGAAATCACTCAAGTCATTCTAGCGGGATGCTGGAATATACATATATACATACATACATATATACATACATACATACATACATACATACATACATACATACATACATACATACATACATACATACACACATATATACATACATAAACACTTCATTTTTATATATTTATATATATCCAATGACAAAATACACACTTTTTCGAGCTTAAACGAAAACATGACCACCTTTGGCACCTTCCTACGTGCTCAACATAAAATTTCCATATCGAATAAAATTATCTCATGTCTCCTATTTATACTATTTCAATCGATGACGACTGTATTCATAGTTGTGCACACTCTGAGCTGACCGTATACTGACCTTATTTATTCTTTTTTTTAATTGCTTCTGGTATTTAAACATTTAGGTTTACTAATCTGTCGTTATACCTACATATACAACAGCACTATATGACTGCATCTAACAGTGTGCCGTATGAATGCATCTATCGGTGTGCTATATGACTGCATATAACAGTGTGCTGTATGACTGCATTTAAGCGCTGTTGGCGAGATTCTTCGGCAGCCGTGCGTGGGCCGAAGCTGCTCTCGGCCAATGAGGAAAAATGCGAATAGGGTTGCTGCACGGCGCCGCCGTGGAAAATGTGATGGAAAGGCTTATTCATTCATTCATTTGCATGTCCCTTGCGGAACTTTGCCTCCCAAACAGCACTCCTGAAGGCCTCTCGGTTGTGAGCAAGATGGCCTGCTGCTGATGCATCCATTTGCAGATCATCAACGATGTCTTGCAGCCATCTTCACCTTGGTCTTCCTCTCTTTCTCCCATTATGTACCCATCCAAGACAGTCTTCTCTAAATTATCATGACGTTTAATGTTTCCAAAATATTTAAGTTTTCTCTGTTTAATCCTCTTTACTAGCCAGCCTTCTTCAATATTAAGTTCTTGTAGTATGGATATATTTGTTCTTTTTGTGTCCATGATATTTGAAGTACTCTTCTGTAGCAAAGGACCATATGAGGTTCCCAATAGGACCACAAAAGGTTCAGAGTATCGCAGGGCTTGAGCCTATATTCTTGGTGGGTCTCGGAAGCGGGATTGCGTGACACCGTGGTTTTCGTTGCACCAGTTTAGTCTAGAGTTGGACTTTCTCACCGGAAGACCTCGACGTGTTTTAGATATTAGTGTATCCCCGCTGGGTGTTGTTTCGTTTGTGCCAAATTAAAAGCGTGGGTCTTGGTCTGTATAGGGGGTATAGTTGTAAAAGTGAATGTAACAAAGTATTCCATATTAGAAGTATACATTTTATGCATATATATATATATATATATATATATATATATATATATATATGGATTTTTAAATTTGAAGATATATACATTTTTACTGCAATTCTTCTTCGTCTTCTTCTTCTTCTTCTGTTGAGCGGTTGCTGAATTCAGCAGCTTTTGAGCCATTGAGGCTCATTGCTGCAGACAAGACACGTCTCCATTCTTCTCTGTTCTTGATCTTTCCTTGCCAATTGTTGATTCCAAGAGCGCGTATATCTTCTTCTAGGTTATCTCGCCATAGTTGTCTAGGTCTGTCTCTTGGTCTGTCACTTCTATATAGGCCATCTTTTTTTGTCTATCCTCCTCCCTTCTTTCTAAATGCCCGAAAACCTGTCTGTTGTGTGTGTGTATTTTCTTGATAATGTGTAAACTTTGCTGGTGCATAAGTTACATTTTTATAGACAATTGGAGAGGAATAGTTATCCGGCTGTTCCAACAGCCCGCTTGGCAATGTACTACTGTACTGCATGGCCAAGATCTAGCTTTCCCCTCATGACTGCCAACCCAGGTGCTACCCTCCTAAGTAATACCGTGTGCCAGTGATGCAGCATTCTACATTAATCCAGACACATGACATCAATATACAATACAAATTACCAAGTCAACAAATTAAATAAACAACAATGTATTATCTTCACTACACATATAGTAGTACATCACAAATGACTTTATATCCACAGGACATACAGCATAAAACAATCATAATGGTGACAATGTGTGATATCAGTACAATAGCTTAACTATCATGTGAGCATTAACTAAGACTAGGGGACCCGTGGTCCTGGGTTCTCCTGGCCCCACAAGTAAAACAAACTATAAATATAATTATGCCATCGCACATATAACCAACGCAGCCACTACTTCACAGTACACCTATATCTCCACGAATCACTATGTGCCAATGCATTTTTTCATATATCCATGAATCATAATATATCTGTGCCAATGCACGTCTTCATATATCCACGAATCATAATATATGTGCTAATGCACTTCTCCATGCAGCTGCTGCTTCCATGGCCCACCTCCATAATCTCCACGAATTCTACAATGTGCTAATGCACTGAAATCACACAGCTGTCGCTGCTGTGACACATGTCTCTTTATAACACATAACAGCATATAGAATATCCATAGGAGTGAGGGCACATGATGGAATCAGACATTTGCCCATTCAATATAACGATAATCACCATGAATCATACGGAATCTTCATATCAGTACGTGAATTACATAAATCCACATCACAGCATACGACACATAGGGCCGAAACACTTGTCTGAGGAGGGAGGGGGTACTTCCTGTGATGATCTGAAGGAGTTGAGTTGTTTTCCGCTCTCTGCAGTAGAGAGTTTCCTGCATACACAAGACATGATCACAGTGTGAGGTCGGCTCGGGTTAAGTATTCCTTCACATCATAAGCACAATACGAACAAGAGCTTTAGCTAAACTGATCGGCCAACGCTTTCGTCGATATATATATATATATATATATATATATATATATATATATATATATATCCTTGCACACCCTGATCACGCGAACGATGACGCTCCGCCCAAGGTTGTACACACCCTTGAACCTCGCATGATCGTTCACAAATGGCTGATACAAACGGAGAGTTAAACAGTGTTTAGATTTCTTTGTTAATTCGTACTGTCTATTGTTTTGTTATTGGGTCTCTTACCTGTCCATAAATTCTTCTCAGGATTCTATTCTAAAATATTTGTTTAAGGTTTGCAATTTTGCTGTAATTCGCCAGTTTTAAAATCTTTTCCATAATTTTTTAGATAACTTTGTTTTTATGTATTCGGTGACACTGATATCTAGCACGTGTTTCTAAGTATTCGGTGACACTGATATCTAGTATGTGTTTCTGGGTATTCGATGACGCTGGTATATATCATGTGTTCCTTAGGTATTCTGTGTCGCTGACATCTAACATTTGTTTCTAAACCATCCAGCTGAGAAATAATAAAAGATGGATAAGCCGAGCACTGCGTAAAACTGGTTCTAGTACATTAGAGATAGGGCTGTATGTTGCAGTTTTACAAAACAAGATAGAATGGACGTCGAAAGAAATAAGTTCCATTTGTAAATAACGCGGAAGCAACACTATTTTAGCGGATGTTTACATGTGTGCTGAGTTTCGTCTTTCAACCGCAAGCGACCGATGCTATTTTCAAAAAAAAAAAAAAACTGAAAAAATGTTTACACGTCGTTCTATGTATATGGAATATTTAAGTAATTTTGTTTTTGTCAGCTGTCTGTGAAATAAGGTTTGGTCTGCCCTTACTTCTGTTCCCCTGTGGTGTCCATGTTAGTGCTGTTTTTGGTAGTGAGTTGTCAGTCATTCGGAGCACATGTCTCAACCATCGCCAGTGTCTTTCCTCAATAATTTCTTCTTATTCCATTGCATCATGTTTATTATTATGTATGAGCTGTGACCCTTCACAAATGACGGCAGAGGAAATAAAACTGTAATTGTTACTCATCTAATCACTACATCTTACATCTTTCCCGTGCCTTTAAACGTCACGTAGGGCTGTCATGGTAGTTGTCCAAGTTTTCGTGTTTTCGGTGAGCTTTTCAATACCATCGAGAGATTTTATGCCTAATAATTTGGCCTCTCTTAAGAATGTCCTCTTTAGAGTTTCACGTGGCCTACTTCTTTTTCTTCGACCTGTTGTGTTCCACTTGATAGCTTGTTTTGGGATTCATTGACCGTTTTTCTCTCATCATACCTACTCTATCACTACTGCTACCACTACTTCTACCACTGCTTCTACTGCTAATAATACTTCTGCTGCCACTACTATTGCTACTACCACAACCACTGCTATTACTGTCGCTGGTGTTATGACTAATACTACTACCACTGTTATTACTACCACTGCTGCCACTACTATTGCTACTGCTACCAAAACTGCTGTTACTACTACTACTACCGATAGTGCTGCTACGACCACTACTTCTACTACTACATTACTACTGCTGCTGCAACTGCTATTTCTGTCACCACCGATGTGGTTGATACTACCACTGCTGCTGGCACTACCATTACTACTACTACTACTACTACTACTACTACTACTACTACTACTACTGCTACTACTACTACTATTGATTTTATCGAAAATGAAAGAGTGACGCAACTCTCTTTTAATGATTACCCCCACAGTCATCTCTCATGCGCTGAGATTTGCTCTGGTATTTTACCTGCCTACAAAACGTCCTTATTTCGTTTATTGCGTGATGTGCTTGCATTGAGACTTTTTGATGGGTGACTGTTTCTGTAGGCTCTCTGCACTGAGCTCATTGACTGTGTTGTCTACATCTGTCTTGACATCTTTCTCTTGTTGACAGCTGCTAGGTTTGTCTCACTGAACACATATACTCAGATGTTCTACTTTCAGATACTATGTTCTTACTGCTTTAAATATGATTGTGATAAGTATCCAATCTCGACTTATGTTTTGTGGTATCTCTGTTTCTAAGTTTTAATATTCATTCGTTCTTTATTTGTTGCTAAAACCTTTCCTTCTCTTTCTGTTGGTTTTAGTCCGTCTATATTAATCACCGGATCTGATTTCTGTCTTGTTCCCTTCCTCATATATCACTCGGTGTTGAGGGGCCGTATAGACGTCTGGAAAGGGCTCATCAGTGTGCTTCATATAATTGGATATTTAAGGGCTCTATAATTTCCTCCCTCCATCTTTTGTGTGGGTGGACTCTTCTTCTTTTTAGTACAGATCTTAGTGTCAAATGTTTTCTTAGCATACTCTCCTGCGGTAACCTTGTGACAAGGCCAAACCATTTGACTTGCTGTTTCTGGATTCAGTGTAATACCTGCGTTACTTCAACTTTTTTCATTATGGTGTCATTTCTTATTTGGTCTCTTCTTATTATATCTAGTATTCTCCTTAAATATATCAGTTCTGTGCTGATGTTTTTCCTTTTATTTTTGACTGTTTATGTCTTCTTCTTCTTCTTCTTCTTCGTTCACTTCTACCACCAAAAACCGCACTGTGAACCTACTGAATTCACGCATGTGGTCCTCGTTAGGTCCCGTGGTCCTCTGTGTGGTCCAAAATAGACCACACGAGTTCCACGAAAGGACCACAAGGGGTTCAGAGTATCACAGTGCTTTAGCCTGTATTCTTGGTGGGTCTCGGAAGCGGGATTGCGTGACACCGTGGTTTTCATTGCACCAGTTTGGTCTAGGGTTGGACTTTCTCACCGGAAGACCTCAACGTGTTTGGAATATCAGTGCATCCCCGCTGGGTGAGAGGCGGTAGCCCACCCAGGCCAGAATTGGACTTTCTCATCTGAAAACCTCGACGTGTTTTGAGATACCCGTGTATCACCGCCGGGTGAGAGGTGGTTGCCCATCCAGTCCAGGGTTGGACTTTCTCACCGGAAAACCTCAGCGTGATTAGGATACGCAGACATCCCCGCCGGGTGAGAGGTGGTTGCCTATCTAGACTTCCCAGGTCCAGTGTCTCCGACTTCAGCATTTTGCGGTCGTGGCCGCTACCCTTCCTAGTTGTGACCAGGATGGAGCTTTTGTCCAGGAGGACGAATCCTCGCCACTAGTGACTTCTACCCCTGGGTTGAGCCGGTTTAGGCATTTCCCAGTATGGGCATGTTTGGGACGGGACCGACCTCTAGGGCAGAGGTACTGTGACATTCATAGCCTTCAAGATTCACCCCTGGTATGAGCCGGTTTAGGCAAAATTCACCAGTATGGGTGTTTATCAGGCGTTACCGACCTCTAGAGCGGAGGTGGCATGACATGTCTAGCCATCGAGTTCCACCCCTGGTGTGTGCCGGTTTAGCCATATTTCAACAGTGTAGGTGTATTTCGGACGTAGGCGGCCTCTAGAGCAGAGGTGCTGTGGTATAGCTCTCGTAGCGATACTACTGGACATACTAGGTTAAACTTCACTTTCCACCACCTTTTCCCATCGGCGCCGCACAGCAACCTTTATTTCCGCATTTACTTCCTTAACCGGGAGGAGCTTCACTCCACGCGCGGCATTTGAAAAGTCAAGCCAGCAGTGACTTAACCTCTGGGACAAGCCGGTTCATGCATTTCACCCGATATGACTGCACTCAGGACGTGGCCGACCTCCAGACCAGAGGTGCCGTGATTTGACTGTTTGCTTCACTTTATTCTTTCAACCACCTTTTCCGCAGTGATGCTGCGCGGCAACCTCATTTACAAATTTCTTCATTGGCCGGGAAGAGCACCGCTCCACGCACGGCAGCTGAAGATCTCGCCAACAGCGACTGTTTATGTTAATTTGCTGTAGATGTGGTTTTTAAATTTTCGACTTCTAAATAGTAATCAGTCCTGCGCACACTGTTCCTCTATAGCTTCTGACTTTTTCGTTTACTCATTGCATCCCACTTGGTGAATCTTTGGATTGATATCCTACTAAATGAAACAAGTATATGATCTATTTGATTATAAGGTTCCTTGTCACAAGACTGTTCTATATGAATTGCTACGTGGAATCACTGTCCAGAAAAAAACTTTCAATGTGGAATTTATTGCTCATCATGAATGAAATATTTATATACGATTTATATACAATTATTGTATCATGGCTGGCCGTATTTACCTTCGCAGGTTTCTCTGATACCCATTCTGGGCTTGATGATATTAGTAATAAGATCTTACGTTATGCTGCACCTGTCATTTCACATACACTAACATATATTTACAATCAGTGCATTGCAAAATGTTATTTCCCTGAGGCTTTTAAAACTGGTAAGATATATCCTCGCTTTAAATCTGGCTCATCCAACAAACTTACCAACTACAGACCAGTATCCATGTTATCTCATTATCAAAACCACTCGAAAAACACATACACAAAATAACTCTACGACACATGCAAGAGAACACTTTACTCATAGATAGTCAATCAGGCTTTAGACCGAATCATTCCTGCCACACAGCTCTTATCAAAATGACAGAAAACTGGTTAGTAAACATAAATGACGACAGAGTATGTGATGCCATCTTTATCGACTTTAAAAAGGCATTTGATATGACTGATCACGATATTCTTGTAAGAAAAATAAAGACTTATAAATTGTACCCTAACCTAATAAAATTAATTGCATCATTTCTTTCAGACAGATAACAAGTAGTATTCTTCAACAATTCTGCTACATTTGCACTGGTATTCCGCAAAGGGTCTAGGCCCGTTACTCGTTGCTATCTATATCATTGATCTTCCACTTCATCTTAAACACTCTTCTTGTGAACTTTTTTTGCCGATGATTGCACAGTCTACACCAGTGACTACGATTGTGTTAATCTAGAATCAACTCTTCAGGTCGAGTTATACAATTTAATTAGACGGAGCAAAAATAATGGCATGATTATAAACACCGATAAAACAAAATCAATGCTCATAACAACAAGACAGAAACTACAAAACGAAAAAAACAACAACACATCGGCTCTGTACAGAAACATCACAGATAGAAAACGTTAGCGAGCACATAACACTAGGTCTTATTATTGACCAACATCTGACCTGGAACTCTCATGTGCAATGTCTAACAAAACTCATCGCACAAAAAGTATACCAGTTAGCTAAAATTAAGCGCTTCATCGATCAAGACACAAGGTAGACATGCTACATATCTCATATACAAACACATTTAGACTATTGCTCAACAATTTGGGATGGTTGCTCAGTGTCAAATACAAAGAGGCTTTGCTCACTCCAAAAGCGAGTAGTAAAGCTTATTAGTGACAACGATCAAGCACAAACAACTTACCAGCACAAACATATCAAATTACTGCCTCTTAAGAACAGGTTCCTCTTCAACAAAGCCAAGTTAGTACATCAAATTTTTTCACGGCATGCCCCGCCTTATCTACGGAACCTGTTTAAACTTAGCCCAAAGTGTAGCCAACGCTTGAACAACATATGTCTTCTAAAACCTAGACTTGATCTTTACAAGAAAAGCTTTAATTATTCTGCTGCTCATCTTTGGAATACCCTCCCATCCTGTATAAAAAATATAAATTATACTCCTTCCTACAATTACAAGCTTTCCCAATATCTATTTGATGTCGACTACATGCCTCCATGAATTATAAAACTTAAAAGTTCTCTTAAATTGCTCTTACAGACACCGAATATAACTAATTGTTTTCTGAGTAGTCTTGAAAATTTTGTTTAGTAGATAGTCATTTATAATGTATGTAGTTACTTCTCTACTGAGTGAATGTTTAAGAGTGAAACGTAAATGTAATATATTATTTTATGTCTCTCAGCTTCAATGTTAGTTATGTTTGTTACATGAACAGCACAATTGTAGAATGTCTGGAATAGAGTGAAAGATGTATGATAAGGGGCAGAATGTCAGACGGGCCTGCGTGCCCAATTCTTAACCCTTTTGAAATAAAGATCAATCAATCAATTCTTAGAGGTTTGGTGTACCCAGGTGTCTTTTTGATGTGGTTATACCAGAAAAATATCCGCACTGTTGGCACTTGAACCCTGTACCATTGTATTAGTAGACCGAGCGGTTAACCACTCAGCCAACCAGGCCGCCCGTTCACTACCCAGAGATCAGGGAAATTTATTGCTTTAGAATTCACCAGAAAACAAATCTCTGCCACTTCTTGTGAGATTTCAAACAGCATCTCCAAAACCCAAGGTGATAGTCTAAACCTGGAACCATCCAGTCCCTTACAGTACATCGATCGAAGCAACACTTTTTTTTATTCACAGATTACTCGTAGAAACTTAAACAATAACACGAATACCATAAAATTATTATATTTTATTTACTATTGAATATGACAAGGAATAGTAAATAATAAAAAGCACACTAAGTTTAGTTTATTTGTGTCAGAAATGTACATAATGTAAAATGTAGAAGTAAAATGTAGATGTAAAACGTAGAAATAATATGTAGAAGTAATATGTAGAAGTAAAATGTAGAAGTAAAATATATAAGGAAAATATACTGAACCTCAGCTACAATGCATTACAGTCATTATATAAACTATGATAATTCCTATCTCATGTGGTCTCCAATTGAGGGACTACCTTTTGCATACTCTATTTCTTTGATGTTTCTGCCAAGTGATGTGATACAAACCACGGAAACCGAAAATAGTTCAAATATTAACAAGCGAAGTCAGAAGAAGCTGGTCAGAGAAAAATCACTTCACTGACAACTGTGAATCATCTTTGCCAAGAATGGAGGAACTAGGGGGTGAAACCTGATTGGCCGGAACATGAACGAATAATTCCCAGGTCCAGAGAGATGGTCGGTCAACGCAGGACAGATGCTGCTAGTAACTGTACTCAGATGGTGATACTGGGAGAGATTGAACAACTATGACGAGAACGCAAAATTTATATGTCCTTTCCAACTATCCAAATTTCTAATTATTTAAATTTCTAACTATCTTACTCTCTGACCATCTAACTATTCAAGTTCTTCTCCTGTAACTGTACTTTTTAACTACTAACTTAACTTTCCAAGTAACTTTCTAATTGTCTTACTTTCTAACAAAATATCTAACTTTACAAGTAACCTTCTAAGTGTCTTACTGTCTAGCTAATTATTGTGTCTAACTTTCCAATTAACTTTTCAATTATCTTACTAATTATCTAACTGTAGCTTTACATTCAGTTACAGCAAATCTCGTAACATTGTTACTTTCTGCTGCCTGCACGCTACTTCACGAGTAAGTCACGTGAGATGAGACTGAGGACACAGGCTAGTATGAGGAAGGTGATGTTCTGAATGATGTTCTGAGCTCCCGTACTGCAGGCCAGTGCCTTCATTTCTTCATATTTCGACTTGCATGACTGTCTGTGTTTCAGAGGGAAAAAACATACATTAGTGAAATGGATGCTAATGTTTGAGTAAATATATAAAAGATTATAAATAAGATGTAACAATCTTTTGTTTATATATATATATAAATTTATTTCTAATACGAGAGAAGACATTGACGAATTAACACTGAAAAAAATCACTGAAAATTATGATCGATATGCCTTACATAATCTGGCTTTATTAAAGTAAATTACCTGTATACTGAAAATCGTACTTAGAGGTAACTTACACGGAAACAGAGAAACAAACAGAGAGAGGCAGGTAGAGAGAGAGAGAGAGAGAGAGAGAAAAAAAAAGAGAGAAGGAACGAACGAACATACTTTAATTTCAAAGGGTTTAGAATTGGGCACGCAGGCCCTCTAAAATTCTGCCTTTCATCATACAACTTTCACTCAGTCAGTCTTTCAGCATTTGTTAATGAACATAATAATCATGAAGACAGAATAAACTGATTACATAAATAAATAATAAACTTATCTCATGTCCATACACTCTACACTCTGATGTATGCAACAACATGAAATAAACTTGCATTCTTATATTCACTCAAAACTAACAAATTTATAGAAAAGTAGTTTTAACAAATTAAAACAGTCAAGCCATACTTTAAACTACTTTATACTATGCTTAGGGAGTCATATACTTGCAGTCCATTTCAAGCAGATGTCGACAAAGTTTAAAGTTATAAGAAAGAATATTACTTATAAGATTTACATGAATTGGTAGAGCATTCCAATGGTGGGCAGCTGAGAAAGAGAAGCTTTTTTTTAAATATGCCAAGCCTTGGTTTTGGGAGAATACAATTGCTTAAGCGTTGACTGTATTTTGGGTTGGATTTGAATAACCACTACATATAGGGTGGAGCATTGTGCGATAGAATGAATTTTATGAATTAATTTGGCCTTTTTGAAATTAAATCTCTCCTCGAGGGGTAGAATATCAAGATATTTGACAGAGAGAGAGAGAGAGACAATGAGAGGCAGATAGTGAGAGAGAGAGAGAGACTGACACATGGAGACAGTGAGCAGAGGAAACAGAAAGAAATAGATAGATACAGAGACACAGAAAGGCAGCGAGAGGAAGAGAGAGAGAGGGAGAAATATAGAAGAGAGAAACGAGGCAGGGAGTAAGACAGAGAGAGATAATAATAGACAAGGAGAGAAAAGGAGGAAGGAAAGAGAACGAGAGATAGAGATAGAGAAGGATAGATTCTGGGAAATATACAATTGCCTGATATGAATATCTCTGACTATAATGTCAACACGAAAACAAACGTTCTCTTCTCTTACTTGACACTGACACCGAATGACAGACAAGCATCAGCCTCCTTGATTCCGTTGCAGAACTCATTAAGTGAGATGAGAGAGACTAACCGTCCAAAACAGTTGGAAAAGACCCTCTGACATTCATAGCTCAACTGACTTGAAGTATTCATAAATTCACCGAATTTCTTCCTTTGTTCTACACTCATGCAGGCTGTGTCAAGTGCTTGCTGGTACTCTGTGTCAGTACATATAGCTATGCTGTCACTAGGGAAATATAATTACTTTAGTTAACATTATTAATGAATTGAAACAATAAAAACCATAGATTCATATTTGTGTCATAAAAGTTTCATAGTTTAATCATATTTATAAACAATTTATGTTTTAGATGATGTCGTGAAAAATAAATCTGATTGGAAAGTTGTAAAGAAGCAACAGAATTAAATTCAAATTAAATTTTCATAAACTGATTCTAGACTTTCAAAGTTCTAACTTGTTGGAATGTCTCTATGAAGGGGAGTGATGAACTGATTTCTGTACAGAATGTATAAAATCGGAAAAAAGTAGGAGCAGCTTTATTACTTAACGATTCCCAACGATTCCCACCCCAAGCTATTTCTCTTCACATTAAGGACAGCTGTTTAGGCACACCCACTTTCTATCTTCTTCCTAAAATCCACAAACCAGGTAACCCTGGACGCCCCATTGTATCAGCGTGTTCATGCCCCACTGAGCACATTTCTGATTTTTTAGATAGCATTTTCCAGCCTCTTGTACACAAACTACCCTCCTTTTTGAAAGACACCAACCACGCATTAACAACTTTTGATACAATCACACTCTCTCAACACCACACCTATCACATCTTTCTCCTTGATGTCTGCTCTCTATACACTTCTATCCCCCATGAGGATGGACTCTTAGCACTCCGCCATTTTCTCGACAAAGACCCTCACCCCACAACTAACACTGACACTATAATCAGACTTACAGAGCTAGTACTAAACCAAAATTCTTTCGAATTCAACGGCGAATACTTCGAGCAAATCAGTGGTGTTGCTATGGGAACGAAAATGGGTCCCAGTTATTCATGTCTATTTACGGTCTTTCTGGAAGTCAAATTATGGGAAAACTACACTGGCAGATTTCCAGAATTCTATAAAAGGTACATCGATGATGGCATTGGAATTACAAGTATGCCACATGAAGACTCAATAAGAACATAAAATTCACTTATGAAATCTCTGACACGTCTGTTAATTTTTTAGACAGTAAAATTTCTATTGGCACAAACAGGCTTGTCACCTCTGTATTTTACAAGCCCACCGATAGCCACACCTATTTGCTTTACACCTCTTCCCATCCTGAGGCCTGTAAGAACTCCATCCCATATTCCCAACTCCTCCGTCTTCGCCGCATATGTCAGGATAATTTGGACTTTTTAGATCAGTCCAACAAGTTGTTAGAATTTTTCCGTCATCGCCACTACCCAGAAAAGGTAATTCGTAAAGACTTCAACCGTATGCAACTAGTGAGCCGCAAAGAAGTATTCAGGAAAAAGCCTGTTACTCCATCTGACAGAGTTAAGTTAGTACTGCCTTTCCACCCGCACGGTCAGATGGTTAAGAAAATTCTTTATCGTCATCTGCCGATAATCCAACTCGACTCCGACACTCGTGACATTTTCTCTGATCCACCCCTATTGGCATACAAACATGAGCCAAACCTTAAGGACATCCTCGTCCACAGCCACTTGAAGCAGAGCCTTACATATGCTGGCACCAGAAAATGTAACCGCCCCCGCTGCGTTACCTGCCTTGTAGTTTGGGAAACGAAAACAATCACCTTTCCCAAAACTATCCTCACTCTTCATGAGGGATTCACATGCGAGTCCCGAAATGTGATATATGTCATCGTTTGCAAAAGATGCAGGATAACATGTATCAAATTAGGGGACCGCATGCAAAAACATCTGTACGACATCGCCCAGCATGCTTCGAAACCAGTCCCAAATCATTTCAATGACCCCAACCACAGAGGCAAATCTGATTTTCTGGTAACAGCCATTAAACAATGCCACGCAGATGACACAAGCCGCCTGGCACTTGAGAACCGCTGCATTCAAAATTATGGGACGCTGGAACCACATGGGTTAAACTCGCTGTTTAGTTACACGTAACATCATCTTCTTCAATCATTATAGTACCTCTCCACTAAATCCACCCCTTCTTACTTTTCAAACTTCCTCACAGCATCACTCTGCAACCCCGCTATTTTCTCTGCAACCCCTCTTCTTTGCAACCTCTCTTCCCCAATCACCTGTTTCAATTTCTCCTAGCTAGGCCAGTAGTGCGTCACTCTCTCTCCTCTCCCCGGTTCCCCATCCACCACCCCCAGTTACAACCCAGTGACTTCATGTCACAGGTCTCTATTTAAACAATTTCCACGTCCTACCAGATCCATTCCTGACACACACCGCCGGACAAGCCACACCTTGCAATTTACAGCTAAGTACTCTTTTAAAAATTTTTTTCATTTTTTAAAAAAAATAAAAAAAAATTTTTTGTAAACAGTATTCATGTGAATCTATACTTTATCTCCTCTCTCTATTTCTTCGTCCTGTATGTTTTTGTATGATTAAGGCTCACGCCGAAACGTCACAACTTTGTAATCGTTAAGTAATAAAGCTGCTCCTACTTTTTTCCGATTTTATACATTCTGGTATCACAGTTTTATTGCAGTGTTTAGTGTATAGTTGTATACTTATACACCAATTATTGTGTTACTGATTTCTGTACAGGATTATAAATATCTCATGAAATAAAATAGCGAATGTGATGTTTTTGGTAGTAGTAGAAATTGAAGGAAAGTTCTGATGTTGCAGCTTCAAAACTTTTATTAGAATGAATACATTACCGTGAATATTGTTGTACTGCCTTATACAAGGACTGAGATATATCTGAAACAAAACTTATACTCACTTTGTTAGAACACTTCCTGTAGTAGCACATTGCTTGGCGTTTTTTACATGGCTGCAGTAGTCGTCTGACGTCTGCAAAATTTCGCAGCTCTGGTACTTCAGCTGACATGCTGTGCTCGAATAAGAGCCCACGACTTGTAGATAGATTACTATATCTGGTTGGGCGTGACTTATAGCAACCAGTAGCAAAGGATACGCCAAAAGCGTTTGTGCAGTCTTCATTGTTGTGATTGACTGGATAAAACAAACAATATTACCATCAAATCACTAGAATAACAGAACTCTACAGAAAAGACACAGATAGTAGACATGTATACAGTCAGATAGACCAGGGGTGGCCAAACAGTGACGCTCTAGCCTCTTATGGTACTTCAACATACAGTAATGGCAGACGGAGGAGCATTGTTTAGTTTTACACACACAGACACACACAAATGGAAAAGAGTGGGGGGAATATTCATGAACAAGAATTGCAGAAAGTAAGACGGGTAAATGTAAATGAAGTAAGTACAATAATCAAGAATTTCGGGAAAGGATTTTTTTAAAGGAACAGATACAAACAATACAAAGCATAGAAACACATGAAAAATAGATTTTAAAATGAAATACTTAGCACGTCTTGCATGCCGCTTTTAAGGAAAAATTCTTCAAATATCATGAACATAGAAAATACAAAATATATCCATACTAGAAGAAATTTATATTGAAGAAGGCTGGCTAGTAAAGAAAATTAACCTGAAAAAAACTTAAATATTTTGGCAACTTTAAACGTCATTAGAATCTAGAGAAGACAGTCTTGGAAGGGTACTTAATAAGAGAAAGGAAGAGAGGACGACCGAGACGAAGATGGCTGCAAGACATAGTTGATGATCTGCAAATTGGTGCATCATCAGCAGGGCATCTTGCTTACAACCGAGAGGCTCACAGGAGAACTGTTAGGAAAGCAAAGTTCACTATTCTTACAAACTGAAATAATTAGTTTTTTCTATTCCTTTTTGTGTTGTGGACAGTATTACTACTTCATCAGCATATCTAATCTCTGGTATTTCATAACATCGTAATATTTTTTTCTACATCTTATCTAACATTCCACATTATATTTTCAGTATACAAGTTAAATAAGTAAGGCGACAGTATGCGCCTCTGACAAACCCTTTGTTTTATGTCAAACCAAGTTGTTGTTTCACCATTTATTCTCACTGTTGCCTGTTGATGTAGATACAGCAATGATATTAATTGTATCAAATTTGTTGGAATTTCCATTTTTTCCATTATTTTCCAAAGTTTCTGGTGTTGTACACAATGAAATGCCTTTTATTAGTCTATAAAAGATAAATATAGATTCACATTTAATTCTGTGCATTTTTCTATTTTAATCTTATATTGAATATATGATCTCTTGATCCTCTTCCTTGCCTGAAACCAGCTTGGACCTTATTGACGTCTTCTTATATTTTCTTACAAAGTCTAATCATTATGATTTTTAACATAATTTTACTGGCACGAATAATCAGGGCAACAGTTCTGTAGTTTGTGCATAATTTCAGGTTACCTTTTTTGACAGTGATATGAATGCAGTTCTTTTCCATTCTTAAGGCCAAATACCTGAATGCCATATCTTTTTACATAGTGCATGATAGATTGTTGCACATTCCTTTCCTCCTGCTTTAATAAGTTCTGATGTTATCTCATCATATCCTGGTGATTTACCATTTTTCAGATTCTTTAGTGCCCATAAAACTTCTTGAATTGTCGTTTCAGGTTCTTTCTGGTCCAATAATAATTCACACTGTTGATTTCTGCTTTCATAGTCGGTTTTGTTTCATACATTCCTCTGCAATATTCCTTACAGTTTTCTAGAATTTCCACTGTCTCTGTCAAGATATTCCCCATCTCGTCACAAATTACATTTAGCTTAGGTGTAATATTTCTCGTCTATGTCTTCATTTCTTTAAACATTTCATTATATCTTCCACACTTTTGATGTCCTTCTATTCTTTCACAACAATCTTGTATGTATTTTTTGTCTTTTCTTACGTTTCTTTTTACTTCTTTTATTAAAAATGTATATTCCTCTTTGTTGTTGTTTGTCACTTTCCATTTCGTCTTCATGTCTCTACGTTGTTTTATTAGTTCTAGTGTGCCTGTTGTAATATATCCATCCCTTTATGTTTTCTTTACTGGAACCATGTCTTTAGCTGTTGTTATTAAGATATCTGTGGCATGCGTAGCTAATTCATCAGGTGCCATTTCTTCCTGTACAGCCATCATGCTTCAAACCGTTCTTCACTTCTGTACCATATTGTTATGTTATTTTTGTAAGATCAAAGCAGAGTGGTCTTGATCCCCAATCTGTCTTCTTTATCTTTATCTTCACGTTTGCTATTAATAACTCATGGTCCGTGTCACAACCGGCACCTTTGATTCTTAGTTTTTCCATGTGTAGTTTTCTTGGATGTTGTCTAAAAAGTGTGTTAGCGATCATTAGCTCATTTTCCATGCAAAACGCCATTAGATTGCCACCTGGATCATTTCTTATTCCTATACGAAATTTCCCCATAATATATCATTCTTCTTCTGTTCTTTCTTTAAGAATCTTTACACTAAGATCACCCATTATTAATCATCATCATCAGGTGCCGTGCCGACTGGCGTTGCCTATTATGCTTCTCCAGAGTACTCGATCCTTCATGCAGGCCATCAGTTCAGTTGGTGATCTCCTCTCACACCATCCCGTCAGACTGTCTAGTATCATTTCTCTTGGTCTTCCTCTTGATCTTCTTCCTTCTATTTTTCCTGTTGTTATAATATTTTCAATACCCCCTCTTCTCATTGCATGTCCTATGAAAGTACATGGTCTCTCTCTTATCTTTTTGACAAAGTTTTTTGTCTCTCCAGCTCTTCTCATACATTCTTCATTAGTTATTTTTGCTGTCCAGGGGATTCGCAACATTCTTCTAATAAACCACATTTCTGCTGCTTCCAGTGATTCTTGTGCAGACCTGCCTATTTTCCATAATTCACTTCCATATAACAAGATAGGTTCAATATAGCATTTTAGGACTCGTTTTCTAACATCCATTGATAAAGATGTGTTAGCTAATATGTTTCTCATTCTCTGAAATGCAGTCTTTGATTGGCCTATTCTGTTGCTAATTTCTCTTGTGCATTTATTATTAATACAATATCATTTTACGTACTTGGTCTATCGTCGTTTGCATTATGTTATAAAAGTCCTCTACTTCCTCTTCTTCTGCTGTTGATGTTGGTGCACATATCTGGATAATTGTTACATTTCTAGGAGTGCCTTAAGTCTGATAATGAGGATTCTATCACTTACTGGATTGTAACCTAGTAATGCTTTTGACGTTGATTTGTCCCAGTAAAAAGCCACTCCACTCTGTCCTCTTAATTCTCCACCAGAGTATGTAAAGATATTATCATTCTAGCTCTTGAAATGTCCTGACCTTTTCCATCGATGCGTGCAAATTCCCAAAATATTTATCCTCGTTCTTTTCATCTCGTCACTTAATATTTGATACTTTCCCTCATACATACTTCTTACATTCCATGTTCCCAGTCATAATTTTTTTTTTAGTTTGTTGCAGGGGTTTTCCTTAGTAACACCGTCAGGATTTTGTCCCTCATCACAATTACTAGCACTGACCTCTGTCTCACACTCTTCCCCAGTGTTAAAATTAGATCTATCTGGCCTGGGGACTCGCCACAAGATCGTTTTCTTTTATATGACTTTTCACGTTGCTGTTTGGGTTTCGTGATATATTTCCAGAAGATAGTTTACCATTGCTTTCCTTCTGGTCAGTGACTGTACTAGTCAGTTATCGTAGCCATTGTCCCTACATTGAGATCATATGCCTACCATCGTTGAATGGTGACCATAATCAACATTATCTGTCGACTGCTCTCCCGTTCCATCCACCATCTTCTCCCATGGCTTCACGTCACCCTGATCGGGGAGCTATATGTGAACTCCACCTTGCCCAAGGGTGTCCCGTCGACTGAGGGAGGTAAGGAGATGTCTTACTTCTCCTTTGATAGCGGATACCCAACCGCGATAACCACAAGCTTAGCCATCATATATTTATGAAGAGATGTACTCATGTACAAGACGGGCACAAAATGTGGCTAGATAGACGTAAGTAAGCACAAAGTGGAAGCAGGTGGAGTCCAGACTTGCTTTCAGTTTGTGCTAACGTACGCTTTCTTACACGGGGAATGAAAAAAGAAAGCACATTTTTGATGGTTTATCCTTTCTTTTGGTATTTTTATCTGTTGTGGGTGTATGTGTGTGTTTTGCATGTGATCTATGAAAAAAAAAGCTTTTGCCGAAATATTGGATTCCTGTATGCTTTTCATTTTTGCGTTCTCATCTTACTTTCTGTCGTTCTTGTTTCCGCTCACTTTCCTCACTTTTTCTATCTTTTTGTTTTACCGCTGTTGTCATTTCTCTTATCTGAGTCTTAAATAAAATTTGTGAGACTTCCTTTGTTGAAATGAGACCCTGATTCTTACAAATGCAATATATGGAACTCGCGATGAGAAGCAGCAAAAGTTAAAGAGCCAATGTGTCACAAATTCTGAGCCGACTAGCTGGAAGGGGAGGGGGAGGGGGTAGGGAGCTTTCAGCTGTAAACGTCACATCTGTACAATAAAAAAACTACATCGTTTTTTAAGAAACAAACATGTGTTACAATAATACGCGGTGGCACTCTTGACACAAAACGGAAGGACTACCTTATTTCCTAGAAGCACAGAAAGAGTTAACTCTTGTGTCAAGAGTGCCACCGCGTACTATTGCAACACATGTTTGTTTCTTTCAAAACGGTGTAATTTTTTAATTGTACACGTTTTATTTGCGCATATCCAATGACCTTTCATAGTTCATTCCGAAGAGTGCCTAACAACCGAGAGAAAATGACTGTTTTGATGGAGAAAGGTTACGATTTTGTGTGATTTCTGAGGCATACGGACATACCCTACGTCCGGACCACTGTTCTTGAATGTTCCCCAAGTAGATTTTGACGTATAAAGCGCTATGAAACGGACTAATGAAGTACTTAGAAGGTTATTTCAGACATTATTGTACTACGTATGCCACATACTATGACACGACGAGATCGGATGAAGCTACAGTTAGATCTAGACATCGCCGATGGTAAATATTGCACATCTAGACCTACCCCATGGTAAGACACAATTATCTGCTAAAATCATCACACTACTACTTTTTTTCCTAAAAAAAGCTTCATTCTTATATTTACAGCTATTGTAATGCATAATATGTATGCTTATAACGTGGAAATACAAGGGAATACTTTATTACATTCAATTTTACAACTATACCCCCTATAAGGATCAAGACCCGCGCTTTTAATTTGGCACAAACGGAACGTCCACGTTTTTTTTGTTTTGTTTTGTATTTAAGTCTCAGTTACTTTGTCTTTTTGTGTGATAAATCCTTTAATCGAAAAGAAACGAAGTTTCTATTCTCGTTACCCTTTCCTCGCATTTTATTTTTAATATTTCTGAAAGAAAACGCAAAAACTTAAACAAAATAAGTTTTCAAAGTATATGTGTCCTACAGCCCACATAAAAATGACATCAGTAAAAGACTCACTGTGGTAGAAATCTGATGTGTTATGTGAGAGCTGTATAGTCGATCATCAAAAAGAAAAAAAAAACGACAAATTGCGAGTTGTGTTGAGTTTACTCTTTCTTCGTGTTTCGAGCCCCCAGCCAGCAACTCTAGATACAAGATTACACAACTACTACTCACTTTTGCGATATCAAAACAGAGCCTAATTTTCCACAACGATTTTGTCATTTTAAAGCTTTTTCTGATTCATTCTTCTTCAGTCTTCATTTCAAATACTACTATCTTCAGTCTCTAAAGCCTACTACTACTTTCATTCTTTCCTCAACATTAATCTCGTACATATCCTACTTCTTCTTCTTCGTTCGCTTCTACCACCAAGACCGCCCTGTGATCCTACTGAATTTACGCCTGTGGTCCTCGTTAAATCCCATGGTTCCCCCGTGTGGTCCCCGAAAGGACCACAAGAGGTTCAGGGTATCACAGGGGTTGAGCCTGTATTCTTGGTGGGTGTCAGAAGCAGGATTGCGTGACACCGTGGTTTTCGTTGCACCAGTTTAGTCTAGAGTTGGACTTTCTGACCGGAAAACCTCGACGTGTTTTGAGATAACCGTGTATCACCGCCGGGTTAGAGGTGGTTGCCCATCCAGTCCAGTGTTGGACTTTCTCACTGGAAGACCTCAACATGATTAGGATACGTATACATCCCCGGCGGGTGAGAGGTGGCTGGCTATCTAGACTGCCCTGGTCCAGTGTCTCCGACTTCAGCATTTTGTGGTTGTGGCCGCTACCCTTCCTAGTTGTGACCAGAGTGGAGCTTTTGTCCAAGAGGACAAATCATTGCCACTAGTGACTTCCACCCCTGGATTGAGCCGGGTTAGGCATATTATATGAGTAATGGGCGTGTTTGTGATGTGACCGACCTCTAGAGCGGAGGTGGCGTGACATGCCTAGCCATCAAGTTTCACCCCTGGTGTACGCCGGTTTAGGCATTTTTCATTAGTGTAGGTGTATTACGGACGTGGCCAGCCTCTAGAGCAGAGGTGCCGTGGTATGTGTGCCTCTCGCAGCGATACTAGTGGACATACCGATTAAACGTCACTTTATCCTTTTCTTCACCTTTTCACATCGACGCTGCACAGCAACCCTTAATTCTTTTCTGCAGTTTCTTCCTTGACCGGGAGGAGATTCACTCCACGCACGGCATCCGAACTGTCTCGCCAGAAGTGTTACATATCAGTAATGCGTAGAAGTTTCAAAGATTTCATTCAATTCTATGAGGTACATATTCTGATTTATTTATATTTTCAGGAAATCTGTATTTCTTACCTTTAAAAAAATGAAACAAAGAAATAAATGTATTTTAAATGTATTTTTTAAAGTATCGCACTCCTACGTCTTAAAAATGTATACCAGAAAAAATGGGAAGATAAGTCTTGCCAGGTGTGATACTGACCACATCACACTTTCATGTGCGGAAGATCATGTAATTACACTGTATCCCTAATGTGTCTTAATGGCATTGAAACGAGAATTTTACCTTTACCCTGTGTCTTCACAGCGCTAAATGTAATCATTTACTTACTGTTTTGAGGTATTTCCTCCGAATATCAAACTTGCCTTATTTTTGAGGGAGTATGTTCTCATTGCTTTGACTGTTCCAAAATGTCTGAGTTAAACAAACTGATTGATCTTGTTTACTTCAATCCAGTTTCTCGGCAAAGTATTGGGCCTAGGATTATACATGTTCAGTCGTAGCCGACATTTTCAATATGATCGATAAAGAGCATTAATTTATTCAAAATAGAAGTCAAGATGTCGCACGTTGCAAGACTAAAACACATCCGGTCCTTTGCAAATATCATCAGCCGTGGATTCCCTCGTGCCCCCCCCCCCCCCAGATTAAAATAAAGCTTTAAACAAATAATGTTAACAATTAAAAAAAATTAAACGCAATCCTTTTATGCCACATGAAACTCTAAATAGGCAGACTATGAACCGCCAAGGGAATCATGGACCTCAGATTTTAGAGACACTGTTAAAGAGGAATGGAGGCTACAAAGTTTATTATATATTACACGTACTTCATCACTTTTTAGTACTCAGTAAATCTTGTGGAGAAAGGTAGAGAGCGAATCTGCTTAAGTTCGTTGAGACATTTGAAAATGCAGACGCGAGTCTTGCCTTGTTCTGACTTGTCTTGTCCTCTATCTCCCTTGAACTGAGAGCAGGTGTTCTTTGCAGCTGATACTGTGAAAGTGTTGATGTTTGTGAACGGGTTATGGCAGCTATTTTTTTTCAGTTCCTGGGTTTAGTTGAAAAAAAGCATACTTCTTTAGCAGACTCCACCACCATGGAGACTGGATTCGTTGGTAAAAACTGAAAGCATTAGTTAGAGTCTTGCGTCGACTTACGACCGACCGACTTACGCACATTTGTATTTATAGTCGGGACACCTCTGGTATATTATATTGAAGAAATAATAAAACGTACTGTACAGTAAGTTATACAGTAAAACAGTTTAGTTCTGGCACATCGCCCTTGACTGTCCGCTTCCTGTTTTCCAATGATTTGTTACTGCGGAACATTTAACTTCTGATTTGATATTTCATTTTTCATTAACAACTACAACATTACGGGCCTTTAAACAAAGTCTTGTGGTTTTTACATAATACATACCTATTAATGTGTTCATTGTATATGTTCGTACATTTTTGTGTGTAATTAGACTATTCTCTCTCTGCAGAGAAAAATGGTCTGGAGATAGTACACATCCCTGTTGCACTCCTTGTTTTATAGGTTGATATTTTCCAGTTTTATTTTCAACTCGAATTGCTGCTTCCCGTTATTTTGTTACTGTTTTAAATATGATCGTGATAAGTATCCAATTTCGGATTTTGTTTTGGGTATCTTTGTTTCTATGTTTTAACATTTCTTAACATTTCTTCTATTTTTATTTGTTCTTAAACCTTTCCTTCTGTTTCTGTTTCTGTTGGTTTTGGCCCTTCTATAATACTCATCGGTGTGATTTTTGTCTTATTTACTTCATCATATATCACTCGATGCTGAAGGGCCATATAGACGTCTGGAAAGGGCTCAACGGTGTGTTTCATATAACTAGTTATTTAAGATTTCTGTGATTTCCTCCCTCCTTCTCTTGCGTGGGTAGACTCTTCCTCTGCTGCCTGCAGATCTTAATGTCAAATGTTTTCTTAGTATACTCTCATGTGGTAAATTTGTGACAAGGCCAAACCATTTGACATGGTGTTCCTGGATATAGTGTAACACTTGCGTTACTTCAACTTTTACCATTATCGTGTCATTTCTTATTTAGTCTCTTCTTACCATATTTAGTATTCTCCTTAAACATCTCAATTCTGTCGTGATGATTATCCTTCTTCTGTGCCAGTTAGTGTCAATTTGCTGTAGATATGTTTTTACATTTTCGACTTCTAAATAGTAATTAGTCTTGCACACACTGTTCATCTATAGCTTCCTACATTTTCGTTTACTCATTCCATCCCTCTTGTTAAATGTTATTTTTCTAAATAATATCAAGTAAACACAATTTGTGGGAGTGATATCCTACTAAATTAGATAAATATATGGTCTATTTAATTATGATGTTTCTTGTCACAAGACTGTTCTATATGAAATGAAATGCGAAGTGGAATTATAGCTCTGAAAAACTGCATGAAACTTTCAGAGTGGAATTTATTGTTCATCATGAGTGAAATATTTATATACTAGTTATATACGATTATTGTTCATCATAAGTGAAATACAAGTATTTATATACGATTTAATTTATTGTTCATGCTTGACTAGTGTAACTTTGTTACGTTACATAATTTCTGTCAAGTTGTTCACTTCGTGAAACCAGAGCCAACAGGTAAGACACTTTAAACAAGACTCCCTAGTTTTTTAATGTATTTCTGTTTACATTTTGTGCTGCTCATCTTCATTGTAAAGAATAACACACCGCTATACCACCTTGACTTGGACATCTTAAGGAAAATGAAATCGGGCAGGCCATTAGGAACATGGAGACACACAATACAGGAAGAATTAAAGGAAGCGAGAAAGACTTGGTTTGAAGTATCACTGCGTGTTCAAGATAGGAATGGCTGGGGAACTTATCTTGATGTATTATGTTTCATCTGGAGTACAGAGGACTGATGATGATGAATCTTCATTCTCCAGATTGTTGCTTCTGATCTTATTATTCCCCAACCAGTTTCATTTATCTTTTCATGAAAACCTTCCTTTCCTGTCATGTATCCCTGAGTATCACGTCTTCATATTTTGGCGTCAAATTCCCAGGTAAATTCGACATGTCATATATCGAGGTCTTCTCGTTAATTCTGTCTAGATCATTGTAACATTTTTCCTAGGTATCATCATACTTATCCTCTGTTGGTCAGCAAGCGTTGATCATCTTCATGATCTTACAGACAGGAATAGTCAAACATTTAAGAATAAAGCGCCCTCAAGCACATCCGAGTCAGCTCTCTTGTCTCAGATGTGTGAAGGCATACCATTTCTCATTACTGAGACTGCTTTATTCGGCTATGTCATGGATCAGTCCAAGAAATTATTAGAATTTTTCGGCCATCGCCACTATCCAGAAAATCCACTTCAAAGCACTTAACAGTATCAAAAAAAAAGTGAGCACCGAAGAGGCATTTCAGAAAAAAAAACATGTTACCCCATCCGACACAGTTACATTCATACACTCATTCATTTGCATGTCCCTTTGGGAACTTTGTCCCCCCACCCCCCAACAGCACTCCCGTAGGCCTCTCGGTTGTGAACAAGATGGCCTGCTGCTGATGTATCCATTTGTAGATTATCAACAATGTCTTGCAGCCATCTTCGCCTTGGTCTTCCCCTCTTTCTTTTCCCCATTATGTACCTTCCAAGACGGTGTTCTCTAAATTATCATGACGTTTAGTGTATCAAAAATATTTAAGTTTTCTTTGTTTAATCTTCTTTACTAGCCAGCCTTCTTTAATATTAAGCTCTTGCAGTATAGATATATTTGTTCTTTTTTGTGTCCATGATATTTGAAGAACTCTTCTGTAGTATTTACATTCGAAGCCATTTATGTGTTTCTCAGCTGTTTTGTTAAGTGTCCAGGTCTCACAGTCATATGTTGCGATAAGAAAGATGCATGCCCTTAAAAATCTTATTTTTGTACTTCTGTCTGTTACTCTTCACATATTCATTAGTTGTTTTACTTTCTGAAGAGCAATAGATGTCTTCCTTTTAATTTCCCTCATTGTATCTCCATTATTAGTTAGTAATGATCCAAGATATTCAAAACTCTCCACTTCTTCCTGTTTTCCTCAGTAGATTGATTATGATGTTTATGAAGTATGTATTGATTATGAAGTACATTAGTACTTCCTTTTCATCCAATAGATCAGATCTTTAAGAAAATTCTTTATCGCTATCTTCCATTAATCCAACTCGGCCCCAATGCGAGCAATTTCGTCTCTGTTCTACCCCTTATTAGTATAGAAACGGGAACCAAATCTTAAGTACATTGTCGTCCGTAGCCACCTGAAGCAGACCCTTGCATATGTTGGCACCAGAAAATGTAACCATCCTCTCTGTGTTACCTTCCCTGTAGTCTAATAAATGAAAACGATCCTTTCCCAAAAACTATCCTAACTTTCCGTGAGGGATTCACATGCGAGTCCCGTAATATGATATATGCCATTGTGTGTAAAAGATTAATGTAGTCTCAAATTATGTGACCACGTGTAGAAACGTCTGTATGATATCACCCAGCATGCTTCGAAACAAGTCCCCAATCATTTAAATGACCCCAACCACAGAGCAAAATCTGATTTTCTGGTAACAGCCATCAAATAGTGTCACGCTGATTTCAGAAGCACCCTAGCGCTTGAGAAATGCTTCTTCTTCGTTCACTTCTACCACCAAGACCGCCCTGTGATCCTACTGAATTTACGCCTGTGGTCCTCGTTAAGTCCCGTGGTCCTCCTGTGGTCTCCGAAAGGATCACACGAGATCCCCGAGAGGACCACATGAGGTTCAGAGTATCTCAGTGCATGAGCCTGAAATTCTTGGTGGATCTCAGAAGCGGGATTGCGTGACAACGTGGTTTTCGTTGCACCAGTTTAGTCTAGGGTTGGACATTCTCACCGGAAGACCTCGACGTGTTTAGAATATCAGCATATCCTCGCTGGGTGAGAAGTGGTAGCCCACCCAGAGTTGGACTTTCTCACTGAAAAACCTCGACGTATTTTGAGATAACCGTGTATCACCGCCGGATGAGAGGTGGTTGCCCATCCAGTCCAGTGTTGAACTTTCTCACCGGAAAACCTCAGCGTGATTAGGATATGCATACATCCCCGCCGGGTGAGAGGTGGTTGCCTATTTAGACTGCCCTGGTCCAGTGTCTCCGACTTCAGCATTTTGTGGTCGTGGCCGCTACTTTTCCTAGTTGTGACCAGGATGAAGATTTTGTCCAGGAGGACGAATCCTCGCCACTAGTGACTTCCACCCCAGGTTGAGCCGGTTTAGGCATATTATCCCGGTTTTGGGTGTGTTTGGGACGTGACCGACCTCTAGAGCAGAGGTACTGTGACATGCGTAGCCTTCAAGTTTCACCCCTGGTATAAGGCGGTTTAGGCATATTTCACAAGTATGGGTGTATATCGGGCGAGACCTACCTCTAGTGCGAAGGTGGTGTGACAAGCCTGGCCATCAAGTTTCACCTCTGGTTTGTGCCGGTTTAGGCATATTTCACCAGTGTAGGTGTATTTCGGACGTGGCCGGCCTCTAGAGCAGAGCCGCCGTGGTATGTGTAGCTCTCGCAGCGATACTACTGGACATACCGATTAAATTTCTCTTTATCTTTTCCTTCACCTTTTCACATCGGCACCACACAACAACCTTTATTTCTTTTCCGCATGTTCTTCCTTGATCGGGAGGAGCTTCACTCCATGCACGGCATTCGAAGAGTCTCGCCAGCAGTGTCTTAACCTCTGGGTTAAGCCGGTTCATGCATTTTCACCCGATATGACTGCACTCATGACGTGGCAGACCTCTAGACCAGAGGTGCCTTGATTTGACTGTTTGCTTCGTCGTCTTCTGTGATCGCCTTATCCTTTCTACCACTTTTTCCACAGTGGTGCCGCGCGGCAACCCCTTTTTACCTTTCTTCATTGGCCGGGAGGAGCACCGCTTCACGCACGGCAGCTGAAGAATCTCGCCAGCAGCGGTAGATGAGCTACCAAACATGCCACTCATCTACTCTAAATGCTTGGTTTTCAGGCGCCAGATATTCGCTAGTAGTAGTAGTAGTAATTGTATTTGTAGTAGTAGTAGTACCAGTAGTAGTAATACTGACAGTGGTAGTAGCTGTAGAAGTATTAGTAGCAGTATTAGTAGTAATAGTAGTAGTACTAGCAGCAGTAGTAGTAGCTGTAGTAGATGTATTTATAAAGGAACACAGCTCAACAGACAAGTACTTTACCACACAAAAGAAAGGCTGTCAAACCTACAGGTACAATGAGAAATTGGTATTTTAATAAAATAAATTAAATATAAATATAAAGGATATAAGATAAGTCATTTTCAAGGTTTAACAATTCTTTTGGGTGTGGTTGATTATGTATTTCTTGGAAGTGTTCAGCCCATCTTTGCTTTTGGTCTTTACATGATGTTAATAGGGTTCCAGTTTTGCTAAGGATTGGTCTTTCTTTAGATGTAATAGTACCTGTTAGCCTCTTTTGTATGTTATATAAAGTTCTGCTGTCTCCTGTTTTTGCTGCTTTTTCTGCCTCTTTCGCCATATTGTCTTTTATCCCTACTAGCTGAACTTTTTTTACTTTCTTTTCTATATCTTTGTATGTTGCTTTCGCCAGATCTTTTCTAAGTTCTATCTTTACATTCAACATGTCTAATTTGGCTGCTCGTCTTTCTTGTATGTACTTCCATGTGTTTTCTGATATCCATGCTTTTCTATTTTTTTTTTTCAGTCTAGCACTTGCTTTTGCTACTGTGATTATGGCTGTGCTGTACGAATTCTATAATTCATCTATACCTATCTCCTCTACTTCACTGGGTGTTGTGGAATGATTGGCAAGTTCCTGATTGAAGTTACTGTTAGTATTCTCTTCTTGTAGGCTGTGGCTGTTTATATTTCTGTTTATTGATTTCTTGTGTTGGCTTTTCAGTTTTAGTTTTATTTTCCCTATACAGAGACTGTGATCTCTGTTAACATCTGCTCCCCTGTAATCCCTTACATCCATCAGAGATGTTCTGTATTGTTTTCTAATACAAAAATGATCTATCTGGTTTCTAGTTCTATTATCTGGAGATATCCACGTCGTTTTATGTATCTCTTTGTGTGGAAATATTGTGTCTCCAATGACCATGCCCTCTGTTAGACACATTTCAGTTAATCTTTCTCCGTTCTGATTAACCATGTCAGTTCCTTCTTTTCCCATTACTTATTCAACGTCGGTGTTATCTTTCCCTACCTTAGCGTTGAAGTCCCCTATAGCAATTAGGATTTCGTGTTTAGGGACTTTTTTGATGATTTGTTGTAGCTGGTGATAGAAGTCGTCTTTCACCTCATCATCTGCATCGTTCGTGGGTGCATAACACTGTATTATTGTCAGTCTTCCATGCCTTAGGTTGTATCGTGCTCTTTTTATACGACTATTCACCGGTTCGCATTCTACAAGGCTCTTTGCTGCTACATTTGACATAATAATACCTACCCCCTCCTGGTGTTTCCCATCCTCTCTGCCTGAATGTATTATTAACTTACCGTTTTCCTCCGATCTTTTACCTGCTTCTGGCCATCGCATTTCATTGATGCACAGTACATCTAGGTGGTATCTCTCCATTTCTTTGATGAGCTGAGTAGTTTTTTTTTTTGGTGTTGCCATCGTTCATACATTCCAGAACCCAATCTTTGTCACATGTTTGGGGCCGACGAATGAGCTCTTCAGAGTTGGCATCCCTGATGCTCGGTTGGTTTCTCTGCGAGTTTCCGTAACGATATCTTTTTTTTCCCATCTGGAGTCGCCTCTAGATAGGTCCCAAGATAAGGTTATTAGCCTTATGCCAAACTCCCGGTACAGGATATGTGACAGATCAAGTGGAATTTCGCTGATTTCTGCATGCCGGCGAGAGCGTTAAAAAAAGTCCGCCATCTTGCGCGTCACACCGGAAGTGTAACATGGTCACAGAGAAATCAAGAGAATAAGGAAGTTTGTGGAGTGACAGCGGATTTTTCTTTTGAAATTAGTACTGATGTACTTTTCTTTTGCTTTGCTTGAATGACTCTCTGAAATACAGGTTTTCTCAATTCAACATTCGGGACGTGATACACGTTTAATGCAAAATTAAACACTTTACAAAGATTCGCGGGAGTTTAACGTTGGTGCGAAATTCTTCTCTTACTTTATTAGCGGCGAGATTTAACCTTTACAAAATTCTCACACGCTGAACCAAAGTCAAAACTAGCAGAGTCTCGTCCATCATCATCAACCGAGCATCATCATCCTACTCGCCCGATTATCCTCCAACCGATTTCGCTGGTTGGTTTTTACTAGTTATTTGGTAATATAAACCGGTTACGGTAAACGACGACTTCCAAAACGTTCGGCTTTTCCTTTTTTTTATTGTTAATTTACCTGTAATTGCATTTAACACGAGCACTGTGATCACATTGACCAAGTTAGAACAAACATTGATGAGGGAGTCCTGGCATGACTGATTAAAGGTCGCTGTTTTAAAATGAATTTATAACTGTGTTTCGAAGACAGTTATAGGAGACTTAGAGTTTCGTTCTCTTATTTCTAACCGGTATTATGTGTTTCGCAGATACAACGGAGTCATCTTTCCTTATTATTTTCAGATGGCGTCATGTCTCTGAGTGGTTGATTTCTTTTCATTTTGTTGCAGTTTAACTGCACAAGTTATGTGTCCACGTGTGGGAGATTTAAAATACCTGTCTCTCATTGTAACTGCAGGTTTTAACAGCCTATCCTCAGTGTGGTAATGTACTTGCCTGTTGAGCTGTTTTCCTTTATAAACACAAATACTACAGCTACTACTGCTGCTGCTAGTACTAATACTATTACTACTATTACTGCTACTAATGCTTCTACAGCTACTATCACTGTTAGTATTACTGCTACTACTGCTACTACTGCTACTACTACTGCTACTACTACTACTACTACTACTACTACTACTACTATTACCACTACTATACTATTACTACAACTACTACCACTACTAATATTACTACTACTATTACTACTGCTACTACTACTACCACTACTACTACTACTACTACTACCACTACTACTACTACTACTACTACCACTACTACTACTACTATTACTACTACTACTACTACTACTACTACTACCGCTAATGCGGCTGCAACTGCTTTTTCTGTCACCGCCACGGTTGATACTACCACTACTACTACGTCTGGTACTACTACTAATATTGAGTATAGCAACATTGAAAGAGTGACGCAACTCTCTATTAATGATTACCCCACAGTCATATCTCATGCACTGAGATGTGCTCTGGTATTTCAGCTCTACACAAAACTGTCTTGTCTTGTTCGTTGCGTGATGTGCTTACACTGGGACTTTCTGATGCATGACTGTTTCTGTAAGGTCTCTGCACTGTTGTCTATATCTATCTTGACATCTTTCTCTTATTGACAGCTGCTAGACTTGTCTCATTTAACACGTATCCTCATTTGTCCTACTTTCAGACGTTATTTTGTTACGGTTTTAAATATGACAGTGATAAGTATCCAATCTCGGCTTATGTTTCGTCATATCTCTGTTTCTAGATTTAAACATTTATTCGGTTTTTATCTGTTGCTAAAACTTTTCCTTCTGTGCCTGTTGATTTTAGCCCTTCTATATTACTAACCTGATCTGATTTATGTCTTGTTTCCCGCCTCATATGTACTGAGGAGGCATATAGACGTCTGGAAAGGGTTCAGCTGTGTGCTTCACATAATGGGGGCAGTTAAGGGCTCTGTAATTTCCTCCTTCAATCTTTTGCCTATGTGGACTCCTCCTTTGTTGCCTACAGATCTTAGTGTCAATGTTCTCTTAATATACTCTGCTGCGGTAACTCTGTGACAAGGCCAAATCATTTGACTTGATGTTTCTGGATTCAATGTAATACTTGCGGTACTCTTACTTTTTTCATGATGGTGTCATTTCTAATTTGGTCTCTTCGTATCATATTTAGTGTTCTCCTTAAACATTTCATTTCTATCGTGATGATTTTCCTTTTTTTTTTTTTTGCCTGTAAGTTGTAATTTGCTGTAGATGTGCCTTTCAAATTTTCGGCTTCTAAATAGTAATCAGTCCTGCAAACACTGTTCCTCTATAACTTCTGATTGTTTCGTTTACTCATTGCATCCCACTTGTTAAATCTTAAATTTCTAAATAAAATCCATTAGGCTCAGTTTTTGGGGGTGATATCCTACTAAATTAAGCAAATATATGATCTTTTGATTATGATGTTTTTTGTCTCAAGACTGTCCTATATGAAGTGCTACGGGGAATCATTTACCTGAAAAACTGGAAGAAACTTTCACAGTATTGTTTTGTTGTTCATCTTGAATGAAATATTTATATACGATTTGTATACGATTATTGTTCATCATGAATGAAATATTTCTATATGATGTAATTTATTGTTCATGCTTGATTGATGTAACTTTTTTGCATTCCATACTTTCTTTCAAGCCAGTCATTCATTTCGTGATATCAGAAACAACTGATAAGACACCTTTATCAAGACTTCCAAGTTTGTTAATGTCTTTCTCTTGAAAGTTTGTGCTGTTAATCTTAGTTCTAAAAAAAAAAATAAAACAAATAAAAAGGAAGCGAGAAAGACGTGGTTTGAAGTATCCCAGCGTGCTCAGGGTAAGATTGGCTGGTGAACCTTGGGTGATGCCTTATTTTCAACTGGGAGTACAGAGAACTGATGATGATGAATCTTCATGCTCCAAGCTGTTGTTGTTGCTGCTGAGTTTATTATTTCCCATCAGTTATCAATTATCTTTTCATGAAATCTTTTCTTTCCTGTCTTGTGTTCTTGAGAATCATGTCTTCATTTTGGGCGTCAAAATCCCCCAGTATATTCAACATGTCATAGGTCGGGGTCTTATCGTTAATTCTGTCCAGGTCATTGTAAAAGCTTTCTTTGGCATCATCGTACTTATCCTCTGGTGGTCCGCACCCACTGATCATCTTCATGATCTTACAGATATGAACAGTCAAACATTTAAGAGTCAGTCGTCCCAGACACATCAGAGTCAGCTCTCTTTGTCCCAGATGTTTCAAGACACATCATTACTCGTTGTTGTTTGTTCAGAAAATGACTTCATTCTCAGTCAGGGAATCCCCATCACTGTTTGGGGCCCCCGTTCTAGTTATCATTTCAGAATGGGTGGGGAAACCCCGTGCAGTATAGACACTACAATTTCACAAATATTCGTAGCAATTTTTTAATAATTTTTCCTAAAAATTTAATAAGGGAAAAAAAGTAGGAACAGCTTTATTACTTAACGATTACAAAGTTGTGACGTTTCAACGTGATCTTTAATCATAAAAAATATACATGACGAAGAAATAGAGAGAGGAGATAAAGTATAAATTCATATGAACACTATACTGAAAAAAAGAAATAAAATGAATAGATCACTTTGCTGTAATTTATAAAAAGCTATTTCTGGTCCGACGCTGTGTTCAGAAATGCGAATGCAGAAATGTATAGAGAATATTTAAATGGAGAATTGTGATGTGGGATAGGTGGGTGTTAACCAAGGCCCGATGAGTGGAGAAACCGTGTAGGGGATAGAGAGTGATACAGTGGTAACCTAGCCGGGAGAAGGTGAAATCGGGTGGTTATAGTTGGGGTAGAGGGTTGTAATGTGATGCTGTGAGGAGGTTTTGAACTATGCGTAACAAATGAGAAGGGAGTGGAACTTAGTGGGGAGGGATTATAATTGTAGACGAGGAGAATGTTAGGTGTATCTGAATAACGAATTCAAACCAGTTATATATTCATTTTATTGCATTGCTGAAACATAGCATTCATGTGAATTTATACTTTATCTCATCTATCTTTTCGTCCTGTGTGTTTTGGTATGATTAGGGCTAACGCCGAAACGTCACAACTGTGTACTCTTGAAGTAATAAAGCTGTTCCTACTTTTGTCCTAGTTTATACATTTTGTTATCACAGCTTTACTGCAGTGGCTTCGTGTATAGCTGTATACTTATGGACTAATTATTATTTATTAGAATTTTGCTCGGTGAGCGACCCTACTTACATCTTACATCCTCCCTGTGCCGTTAAACGTCATATATGGCTCTCATGATAGTTCGTCATGTTTTCATATTTTCGGCGAGCTTTTCAACCTCATCAAGGGATGTTATACCCACTAAACCGGCAGCTCTTAACAATGCCATCTTTAGAGTTTCATATGGTCTACTGCTTATTCTTCGGTCTGTTGTGTTCCACTTGATAGCTTGTTTTGGTAGTATCTGACTGTTTCTTCTCATCGTCTGACAGATATATGTCCATCTTCTTTTTCTGATTACCCATGAGATAGGTTGTTGTATGCTCATAGGTCTTACCTCTGCATTGTTCTTGAATTCGTTCCACTTTACTCCTAAGTACTAATTATTTTTTTCTTGATTTCCAACTGCCAAGGGACTTTTAACGTAAGCGATAATACACACGGACGTTCGGACCCAGTAGCTAGATAAGGTAACAGGTAAAATTCCAGTTTCCGTGCCATATTGGGGATGTGGTGTTAGGTCCGTATTTTCAAGATCTTCGGTACATGAAAATGTGATATGGTCAGTATCATGGCCGGCCGGGTGTGCCTTCCCAGGTTTCTCTGACACCCACTCTTAGAGGTTTAGTGGACCTCGGGGTCTTTTTGATAGTGATACCAGAGAAAAAAATCTCCAGTGCTGGCACTCGAACCCGATACATCGGATTAATAGACCGAGCTCTTAACCACTCAGCCAACCAGCCCACCCGTCCACTACCTAGACATCAGGGAAATTTATTGCTTTAGAATTCACCAGAAAACAAATTTCTGCCACTTCTTGTGGGATTAAAAACTGCACTTCAAACACTCAAGGCGAAAACCTAACCGTGGAACCACCCACTCCCTAACACTACATCGATCCAAGCAACAATTCTTTATTTATAGTTTACTAACTTAAACAATAACACGAATACCACAGCAAATTAATCATTTTTAATTTCTTAGGAATTTGACAAGAAACATTAAATCTTAAAAAGCGCAGTAAGTTAGTGTTAGAAATATAAATAAGGTGAATATAGAAGTAAAATGTAGAAGCAATATGTAGAAGTCAGAGGTACAAGTAAAATATAGAAGTAAAATGTAGAAGTAATAAGTAGAAGTAAAATATATAAGCAATATGTAGACGTCAGATGTAGAAGTAAAATGTAGAAGCAATATATACAAATCAGGGTAGAAGTAAAATGTAGAATCAATATGTAGATGTCAAAGGTAGGAGTAAAATGCGAAGTAATATGTAGAAGTCACAGGTAGAAGTAAAATGTAGAAGTAATATGCAGAAGTAATAAGAAGAAGTACAATTTAGAAGTTAAATGTTGAAGCAATATGTAGAAGTACAATATAGAAGTACAATGTAGAAGCAATATGTAGAAGTGAGAGGTGGAAGTAAAATATAGAAGCAATATAGAGAAGTCAGAGGTAGAAATAAAATGTAGAAGTAATATGTAGAAGTCAGAAGTAGAAGTACAATGTAGAAGTAAAATGTAGAAGTCAGAGGTAGAAGTAAAATGTAGAAGTACAATGTAGAAGCAATATGTAGAAGTCAGAGGTAGAAGTAAAATGTAAAAGTAATATGCAGAAGTAATAAGTAGAAGTAAAATGTAGAAACAATATGTAGAAGCAATATGTAGAAGTCATAGGTAGAATTAAAATGTAGAAATATTATGTAGAAGTAATACGTAGAAGTAAAATGTAGAAATATTATGTAGAAGTAATACATAGAAGTAAAATGTAGAAGCAATATGTAGAAGTCAGAGGTAGAAGTAAAGTGTAGAAAGAAAACACACTGAACTTCAGCTACATCGCGTTACAATCATTATATAAACTATTATAATTCCTGTCTCATATGATCTGTACCAAAAAGACTACCTGTAGCATATTCTATTTCTTTTTGTCAAAGTACGCCAAGTCAATCTATTTCCTGTCCCTCTCATAAATATTGTTCTTCTTTTTAATGTTTTCCCTTTCGTACTGTTGTCTCACTTATAAAGTCCCTTCTTTTATATCTCAGTTACCCCATTGCTCTTTCGCCCTTGACATTTTTTTCCTCAGATTTATTACTATTATTATATTAAACTTCTTGATGTAGCCACAAATTTTAGGTGCCATTAATTGTGTTCGAAGTGGTTAGTGCACTGGTCTCTCATGGCGAAGGTCGGGGGTTCGAATCCGGCCGGCGGCACCCAGTCACCCAGCTGTAGAAATGGGTACCCGACTTCTTCTGGAGTTGGGGAAGGAAAGGCAGCCAGGCGTGATACTGACCATATCACCCTCCAGTGTGCTGACAGGTCAAAGAAAATATGGGCACTAACACCATATCCCTATGTGCCTCTATGGCATGACAGGGTTACCTTTTACTATTAATTGTGTTCTTTGTTTTTCTTTTTTTGATTTCATTCGAAATAGTAATTCTTTGAATATTTTTTTTCAGCTTCTGAAATATGTTTGATATTCACATTTCAGGTAGTTCTTTGATGTTTCAGCCAAGTGATGTAATACAAACCACAGAAACCGAAAACAGTTCAAATATTGACAAGCGACGTCAGAAGAAGCAGGTCAGAGAAAAAACCACTTCACTGACAACTGTGAATCATCTTTGACAAGAATGGAGGAACTAGGGGGTGAAACCTGATTGGTCGAAACATGAACGAATAATTAACAGCTCCACAGGGATGGTCAGTCAACACAGGACAGATGATGCTAGTAACTGTACTCCGATGGTGATACTGAGAGAGAAGGTCTGAACAACTATGGACGTGAATTCAACATTTATGGTCCTTTCTAACTACCCATATCGTTCGAAGTAGCCTTCTAAATATCTACTTTCTAATTAATTGTCAAACTTTCTAAGAAACTGTCTGTAGCTTTACATTCAGTCTCTGACATTATGACTTTCTGCTGCTTGATTGCTACCCCAAGATTATGTTACTTGGGATAAGACTGAGGATACAGGCTAGCATGAGGAAAGTGATGTTCTGAGCGATATTCCTAGCCAAGTTCCGAGTGACGTTCTCAGTGATGTTCTGAGTGACGTTCTCAGTGATGTTCTGAGTGACGTTCTCAGTGATGTTCTGAGTGACGTTCTCAGTGATGTTCTGAGCTCCCGTACTGCAGGCTAGAGCCTTAATTTCTTCATATTTCGGTTTGCATGACTGTCTGTGTTTCAGATGGAAAATAAACATATATTAGTGAAATAGATGCTGATGTATGAGTATATATATATATATATATATATATATATATATATATATATATATATATATACTATTATGACCGAGATGAGAAAAATCTTTCCTTTTTCAATGTACAAATCTATTTTTAATGCGAGAGAAGTTTTTCAAAGTGAAACAGAGTGATTGATGCTTGTTTACTTCAAACCGGTTTCTTGGCAAGTGATGTGGCTAGGATCTGACACTGTTCAGTCGAAGGCGAAGCTTTCATTATGATCAACAAAGAGCATTAAATTTATTCAACGTAAAAGTCATGTTGCAGTGCGGTGTTAAATGACACGGGGTCATTAGTAAATGTCATGTGACTAACGTGTAAAGCAGTGGTTCTTATTGACCTTTTTGTCGTGAATCTCATTTCACAGCTGACCGTGAAGGTAGAAATCAACAGTGTGAATTATTATTGGAGGTGAAAGAACCTGAACCGGGTGTGAAGAAGTTTTATGGGCAATAAACAATCTGAAAAAAAGTAAATCCCCAGGATGTGATGAGATAACGTTTGAACTTATTAAAGCAGGAGGAAAGGAATGTTCTACGATATATCATGTACTATGCAAGTAGATATGGTATTCAGGGTATTCCAAAAGAATGGAAAAGATTTATATTCATACCACTGCCAAAAAAGGGTAACCTGAAATTATGCACAAACTGCAGAACTGTTGCTCTGATTAGTCATGCCAGCAAAATTCTGTTAAAAATCCTAATGGGTAGACTTCGTAAGAAAATATAAGAAGAAGTCAATATGGTCCAAGCTGGTTTCAGGCAAGGAAGAGGATCAAGAGATCATATATTCAATATAAGATTAATAATAGAGAAATGCAGAGAATTAAATGTGAATCTATATTTATCTGTTACAGACCACACAAAGGCATTTGATTGTGTACAACACCAGAAACTTTGGGAAATAATGGAAAAAATGGGATTTCCAACACATTTGATACAATTAACATCACTGCTGTATCTAGATCAACAAGCAGCAGTAAAAATAAATGGTGAAACAACAACTTGGTTTGACATAAACAAGGGGTCCGTCAGGAGTGCATATTGTCACCCTACTTATTTAACTTGTATACTGAAAATATAATGAGGAATGTTAGAGAAGATGTAGACAAAGAATATTACGATGCCATAACAGTTGGAGGTTATGAAATACCAGAGATTAGATATGCTGATGACACTGTGTTACTGTCCACAATACAAAAAGGAATGGAAAAACTAATTATATCAGTCCGTAAGAACAGCGAAGAGCAGAACCTCTATCAATGCAAAGAAAACTAAATTGATGATAACTGACAAAACAAACAAGGCAGCTGAAATATATATCAATGAGGAAAAATTGGAAGAAGTGGAGAGTTTTGAATATCTTGGATCATTACTAACTAATAATGGAGATACAATGAGGGAAATTAAAAGGAGGACATCTAATGCTGTTCAGAAAGTAAAACAAATAAAGAATCTGTGGAGAGGAGCAGACAGAACTACAAAAATAATACTTTTAAGGGCATCCATCTTCCCCATCGCAACATATGCCTGTGAGACCTGGACACTTAACAAAACAGCTGAGAAACACATAAAAGCCTTTGAATGTAAATTCTACAGAAAAGTTCTCCAAATATCGTGGACACAAAAAGAACAAATATATCTATACTACAAGAGCTTAATATTGTAGAAGGCTGGCTAGTAAAGAGGATTAAAGAGAGAAAACGTAAATATTTTGGAAACATTAAACGTCATGATAATTTAGAGAAGACCGTATTGGAAGGATACATAATGGGAAAAAGAAAAAGAGGAAGACCAAAACGAAGATGGCTGCAAGAAATCGTTGACGATCTGCAAATGAATGCAGCAGCAGCAGGCCATCTTGCTCACAACCGAGAGGCCTACAGGAGTGCTGTTTCTGAAGCAAAATTCCGCAAGGGACATGCAAATGAATGAATGATTTGTTTTGTCAGTTGTTATAAAGTTAGTTTTCTTCGCACTAAGATAAAGGTTTTGCTCTCCACTATTCTTACGGACTGATATAATTAGTCAGAACAGACAGAACTGCAAAAATAAGATTTTTAAGTGCATACATCTTTCCCATCGCAACATATGCATGGGAGACATAGACATTTAACAGGATATGTGAGAAACATAAATGCATTTGAATGTAAATGCTATAGAAGAGTCCTTTAAATATCATGGAAAGAAAAAAAGAACAAATATATCCACACTACAAGAACTTAAGAAGGTTGATTAGAGAAGAAGATTAAACTGAGAAAACTTAAATATTCAGGACATATTAACGTCATGAGAGTTTAGAGAAAACAGTCTTGGAAGGGTACATAATGGGAAAAAGTGAGGAAGACCAAGGTGAAGATAACTGCAAGACATCGTTGATGATCTGCGAATGGATGAATCATCAGCAGGGCATCTTGCTTACGACCGAGAGGCCTACAGGAGAGCTGTCAGGGAGGCAAAGTTCCGCAGTGTACATGCAAATGACTGACTGATTGGCTGACTGACTGACTGATCCCTGCGTCGGCCTCAGAGTAACAGTGGATTCCCCCGCTCAAATTAAAACAGAGCTTTAAACAAATGATGTTAATATTTCTTTTTAAAATAAGGACAATCGTTTACTGGTCCATGATACCTCAAAAGGCCAGTCTGTGGACCGCCATTGAGGTCATGGGCCCCATGTTTTAGAGCTAGTGTTAAAGAGCAATGCAGGTTACAAAGTACTCGTGAATTCGTTATATTTGTAATGCGTTTATCATATATTACAAGTACTTCATCACTTTCTAGTACTCAGTTAAGCTAAAAAACGCAGTTGTGTATAGAGAGCGACTCTGCTTAAGAGCGTTGAGACATTTGAAATGGAGACATGGGTCTTGCCTTGACCTGACCTGTCTTGTCTTCTATCTCCCTGCGAGCAGATGTTCTTTGCAGCTGATGCTGTGAAGGTGTTTGAGAGACGTGGGTAAAAATTTAAGGTATTAGTTAGAGTCTGGCGTCGACTAACGACCGACCGAGTTACGGCCATTTGTATTTATAGCCAGGACACCTCTGGTATATTTTTGAAGAAATAATAAAACGTACTGTACAGTAAGTTATACAGTAAAACAGTTTAGTCCTGGCACCTCGCCCTTGACTGTCCGCTTCCTGTTTTCCAACGTTTTGTTACTGCGGAACATTTAACTTCTGGTGTGATATTTCATTTTCCATTAATATGTACAACATTATAACCCCTTGGACAAACTCATGTGGCTTTTGCATAATATATACTTGTCGATGTATTCACCCTATGTGTTCGTACATTTTTGTGAGTCATTGAAAAGTTATTTCAGTTTAATTAATTATTTATTCAGTATGTTGTAATTCGCATCGTGTGATTAATTTTAACACATTTACTGTGCTAATGTGCATCGTGTTAGTATTTCAAAGTGACAAGTGACTGTAAGCATATCCATTCTTGTATCAAGTTATACTAATGAACTGTACTTAGTGTTTGACTTAGTAGCTGAACTTTCTGTACTGTTCTAAACGATCGCATGAATGTCAGTTACATGTTGATTTCTTTTACTTTTTTTACGTGTCACAGCTCATACATCATATCACAACACAAAAGCTAAATTGATGCTTTTTTAACAGACGTTTCGCTGTCTAGACGTGTGTGTGTTTGGGTGTTTTTGTGTTTGTTTGTGCTTGTGTATGTGTGTGTTTGTGTGCGAGTTTGTGTGGTGTGTGCGTATGTGTGCGTGTTTAAACAGAAAGACATGTTTGACTGTTTGACACATACGAGAAAAGCTGCACATGTTCTATATGAAATGGTCAACACTCCAGGAGTAGTACAGTTTAAAAGCCTTCGCGCCGAATTCTTTCTTCTTTACCTACAGGTTCCTGCTGACAGGCGTAAAATATCAGGTCAGGCTTGTCACAAAACATTTCCCGTGCCAAGATGTCAAACCATCAAACACCTTTTTTTCTCTGTCTACCTATGTCTCTTCTACCTTCAAACTACCCTTTTACCAGTAGGTGCTTTAATTAGTCTCTCCTCCAGGCATGGCCCACAAATGTGGATTGTCGTTTGATGATCTTCATTACAACAATAGTATAAGAATAATAATAATAATATTTTACATGATATTTATTATTATTATTATTATTATATTATTATTATTTTACCATCTAAAATTGTCAGCATCGTTAAGGACTTATACAGTGGATATGTTTGTGCAGTCAAAACAGAAGAAGGGATGAGTGAATGGTTCCAGATTGAAACAGGCTTGAAACAGAGATGTATACTGTCTCCTTTGCTTTTTGGAATTACAGTAGACTTCATAATGAAAAAATGCTGCACAGGTAACACAGGTATTGATTGGGTACATGGGACCCAACTATAAGATCTTGATTTTGCTGATCTTCTTCTCCTTCTTCTTCGTTCGCTTCTACCACCAAGACCGCACTGTAATCCTACTGAATTTACGCCTGTGGTCCTCTTTAGGTCCCGTGGTCTCCTGTGTGGTCCCCGAAAGGACCACACGAGATCCCCGAGAGGACCACAAGAGGTTCAGAGTATCGCAGGGCTTTAGCCTGTATTCCTGGTGGGTCTCTGAAGCGGATTGCGTGACACCGTGGTTTTCGTTGCACCAGTTTAGTCTAGAGTTGGACTTTCTCACCGGAATACCTCGAGCTGTTTAGGATATCAGTGCATCCCTGTTGGGTGAAAGTGGTAGCCCACCCAGGCCAGAGTTGGACCTTCTCACCTGAAAAACTCGACGTGTTTTGAGATACCCGTGTATCACCGCCAGGTGAGAGGTGGTTGCCCATCCTGTCCAGAGTTGGACTTTCTCACCGGAAAACCTCTTCGTGATTAGGGTACGCAAACATCCCCGCCGGATGAGATGTGGTTGCCTATCTAGACTGCCCTGGTCCAGTGTCTCCGACTTCAGCATTTTGCGGTCGTGGCCGCTACACTTACTAGTTGTGACCAGGATGGAGCTTTTGTCGAGGAGGACCAATCCTCGCCACTAGTGACCTCCACATTGGGTTGAGCCGGTTTAGGCATATTAACCCAGTATGGGTGTGTTTGGGATGTGACCGACATCTAGAGCAGAGGTACTGTGACATGCGTGGTCATCAAGATTCACCCCTGTTGTGAGCCGGTTTAGGCATAATTCACCAGTATGGGTGTATATCAGGCGTGACCGACCTCTAGAGCGGAGGTGGCATGACATGTCTAGCTATCACGTTTCACCCTTGATGTGTGCTAGTTTAGGCAAATTTCACCAGTGTAGGTGTATTTCGGACGTGGCCGGCCTCTAGAGCAGAGGCGCCATGCTATGTGTAGCTCTCGCAGCGATACTACTGGACATACTGATTAAATTTCACATTATCATTTCCACCACCTTTTCACGTCGGCAACGCACAGCAACTTTTATTTCTTTTCTGCATTTTCTTCCTTGACCGGGAGGAGCTTCACTCCACGCACGGCCGCTGAAAAATCTCGCCAACAGCAGATTTTGCTGATGACATAACTCTTATCAGTAACAATGTGAATTCCATGCAAGAAAAAAAAAGATAGCCTGTCTTCAATGGCTAGCAAAATAGGACTTGAAATTCATAAGGACAAAACAAAAATAATGAAAATTCCCATTAATCAAAATGGAAAAATACACACACAAGGTACAGATATTGAAGAAGTCAATCAATTTGCTATCTTGGCAGCTACATAGACCAGGATGGTGACACCAGAAAGGAAGTTAGAATTAGAATTGCAAAAGCAGCATCGATCTTCAAGAATCTTGAGAACATATGGCAACCAAAAGTTATAAGCACAAAAAACAAGTTAAGACTATTCAATTCAAACGTAATATCCACCCTCATTTATGCATGCGAAATCTGTAAAACTAAAGAAATAGACAAGAAATTAGACTCTTTTGAAAACAAATGCCTAAGGAAAATACTCGGCATCAAGTGGAAAGAATTCAAGAATAATGTAGAGATAAGACAGATGACTGAACAACAACCAGTCTCATGGGTGATCAGGAAAAGGAAATGGACATATGTTGGTCACTTGATAAGAAAAAATGATCAGAGAATCCCAAAATAAGCTGTCAAGTGGAACACAACAGGCTAGAGAAATTGAGGCAGACCGCCTGAAACTCTAAGTAGGACATTGTTAAAAGAGGTCAAATTAGTAGGCATAAAATCTCTTGACGAAGTTGAAAGGATCGCCGAAGAGAAGAAAAAATGGCGAACTACCTTGCGAGCCCTATGTGACGTTTAACGGCACGGGAAGGATATAAGATATAAGATAATAATAATAATAAAATAATAATAATAACAGTAATACAAGTTCTCTTTTCCGAATTCATTCCGCGCTGAAATTAAAAAATTATTTCCCTCCCACATGTTGTTTGGTCTTCTTGTCACTTTCTTTGTCTTTCTGATGAAAAAGGAGTGGGGGGGGGGGACCTGTAGCTGAAAGGGGAAGGGGGGGGGGGAAAGGGGGTGAGCTAGGTCTGTATTCCCGAGGCCCGTGGTGCTGAACGGGCCCGGCGGTTTTGTCTTCTCATCGCTTCCTATTAGAGAACTTCACGTCATTTCACGAATCAGAGATGTGCCATCCAGTCTTTAGATTTCTAATTTTCTTCAGCCGAGCTTATTGGAAAGTTCAGGGACATGAGGAACGATATAATGGAAGGTGGAAACGTCTAATTAAAAAAGTCAAAATATACTTTCAAAATTTAATTTCGAACAGATTTTTCGTTGCGACTTTTCCCTTCAGTTTGTTTCTGGGACAGGGTCATTAACAGTCACATAGATAAAGCTGGATAAACTTTAAGACCGTACGTGCGTTTTAACAGAGATTGAAATCCCATTGTACTCCAGACCACGAAATCCAAACGGTCACAAAACGATAACTTACGCTCTCTCGACAAGCTCAATTCTGAACAAATGACCTCAAACACCGAAGCCTTATCTTTTATTTTGAAAGCTTTATTATCAACACAAACTGGATTCTTCTTTCAAACAGCATATGTTTTCAAAATTAAAAATTGTTCTGTCTCGAATGGCTACTTTTCAAAGGAAAACTTCTTCAAGACTCTAAAATCAAAATGATTTACTCAAAACTTCTGATCCGTTTCGTTCATGAAAAGAAATCGACACGTGGAATCTCATATCTACATCTTATGAGTTTTTACTCACTTTCTGTACCATCTAAGACCTTCAAAAGAAAAATCAGGTTACTTTAGACTCCAAATACTTCACTGTTACCTACATTATAACGACAAACATTTCCCATCTTCCTCTTAAGAACTAGTCTTTAGACTGTGGTAAAAGTGTTTCTAGTAATGAAAGCAGATAGAGGTATATGGTTCAGTTTTCCAAAAAGATGGAAAGAGTGAGGAAAATGGACAGAAAAAAGAATGGCACAAAGCAAGATGACAACATACAAGTGAAAGCATAAAAAATCCAATATTTCGGCAAAACATTGTTCAGCAATCCAATATTTTGGCAAAAGAGTTTTTCAAGGATCACATAAAAAAAACAACACAACCGATTAAAAACACATTGTACCCCATTTTACTATATGAAAGATCTGAGTTTTAAATTATTTGGGAGGTGATCCTGGGGTGCAATTTCCTTTTGTATTGGAAGATGTACAGAAAAATACCATTGTAACATTCTTTCATAAGAGGGATCTAAATTCACATAACAAAAACATTAACTTCTCTAGTATGTCTGTTGTTCTCTTGGGAATGGTGTTTAGCACGACTGCTCTGTATATGCTTTTTCTGTTTTCTATTTCTGTTTCTGTTCTACTTGTGAGATCTTTTAGTACACGTGATATTATTTTGCATCTAAAATAAATGCCATCGTTCTCACATTCCAGAATCCGATCTTTGTCACATGTTTGGGGCCGACGAATGAGCTCTTCGGAGTTGGCATCCCTGATGCTCGGTTGATTTCTCTGCGAGTTTCCATAACGATATCTTTTTTTCCCATCTGGAGTTGCCTCTAGATAGGTCTCAGGATAAGGTTGTTAGCCTTATGCCCAACTCCCGGTACATGATATGTAACAGATCAAGCGGAATCCCGCTGATTTCTGCATGCCGGCGAGAGCGTTTTAAAAACGACCGCCATCTTGTTCAGATGACTGAACAACAACCAGTCTCACGGGTGATCAGGAAAAGGAGATGGACATATGTTGGCCACTTGATGAGAAGAAATGAGCAGAGAATCCCAAAACAAGTTATCAAGTAGAACACAACAGGCCGAAGAAAAAGGGGCAGACCGCGTGAAACTCTGAAGAGAACATTATTAAGAGAGGCCAAGTTAACAGGCATAAAATCCTTTGTTGAGGTTGAAAGACTCGCCGAAGACAGGAAAAATTGGCGAACTACTTTGCGAGCCCTATGTGACGTCTAACGGCACGGGAAGGATATAAGATATAAGATAAGAAAATAAATGTGGTCTTCAGTCTCTTGAATGTTTTCCCTACATAACTTGCACTCGCTTGGTTTATTTGTAATGTATATTGTTGCAAGGGGTATCATATTCAACAGTTGTCTGTATGTTATCTCTTTAGTTTTGGGCTAATATCTGTGAAGAGTAGCTTTTAGATTGTTTGGTTATAGTCAGTGATGAAGTAGTTGTATTCTCTTTTGATTCTAAATTGTAGTGATGGTTCTTGTTCGCTGACTAGCTGTCTATAAATACCAGAAGTTTTCTTGTGTACTAAGTGTTCGTGTTTCGTTAAGATTTATATGCATTGCTTGTAGAACAGGCATAGTTTTACAGCATAATGAAGTTGTGTATTGGTGATTCTACAAAGCGAAGATAATCTATGTCCTATGTAATAGAGCACTGGTGCTTTTATGTTGCTCATTGGTGATGTTTCCTATATAATTAATTCTCAGTGCTTGTATTTTTGTAGCGATGACTTGTAGTGTGGTGCTACTTCGTCTGTAGTCCTGCATCAGTGTATTTTTGTTACTACATGTTATAGTGTGATGCCATCTCATTTCTTGTCTTACATGTGTAAATAATGGCTCAAAGATCTAATTGAACTTCTCTGTGGAGACATATGGAAAAGAACGTGGAAATTGTCATTTCTTATATAAGCAAATCACCACTCACATTTACCCGCGGAATTAGATCCATGAGCACTTGCGAAATGGTACTCGAAAGATTCGGTTATGAAAAGAAAAAAATAACGCGAGTAATAACCAGCTCTAGTGGTGAATGCTGCTGCTGCTGTTGCTGATGATGATGATGATGAAGTAATATCATTAAAAAACTACAGAGACGTAAAATTCTAGATCATATAGGTTATTATCTTATATCTTATATCCTTCCCGCGCCGTTAAACGTCACATAGATCTCGCAAAGTAGTTCGCCAGTTTTTCCTGTCTTCAGCGAGTCTTTCAACCTCATCAAGGGATTTTATGCCTGTTAATTTGGCCTCTCTTAACAATGTCCTCTTCAGAGTTTCACGCGGTCTGCCTCTCTTTCTTTGGCCTGTTGTGTTCCACTTGACAGCTTGTTTTGGGATTCTCTGATCATTTTTTCTTATCCAGTGACCAACATATGTCCATTTCCTTTTCCTGATCACCCATGAGACTGGTTGTTGTTCAGTCATCTGTCTTATCTCTACATTATTCCTGAATTCTTTCCACTTGATGCCGAGTATTTTCCTTAGGCATTTATTTTCAAAAGAGTCTAATTTCTTGTCTATTTCTTTAGTTGTTTTACAGATTTCGCATGCATAAATGAAGGTGGATATTACGTTTGAATTGACTAGTCTTAACTTGTTTTTTGTGCTTATAACTTTTGGTTGCCATATCTTCTCAAGATTCGTGAAGATCGATGCTGCTTTTGCCATTCTAATTCTAACTTCCTTTCTGGTGTCACCATCCTGGTCTATGTAGCTGCCAAGGTATGCAAATTGATTGACTTCTTCAATATCTGTCCCTTGTATGTGTATTGTTCCGTTCTGATTAATGGGAATTTTCATTATTTTTGTTTTGTCCTTATGAATTTCAAGTCCTATTTTGCTAGCCATTGAAGACAGGCTGTCTGTTTTTTCTTACATGGAATTCACACTGTTACTGATAAGAGTTATGTCATCAGCAAAATCAAGATCTTCTAGTTGGATCCCATGTACCCAGTCAATACCTGTGTTACCTGTGCAGCATTTTTTCATTATGAAGTCTATTGTAATTCCAAAAAGTAAAGGAGACAGTATACATCCTTGTTTTACACCTATTTCAATCTGGAGACACTCACTCATCCCTTCTTCTGTCTTGACCGCACAAACATATCCATTGTAGAAATCCTTAATGATGTTGACAATTTTAGATGGTATTCCATATAGACTTAAAATTATCCATAATGAATCTCTGTGTATGCTATCAAATGCCTTTTTAATGTCTATCAAGTTCAGTATTAATGGTTTCTGCTTTTTAATATTTTCTTCAAGTATTATTCTTAGAGTAAAGATCTGGTCGAGACAGCTTCTCCCTTTTCGAAATCCTGCTTGTTCTTCTCTCATTGTTGTATCCACTATATCTTTAAGTCTATTCAAAATGACCTTCCAAAATATTTTTGACCCAGCTGATATTAAGGTTACTCTTCTCCAATTGTTAGAATCTATAAGGTTACCTTTTTTGATATTTTAACAATGATTCCTTTTTTCCATTTAGAAGGGACCTTTTCTTCTTTCCAGATCTTGATAAACATTCTCTGTAGTGGTCTCATGTTGTCACTATTAGCTTTTAGCATTTCTGGTATTATTTCATCTTCACCTGCAGCTTTTTTGTTAGCCATTAAATTCACTGCTGTTTCAGTTTCATGCTATTTAATTTCATCTAGGTTGACATTTAGTTGTGGGGCTGGTAAGTCTATTTCAAGGTTTAACAATTCTTTTGGGTGTGGTCGATTTCTTGGAAGTGTTCCGCCTATCATATACGTTCTACCCGGGGAAAAAAACTTTATTTTTCGTGTAAACAGTGTAATTTTCAAAAATTTTCACAGCTTTGGTGTAACAGTATATGTAGGTCGTGTTGCCCAGTCCCATTTCTGTGTTGGGGTAACTGCCCCGAATATTTGTTTACAGTATGAATATTATTAAGTTGTGTCCCTTGTATCAAGGATTTCAGGAAGTCTCTGTTTCTGGCAAGGACGAGAGTTTTAGAAGTCAGAGAGTGAGAGTACTGGTTGCTGAAGTAGTGTATGCTTGTTTCTTGAGCTGTCTGCACGTGAACTTGTTTTACGGTCTAAAAACTTGAAACTGTACTGGATTCTACAGAATATGGCTTGTCGACTGATGTTATGAGTGTTTGGAATAGCTTATTGATCGATCAATGGCAGATTCATCATGTAGGTTTTGTATTGATGAAGTCGGCCCCACCAAGCTTTAATGTTACTACTCGTCCCAACTATTCGTACTCCTCATCGCCACCATTATCATCAAGTTCCATTCAATAAAGATCTTGTTGTGTTGTCACCATCAGATTTCCTTGATCATTTGTATAGTGAAGTATAGACAAGGGTTAAATGAACTGGTCTAGTCTGAATCAGTGTTTAATTACTTTAGAGATCTATATATACGCAGAAGATAGGGACTATACTCTTATATAGGGAGACGTGAAAATTGTTTTCATAGGGCATTTCCAAGGTAAAATTTCTGTAACAGTATTTGGTCAAAGGTAACTAACCATATTATAATCCTTGATCAATTACCTTAGAGTTGTTTATGTTTTGTAGAATTTTCACTCTTTGCTCGTGAAAAAAAGTATAATTTGTAATGTGGGTATAAGAAGAAAGCATCAATCCAGACATTCGGATTTTGACTGTTGAGTGAAAATGTGGTGTAGTCCGGTCAGAAATGTTAACTGAGATAGTTAGTAGTTGTGAGGTATCAATGACATAGCTAGTTAGCAGTTCGGAATTATACTGTGTTGAAATTATGTATGTTGGAATGGTCTTTTGATATATTTCGTTGACGACTCATCTTTCACCTTGAGTAAAAAAGATTGTGAGTGATGAGACAATGCGGGCTTGGTTGATAATCCTATGTGCCAGTTTGTGTACGTCCTGGGTTTGTCCTTTGAAGAGAATATCGTTACAGGAATGTTCGTTGTGTTGATATTGCATATTTACAAGTTTATCACAGCAGCATATTATACATTCACATATGTGTTTATACGAGCACGGCAAGACATACTGCTATATTTAATAGAATCAGGTTTCGGTTGAGTAAGTTAACACATATGTGCACGCGCTTGGATATAGTGAGCAGACGTGATCTTCGCCTCTCATTTAGCTCACTGGAAGCAGGTATAAAAAACTAGCATCACTATACCAACCTCGAGGGTCAACCTGATCAAATGATACATTATAACAGTAAAATTATGCATGCAACTACGTGCTGTAAACCGCAGTACTAAAAGTAGTATAAATAGAAACATACAGTCTTTTTACAAGTCAAGTTTATTGTGTCATGTTTTTCACCAGTAATGGAAAGTGGTAGGTGGGTTGTTGAGTAGGATTAGTAGAAAAAAGAATTAGTAGACAGAGCTCCTAGCCACTCAACCAAACAATCCAACATTCATTGTGAATGAGATATTCATATAGAATTTCATTAATTGTTTATGCTTGACTGATGTAACTTGCTTTTGTTCCACAATTTATATCAATTCATTCACTTCCCGATAACAAAGTCTCCTATGTATGCAAATGTCTTTCTCTTTAAATTGTGTGCTGCTAAACGTCATTCTATAGAAAAGACGTTCATATATCGCCTTGATTTGGACACCTCAAAGAAAAGGAAAGACTGGCAGGCCATTGGAAGCATGGGGACGTACAATACGGGAAAGAACTAAAAAAAGCGAGAAAGACATAATTTGAATTATCCCGACTTACTCATGACAGAATTGGCTGAGAAAACTTTGTTGATGCCCTATGCTCCACTGGAAGTACATATGACTGATGATGATGAATCTTCATTCAGCTGTTGCTGAGTTTATCATTCCCTAACAATTATCATTTACCTTTTCATGAAAGCTTTCCTTTCCTGCCATGTATCCCTCAGTATCATGTCTTCGTATTGTAGCGTCCAAAACCCCAAGCACATTCAATATGTCAAATGTCGGAGTCTTCTCGTTATTTCTTTCTATGTCATTGTGAAATTTTTCTCTGGCATAATCTTACTCATCCTCTAATGGTCAGCACACATTGATCATCTTCATGATCTTACAGATACGCACATTCAAAAGTATAATAGTCAGTCTTCCTCAGACACATAAGAGTCGGCTGTCTTGTCCCACATGTTTCTATGCACTCCATGGCTTGTTGTTGCTTGAAGAAGCAGATGAAGAAAAAGAAGAAGAAGAAGAAGAGGAGGAGGAGGAGGAGGAAGAAGAGGAAGAAGAAGTAGGAGAATGGAGAAATTAGGTGATGAGGCTTGATGTGACGAAACATGAACGGTTAATAAGAAGCTACAGAAGGATGGTCAGTCAACACAAGACACACGTTATCGGTGAATGTACGCTAATCTTCTAACTATCCAACTTTCTAATTATCCAGCTTTTTAATTATCCAACTGTTTAATTATCCAACTTTCTAGTTATCTTCTTCTTCTTCTTCGTTCGCTTCTACCACCAAAAACCGCACTGTGATCCTACTGAATTCACGCCTGTGGTCCTCGTTAGGTCCCGCGGTCCCCGAAAAGACCACACGAGATCCACGAAAGGACCACAAGGGGTTCAGAGTATCACAGGGCTTTAGCCTGTATTCTTGGTGGGTCTCGGAAGCGGGATTGCGTGACATCGTGGTTTTCATTGCACCAGTTTAGTCTAGGGTTGGACTTTCTCACAGGAAGACCTCGACGTGTTTAGGATATCAGTGCATCCCCGCTGGGTGAGAGGCGGTAGCCCACCCAGGCCAGAGTTGGACTTTCTCACCGGAAAACCTCGACGTGTTTTGAGATACCCGTGTATCACTGCCGGGTGAGAGGTGGGTACCCATCCAGTCCAGAGTTGGACTTTCTCACCGGAAAACCTCAGCGTGATTAGGATACACAAACATCCCCGCCGGGTGAGAGGTGGTTGCCTATCTAGACTGCCCTGACTAGACTGCGCTGGTCCAGTGTCTCCGACTTCAGCATTTTGTCGTCGTGGCCGCTACCCTTCCTAGTTGTGACCAGGACGGAGCTTTTGTCCAGGAGGACGAATCCTCGCCACTCGTGACTTCTACCCCTGGGTTGAGCCGGTTTAGGCATTATCCCAGTATGGGCGTGTTTGGGACGAGACCGACCTCTAGAGCAGAGGTACTGTGACATTCATAGCCTTCAAGATTCACCCCTGGTATGAGCTGGTTTAGGCAAAATTCACCAGTATGGGTGTTTATCAGGCGTTACCGACCTCTAGAGCGGAGGTGGCATGACATGTCTAGCCATCAAGTTCCACCCCTGGTGTGTGCCGGATTAGGCATATTTCACCAGTGTAGGTGTATTTCGGACGTGGGCGGCCTCTAGAGCAGAGGTGCCGTGGTATAGCCCTCGTAGTGATACTACTGGACATACCGGTTAAACTTCACTTTCCACCACCTTTTCCCATCGGCGCCGCACAGCAACTCTAGTTATCTAACTTTCTAACAATCCAACTTTCCTATTATCTAACCTTTTAACTGTCTAAATATCTAAATTTCGAATTTTATAACTTTCTAAGTAACTTTATAATTACCTTTCTAATTATCTTACTTTATAAGTAATTACCTAATTTTGCAAGATCATTTCTAATTAACTTACTTTCTAATTACTTAACTTTTCAAGGACCTTACTAAATGTCTTGCTTTCTAACTTATTATCTAATTTTCCAAGTAACTTTCTAATTATTTTACTTCCTAAATATTTAACTTTTAAACTAATTATCTACCTTTCCAAGTAAGTTTCTAATTGTCTTATTTTCTAACTCTATAACTTTAGTTTTACATTCAGTTTCATCAAATCTCTTAATATTGTGACTTTCTGCTGCCTGGACGCTATATCACGAGTAAGTCACGTGAGATGAGACTGAGGACACAGGCTAGCATGAGGAAGGTGATGTTCTGAACGATGTTCTGAGCTCTGCAGGCCAGTGCCTTCATTTCTTCATATTTCGGCTTGCATGACTGTCTGTGTTTCAGAGGGGAAAAAACATACATGGATGCTGATGTTTTAGAACATATATAAAAGATTATAAATGAGACGTAACAATCTTTGGTTTCCATGTACCGATCTATTTTTAATGCGAAAGAAGAAATCGGCAAACTACTACTGTAAAAAAATAAATACTTATACTTCTTCATCTAGAACAACATAGCAACATACTTTGGGTTTATTAAGGGCCATTGGAAGTATGTTAAAAACATAACTGAGAGGCAACTTTGAATGGAACAGAAACAGAACAGATAGAGAGACAGACAGAGACAGACACAGAGACATACAGAGAGAGGCTTATAGAGACAGAGAGAAAGCAGATAGAAAGAATTAGAAATAGACACACAGAGAAGGAAAGAGAAAGAGAGACAGACAGAGCGAGAAACAAAGAGCGACCTGAGGAAGCATAGACAGTGACACACAGATGGATAGAGAAATACACGTAAAAGAGAGAGACAGAAAGAAAGGCAGAAGATAGAAGAGAGAGAGATAAAGAGAGAGCGACAAGACACACAGAGAGAGAGAGAGAGAGAGAGAGAGAGAGAGAGCTAGAGAGACGGTACGAATGAGGGAAGAGGGAAAAAGAGTAAGGGAAAGAAGTAGCGGGAAGGGAATGAGAGGGAAAGAGATAGAGAAAGTGAAAGAAAGAAAGAGATATTCTGATAAATGCACAGTTGTCTGACGTGAGTGTCCAAGACTATAATGTTAACAATGAAACAAACGTTCTCTTCCCTTACCTGACACTGATATGGAATAAGAAACAAGCATCGGTCTCCTTGATTACGTTGCAGAACTCCTTGAGTGAGATGGGAAAAACTAACTGTCCAAAACAGTTGGAAACGACGCTCTCACATTCAGCGCTCAACTGACTTCTAGCATTAATAAGTTCACCGAGTTTCTGCCTCTGTTCTACACTCATGCAGGCCACATCAAGTTCTCGCTGATACTCTGTGTCAGTACATATAGCTATGCTGCCACTAGGTAAATATAAAAATATATGTTACTTTAGTTAATAGTATTCACTATTTGAAATAATAAGCACCAGAAGAGAAGTTCATAGTTATTCATTCATTCATTCATTCATTAGAAAGCCCCTTGCGGAACTTTGCCTCCCAAACAGCACTCCTGTAGGCCTCTCGGTTGAGAGCAAGATGGCCTGCTGCTTCTGCATCCATTTGCAGATCGTCAGCGATGTCTTGCAGCCATCTTCGTTTTGGTCTTCCTCTCTTTCTTTTTCCCATTATGTAACCTACCAATACGGTCTTCTCTAAATTATCATGACGTTTAATTTCTCCAGAATATTTAAGTTTTCTCTCTTTAATCATCTTTACTAGCCAGCCTTCTTTAATATTAAGCTCTTGTAGTATAGATATATTTATTCTTTTTGTGTCCACGATATTTGGAGAACTCTTCTGTAGCATTTACATTCAAAGGCATTTATGTTTTTCTCAGCTGTTTTGTTAAGTGTCCATGTCTAACAGGCATATGTTGCTATAGGAAAGATGCATGCCCTTAAAAATCTTATTTTTGTGGTTCTGTCTGCTCCTCTCCACAGATTCTTTATTTGTTTTACTTTCTGAAAAGCGATAGGTGTCCTCCTTTTAATTTCCCTCATTGTATCTCCATTGTTAATTAATAGTGATCCAAGATATTTAAAACTCTCCACTTCTTCCAGTTTTTCCTCATTGATACATATTTCAGTTGCCTTGTTTGTTTTGTTAGTTGTCATCAATTAGTTTTCTTTGCATTAAGATAGAGGTTCTGCTCTTGGCTGTTCTTACGGACTGACATAATTAGTTTTTCCACTCGTTTTTGTGTTGTGGACAGTAACACTGTCATCAGCATATCTAATCTCTGGTATTTCATAACCTCCAAGTGTTATGGCATCGTAATATTCTTTGTCTACATCTTCTCTAACATTCCTCATTATATTTTCAGTATACAAGTTAAATAAGTATTTCGACAATATGCATCCTAGACGGACCCCTTCTTTTATGTCAAACCAAGCTGTTGTTTCACCATTTATTCTTACTGCTGCTTGTTGGTCTAGATACATCAGTGATGTTAATTGTATCAAATGTGTTGGAAATCCCATTTTTTCCATTATTTCCCAAAGTTTCTGGTGTTGTACACAATGAAATGCTTTTTAGTAGTCTATAAAGGATAAATATAGATTCACATTAAACTCTCTGCATTTCTCTGTTATTAATCTTATATTGAATATATGATCTCTTGATCCTCTCCCTTGTCTGAAACTAGCTTGGACCATATTGACTTCTTCTTTTATCTTCTTTCGAAGTCTACCCATTATGATTTTTAACAGAATTTTACTGGCATGACTAATCAAGGCAACAGTTCTGTCATAACAATTTCATAATTTAATCATATTTATTGAGCTGAAGTTTTAGATGATGTTGTGGAAAATAAATCTGATTGCAAAGTTGTAAAGAAGCAACGAAATTAAGACCACATGAACTTTTCATTAATTTATCTTAGACTTTCAAAAATTCTACCGTACTGAAATTCGTATATAGAGGGAAGTAATGAACATATTTGTGTGCACGCTATAAATATCCTATTAAATAAAATAGCGAATTCTGTGATCATTTTGGCAGTAGCAGACCTGTATGGGATATTCTGACATTCAAATTCAAGCCTTTTATCCTAGTGAATATATTGTCCTGAAATACTGTTGATTTGGCTTCTGTAAAGGCAGCGCTTTCTTTGAAATAAAACTGATACTCACTTTGTTAGAACACTTCCTGTAGTAGCACATTGCTTGGCATTCTTTATTATGGTGCAGTAGTCCTCCGCAGACCTGGTACTTCAGCTGACATGCTTTGCTCGAATAAGACGCCACGAATTGTAGATATCTTCCTATATCTTGTTGGGCGTGGCTTATAGCAACCAGTAGCAAAGCAGATAACAAATGCATTTGTCCAGTCTTCATTGTTGTGATTGACTGGATAAAATAAACAGTATTACCATCAAATCACTAGAATAACAGATACTTCATGTAAGTGAAAAAACGTAAATTAATCGGCAGTTACACATAGACAGGGATGCAGAGTAGTGAACAGGCAGAAAAGAGACAGACAGCAGACACGTAAACAGTCAGATAGACAAAGGGTGACCAAACAGTGTCGCTCTAACTTCTTATGGTACTTCAAAATACAGTAAAAGCAGGCAAAGGAACAGTGTTCAGTTTTATAAAAATATAGAAAAGAGTGAGGAAAATAGGCATGAAAGAGAATGGCAGAAAGTAAGACGGATACATATAAATATATGTTGTACGTACGCACAACATTCCAAAATTCGGCTAAGGGCTTTTTCAAGGCCCACATATAAAAAGATTACAAAGGATAAAAACACAAAAAAGAGATTAAAAATTTTTCATCCTAATTTTAAGGAAAATGGCCACACAAAGTGTCTTTGTTTTTTATGTTGGTTTTTTTTGTATGTGGTCTTTTAAAACAGTGGATCTGTATTCATTTATTCATACTCATATTACTTTTTTCTACTCTCGTTCCTTCCCATTATTATCACTCTTTCTATCTTTTCTAAAATTCAATTACTAGGTCCGATAATTAAGCAATCTTCTTCTTCGTTCGCTTCTACCACCAAGACGGCCTCCAGATCCTGCTGAATTTACTCCTGTGGTCCTCGATAGGTCCCGCGGTCCTCCTGTGGCCATGGAGAGGACCACACGAAATCTCCGATAGGACCACAAGAGGTTCAGAGTATCCTCGGTGGGTCGCAGAAGCGTGATTGTGTGACACCGTGGGTTTCGTTGCACCAATTTAATCTAAAGTTGATGTTTCTCACCTGAAAATCTCGACGAGTTTCGGATATCAGTATATCCCCGCCAGGTGAGAGGTGGTTGCCAATCCAGCCTAGAATTGGACTTTCTCACCGAAAAACCTCGACGTGTTTTGGGATTTCCGTGCATCAGCGCCGGATGAGAGGTGGTTGCCCATCCAGTCCAGCGTTGAACTTTCTCACTGGAAAACCTCAGCTTGTTTAGGGTACGCATACATCCCCGTCGGTTGAGAGGTGGTTGCCTATCTAGACTGCATTGGACCAGTGTCACCGACTTCAGCATTTTGTGGTCGTGGCCGCTACCCTTCTAGTTGTGACCAGGACGGAGCTTTTGTCGAGGAGGACGAATCCTCGCCACTAGTAAGTTTCACCCCTCTGTTGAGCTGGATTAGGCGTATTTCACCAGTATCGGTGTATATCGGACGTGGCCGGCATCTAGAGCAGAGGTGCCTGGAATGAGTAGCTTTCGATGAGAGACTACTGTACATATCGATTAAACTTCACTTTATCCTTTTCACCACCTTTTCACTGCGGCGGCGCCCGGCAAACCTAATCGCATTTTCGCATTTTCTTTATTGGCTGAGAGATGTTTCACTCCACGCACGGCAGCAGAAGAATCTCGCCAGCAATCTCTTAGTTTAACCCATGTGTTATGTCGGTTTAGACAATCTGACCCAGTATGGGTAAATATAGGACGTGGCCGGCCTTTAGAGCAGAGGTGCCGTGGTTTGAATAGTCCTGATCTCGAGACTACTATTTACTTCACTTAATCCTTTCCTTCAGCTTTTCCACGACGGTGCTCCGAGGCAACCCTAATCGCATTTTTCTTCATTGGACGGGAGGAGTTTCACCCCACGCACGGCACCTGAAGAGTCTCGTCAGCAGATGATTTTAAATCAGAGTTTTCTTTCTCCTAGATGAGCTACCCAACAAGACTCTCACCTACCTAAAGCGCCTGGTTTTCAGGCGCCAGGTATTCGCCTTCGCCCGTTCTCCTGCCAGTTTGAACAGTTCTGTAACGTGAAGTCCAGGAGGTGGACCTGGGCTGTCAGAGGCTCTTTGAAACGCACGCCTTGGTGACATGTATTTGGAGTGAAGAGCGTATCCTCACCCCACTTCCGGCTATAACAGTCCTTAGAGCCAATTAAGTAACGAGACTGATTTTATTATGGCCAAGACAAGAATGCCATCTATGAAGCAAAGCAGTCGATCAATCTTGCCATGCCGAGTGGGGTAGGCGATCATGTCTCTCCACAACTGTCTTTAGACTTCATTATGAGATCCGCCCGTGACTTTTTTCCTAGCCACACTGACAGCCCATCCAGTAACTTTTCTCTCTCTCTCTCTCTCTCTCTCTCTTTCTTTCTTCTTCTTCTTCTTCTTCATTCAGTTTTTCCAATTGCTACAGTGTGTTCCAATTTTCCTCTTCTCAGAAAATGTCCTACAAATCTGATTTTTGCTATAATTTGCTTTTTAACTCCAGCCTCTCTTAAGCTTTCTTCGTTGGTTTTCTTAGCTGTCCATGGTACCTTCAACATCCTTCTTATGAACCAAATTTCCATGGCTTCCATTTCTCTGTGTCCTCTCTTATTCATGGATCATGCTTCACATCCATAAAACAAAACTGGTTCGATGTAACATTTAAGTACTTGGAATCTTGTTTCCATTGATATGGATCTGTTGTATAAGATGTTTCTCATTTTCTGGAATGCTGACTTGGCCTGAGCACGTCTGCTTTTTATTTCGTTGTGACATTTCCCATCAGCTGTTTAATCCTTCCTAAGTACTTGAATCTATCAACTTGTTTCAGTTCTGTGCCATCGATGGTAATGCTACATGTTGGTGGTATTCTTTTCTTTGAGATGACCATCACTTCAGTCTTCTTTTTATTCAGGCTGAGACCTTTACTTTTACTTTCACGAACCACGATGTCCAGAAGAGCCTGTAGCTCCCCTTTTAGTAATCATAACTGTGTCGTCTGCATATCTTAAGTTATTAAGGTTGTAATCGCCTATTGATATTCCTGGCAAAATCTCTATGTTTCTCATTAAAAAGCAAAGCATGGAATAAAAAAAGGCAACCGTCATCTATGATCTGGCAACTTTTCATCGCACCCCGATAAGCAGAAGACAACAAGCCGCCATTTTGTTGACCTAGCTTGGGGTGCATTGTCACATAATCAGCATGGAGCAAAAAGCTAACATTAAATTCTGTTTAAACTAGGAAAAAGTGCCATTCAAACAGTTGAATTGATACAACAAGTTTACTGGGATATTTGTTTATCTCGTGTACATATAATCAGGTGGTATGCACCTTTCATAAGTGGTGTAGAAACGATTACAAATGCAACTAGACATGGACGCCCAATTTCTGTTTGTAATGAGGAACTCTGAAAAAATCAGACAACGGATACAAGAAGATCGTTGTTTGATTGTAAGGATAATGGCAGATGAATTTGGTGTTAACAGAGAGACCATTCGTATAACTTTAGTGGAAGATTTGGGCAAGAAAAAAGTTGCTTGCCGGTTTCTACCACATGCGTAGTCTGATGATCAAAAACATCAGCGTGTTGAGAACGCAAAAGACATCATCAAAACGTGTCGCAGAAATAAACGTTTCTTAAATTTGATTGTTGCAGAAGATGAAACATGGATTTTCCGCTTTGATCCCACAACCAAATGCCGAAGTGTTCAGTGGAAGCCATCATCCTCACAAAAAGGAAGTAAAATTCGTCTTCAAAAGGCGAAAATGAAGACAATGTTGGTGTGTTTCTACGACAGTAAAGTACTTATTGACAAATAATTTATTCCAGAGGGACAAATTGTCACTGCCAAAGTTTATTTAAGTATTTTGAAACGCCTATTGAAAAGATTCTCCGAGTCCGACCAGAGCTTTCAACACCTGGCAGTTTTTTCCTTCTTCATTATAATTCACCGGCTCACCGGGCGGTAGTTGTACAGTAATGTTTGGGTCAAAAACAAGTGTGTGTTCTCAACCATCCATCCTATTTCCCAGATTTGTCTTTCTGTGAATATTTTATATTCACAAAATTAAAGTTACCAGTGAAAGGGCGTTTCTTTTACGATATCAAAGGGCCGTAACATCGAGTTTAAGGACCATATCATTGGAAGAACTGCAGAGGACGTTCCATTGTTTTGTTAGATCGTCCCACTCGCTGTATTAATGCACAAGGGCTTACTTTGAATAAAATACATGTTATATCCTCAACTGTTGTTTATTTTATAATATAAATGTATCAACTTAACCTGGATTCATTTCTTCACTTTTAAACATCATCTCCATTTCTCTGCATACATTTTTCCCATCATTCTGCATTGTGTCTTATTCCAAGACTTACAGCGATTTCAAAATCTGTTACACGTCTGTTTTCTTAAATGATGTCGTCAGCCCTTTCCACGTTGCCTTCAGTGGAGGCAGTTCGAGGGCGACCGATGCGAGACATATCTTGGATGCTCGTGTTTCCATCTTTGAAATGTTTCACCCACCTCCTAACACTGCTATCACTCATACACACATCTCCATAAGCAAGTCGAAGTCTTTGGTGAATTTCAGCAGCGGGGATGTCTTCTTTAACGAGGAACATAAATAACAGCACGTTGACGAAACTAAACTTCAGCATCCGCCTTTTGTTTATGCTTCGCGTGGTCACTTGATACATGATGGTGACGTCATGTGACCTCTACATGGGTTGCAAATGATGCAGTTTAAGGTGATACATTTATGTTTTCTATATCTATAAATTCTGATTTTTAAAAAATATTTGCTCACAACTTTCGGTATGACACTGCTTGCGATAAAAACTTTTTTTTCCCGGCTCATAAGAAAAACATAAATGGCAAGACGAAAGAGCGGATGGAAACAGCAATAGGATTCAAGTGTATTGAGCACTCGAGAGACGAAGTAGGCTCATGTCGAAAAGACTGAACAAAAAGTTTACCTATATAAAGTTTACCTTTTAGCTAGAGACAAAGTCTGCTTTATAATACATTTATGTGCTCCCAGTAAGGTTGTCTGTATTCCTCCTGATAGTCAACTATCGGTCGATGAATTGTCTGTCTTGGGTAAAGGTTTACAGTTTATTCCCCTCCGTCCATCTTTTGATCAGTTCCCACTCCTTCATGATGTCCATCGTTTCTATCGTAGACTACACTTGAAATTCAGTTTCCAAGACGAGGCCCAACCTTCATCATCCCAATCTGCTTCTGATGATGATGATCCTTTCTCTCACTTCTCAGAACAACCATCCAACATGAGACTGTCTGCAGGAGCGTTACGTTCACTGGACCTCTACATCGATCACATCCTTCATGAAATCTACAAGCTTCGCCTTCCCCGTGTACGACACTCTAACCTGACCCCCGGGGAGCATCACGCACTTTTACAACTCCAGCATAGACGAGACCTCGTGATCACGAGCGCAGACAAAGGCGGGGCCATTGTTTGTTGCCCCTCTCCCTCAAGATCCGACTCTGGCCAACAATCACCAGGTTCGTGGCACGATCAACGAACTCATCTGAGATACTGATCTTTCTCCCCCTACTACACATCTACACATCTGTGACAGCTGTTTAGGGAAGCCATCCTTTTATCTACTTCCCAAGATACACAAACCAAGCAACCCAGGAAGGCCCATTGTTTCAGCTTGTCCTTGCCTTACAGAACAAATCTCTGACCGTCTTTCAACCTCTAGTTTCTAGTGTGCCTACTTATCTGAAGGATACGAATCACGCTCTCACTGTTTTTGAGACCCTTACATTCCTGCCTAGTCACATCTACCGTATCTTCAATCTTGATGTTGTGTCTTTGTACACATCCATCCCTCATTATCATGGACTTCAGGCTATCGAGTTCTTTCAGAACAAAAGACACTATCCTTCTACTCCTACGTCTACTACTCTGCGCCATACGCGACTTAAACGGTTTGAATTAATTTGCCTGTACTATTCTGCGCCTTAAACTACTCACCTCATTTGAATTCTATGACCTGTGCTTCGACCAGATTAGCAGTGTGGCCATGGATACCAAAATGGCGATGTCCATGATCAAGCCCACAAAATGTTAGATTTCTTACGCCAACGCGGTTATCCAAAACATGTTATCTCTTTGTCTTGGAACCGCATCACTCATATATCGCGGCAAGAGATCCTCACTCTTAAACCGCCCTGTAGCTCGGGCAGAGTCAAACGGGTACTCACGCACCACCCTCATAGTTTAGCAGTTAAGAAGATACTGTTTCGCCATCTCCATATCCTCCAGACCGAGCTTGATACACTTGAACTCTTTGGAGAACCCCCATTGGTGACCTACAGACTGGACAAAACCTCACGGACCTATTAGAAGTCGCCTTAAGACCGGTGTAGAAATGGGTATCCGACTTCCTCTGCAGTTGGGGAAGGAAAGGCGGCCAGGCGTGATACTGACCATATCACCTTCTAGTGTGCTGACAGGTCAAGGAAAATATGGGTACTAAAACCATATCCCTATGTGCCTGTAAGGCACGACAGGATTACCTTTACCTTTATCTTACTCTTTTACCTTATGACGGAGGACACTTTTTATGGTACCAGATGTTGCAGATGTTGTAAATGCAACACTTGCCCGTTTGTTGTTTCCTTCCCTAAGTCCACGCTATCATTTCAAGAGGGCTCCATTTGCACTTCACACAGTGTCATTTATGCCATTATGTGCAAACATTGCGATATGAAGTATATAGGGGAGACCGGTTTATGCTTAGGAGACCGTTTTCGACAACATCTTAACGATATTTCCAAGAGGGCATGGACCCCCGTGGTAAAACACTTTTGCCAATGTAGCCACAGTGGAAAACGTGATATCTCTGTTAGTGCAATCCACTCTTGTTCTTCTGGTGTACGATCTCGGCTTGAACAGCGCCTTATTTTCCAGGCCGGCTGTCTCCATCCAGGTGGAATGACAATATAGCTTCATTAAAACGTCTTTAGATTTCCACCTATTTTCTGCTATTTATACTCTACCTTCTTATCTCAGCCCCGCGCATTTCGTTGCAGTTCTTCATTCATCAGGGTCACCCTACCACAACCACCAACACCACCATCTTCTCTAGCGGCCTAAAGATATTTATTGCCTCCTGATTTCTTCCCTCCCCCTCCAGCTCCCCCCTCCCCCTCCGAACCATATCATTCTCTTCCTTTCACCGCCGCTAACGTCCGATTGGTTTAATTTGTTTTCCTTTGTGGTCTCCCAACCTCGTCTTTAGGGTACATTCTGCTGTATTGTGTACAAGGAGGGATGTCACAAAGTTAAGAGTTTTCCTTTTCATTTTTATTCTTTTATTATATGTCGTGTTGTTTTCGTATGTAATCCTTGAAAAAAAGTCACGCCGAAATACTGGATGCTGTATGGTTTTCATTTATACAATTTCATTTTACTTTCATACTTTCTGCTATTTATTTTTTTATCACTTTTCTCACTCCCTCTACAGCTTAGAAAACTATACCATACACCTCTGTCTATCTTTTTTACTAGAACCAGTTTTACTCTAGTAGTTATCTCTTTTATCTGTCAAAGATAATAAATGCAAGCAAACAATAGCCACCGTATATGCCTAATTTACATCCTTGTATTTTGGATCATTTATTCGATTCTAGTCGCTACCCGGATAAAATGTGCAACTTTATAGTTAACAAATTATACCTTTCTCTTATTGACTCGTTCTAAATCCTTCTATATAGTTTCTTGACTGTCACCTGCAACTTGTTGTACACATTTTTCTACAGGATGTCCCGCTGTGACATATACTGTAAAAATATCCTCATAGTTTTTTTTTACTGTTTATAATTCAGAGAGTGTGTCATGATGAGACTCAGATGATCTCAGTGGTGAGTCGAGTCGAAGTCTAGTCTAAACTGAATCTTCACACTCATTCAAGTCGAGTCTTGATGTCTTAAATTCATCATCCTTTAAATGCTGGATTGTGAAGTTTCAAGAAGCTCTAGGTTGTTGCAACACCATGTAAAACGCTTAGGTACATGTATTTATTCTTCAGTTATTTTGTACTTTTCCAATATATATATTCACGCTTTCAATTATTTTGTATTTTTCCAGTTAAATGTATTTAAGCCTAAATTACTCTGTCGTTTTCTCGAGATAAATCTTTTAGTCAGAAAAAAATTTTCTATTCTCATTATCTTTTCCTCACTTTAATTTCAATATTTACGAAAGAAAATGGAAAAAAACTTAAACAGAAGAAGTTTCCAAATTAAACGTGTCCTACAACCCCCAAACAAATGATATCACTACAACACGACCTGTTGTAGAAATCTAATATGTTATGTGAGAGCCGTAAATTCGATCTTAAAAAAACAGAAAACAAATCGCGAGTTTTGTTGATTTTCTTCTAGTCTCGAGTTTCTGATCGAATGTTGCTTATTCCGTGCTTCTAATTCCTGATCAACATGAACCTACTTCATGTCTCGTGTCCCTAGTCAACATAAACCTACTTCATGTCTCGAGTCCCTAGTCAACATGAACATACTTAGTGTCTCGAGTCCCTTGTGAACATAAACCTACTTCATGTCTCGAGTCCCTAGTCAGCATGAATCTACTTCGTGTCTCAAGTCCCTAGTCAACATGAACCTACTTTGTGTCTCAAGTCCCTTAGTCAACATGAACCTACTTCGTGTTTTGTGTCCGCATTCGACAAGAACCTACTTCGTGTCTCAAGTCCCTAGTCAACATGAACCTACTTCGTGTCTCGAGTCCGCATACCACAAGAGCCTACTTCGTGTCTCGAATCATCACTCGACATAAGCTTCAAACTCTACATACCAAATTACATAACTACTCCTCTATTTTGTAATATCTAAACAGAGCCTAATTTTCACACACGATCTTGCCATTTCAAAGCCTTTTCAAAGCCATGAGACTCCAGTCTTCATTTCAAATATTACTGTCCTCGGTCTCTAAAGCCTGCTGTTACTTTCGTTGTTTCCTTAACATTTATCTTGAACATATCTGTAATGGCCCAAAATTTCATTCAATGAACTACATATTCAGAATTACTTGTATTGTCAGGCCATCAATATTTTCCTACCTTTCAAAAAAGGAAAGAAAGAAAAAATGTTTATTTAAATGTATTTTTTTTTAAAATTTCGCTCTCCTACTTCTTAAAATTGAGTACTAGAAATATCTGGGAAGATAAATGCTGCCATGTGTGATACTGACCACATCACACTTTCATGTGCCCAAGATCTTGGAAATACACCGTATCCCCAATGTGTCTTAATGGCAAGGAAACGAGAATTTTACCTTTACCCTGCGTCTTGACACTGCTAAATGTGATCATTTACTTACTGTTTTCTGGTATTTCGTGGGAGTATCAAACTTACTTTGTGTGGTTATGTTCTGTTGGCTTTGAATGTTCCAAAACGTCTTCAGTGAAAAAGAGGTGACTGCTGCTTGTTTACTTCAAAACGGTTTCTCGGAATGGGGTGCAGTCTAGGATTTTAAATTTTTTAGTCGTAGCTGACGCTTTATTTATACCTAAAGCATTAATTTATTCAAAATGGGGGGGGGGGGGGGGGTCAAGATTGTGCACGTTGCATAATTAAATAAAATCTGGTTCTACAGCAACTATCATATGACAAACGCAGAGAGCAGTGGGGCGTATTTTCTTTTATCATGAACCCTTTTTTTTACCTCATTTCAGTCGTGGATTTCCCTCCCTACCCCCCCCCCCCCCCTACGCCAAAAATATTTAAAATAAAGATTTAAACACATGATGTTAACATATTTATTTTAAAATAAAGACAATCCTTTGCTGGTCCAGGGTGCCCCAAAAAGTCAGTCCGTGGACCGTCAGGGGGAGCCAAGGATCCAAGATTATAGAGCTAATTAAAGAGGAATAATTACAAAAATTATTTCTAATTCGTTTCTCATTTATTACCCCTACTTCATCACTTTCTTGTACTCAGTTAAGCTAAAATCTATAGAGAGCGACTCTCGTTGAGACATTTGAAATAGAGACCTGGGTCCTGCTTTGTTCTGACCTATCTTGTCTTGTCCTGACCTGTTTTGTCTTGTCCTGACCTGTCTTGTCTTCTATCTCCCTGGAACTTTGCAGCTGATGCTCTGAAGGTGTTGAGGCTTGTGAGTGGGTTATGGCGGATATTTTTTCAGTTCCTGGAGAATAGCTGAAAAGAAAGCAGGGGATGTGCATACTTCTTTAGCAGACTCCACCACCATGGAGACTGGATCGTGGGTAAAAACTGAACGCATTAGTTAGAGTCTGGTGTCGACTTACGACCGAACGAGTTACGGCCATTTGTATTTATAGTCGGGACACCTCTGGTATATTTTATTGAAGGAATAATAAAACGTACTGTACAGTAAGTTGTACAGTAAAACAGTTTCCTTCTGGCATCTACCCCTTGACTGTCCGCTTCCTGGTTTCCAATGTTTTGTTATTTCATTTTTCATTAGCATCTACATCATCGATTTTGACTGACATTCCTTGTGGGAGAACATTGGCTCATAAGGCAGAAATCATATCTGACGACTCGTAGCCGCCCGCTGTAGGTCTTGGATGGACTTGAATTCCAAAGTTGTACTCTCTCTAGTGATGGTTCTACATGGAGTCTCCTTTGGCCAGCTTTGCTTTCTTTTACACTTCGATGACCATGTGAGGGCTTGGCGAGGGAGCCTGGATTCATCCATATTGAGAACGTGGCCGAGATAGGCCCAACGACGTCTTTTGATGTATCTTGATACGTAGACTTGGTTCGATTCCCGTCTTACTGACTCGTTCGATTTAAAGTCTGATGTTCAATAGTCTAGGGAGACATTTGTTCTCAAATGCATCGTCTTTGATTGAGTAGACTGGTTGATTTACAATTCTCATAACCGTATGTTAACACTGGGATCACACAGGAGTTGAAGATTTTAAGTTTCGTGGTTTTACTGAGCATATTTGACCTCCAGATAGTAGACAGTTTATTGAAAGTATTGGAAGCCATTGCATTGCGGAACTTGATTTCTGGTGTTGTATCACCCGAGGTTGACATTTTCTTCCCAAATAGGTGACATTGTGGACTTTTTCAAAAGTAAAACCGTTTAGCGAGATCTCGTCAGGTCTATTTGTGAGATCAATATTTTTTTTTCCTTATTAATGTGTAGGCCAAGTTGTTTTCTCATGGGCGTCTGCATGCGACGCGCTCAGTAGCGCTATGTCGTCCGCAAAATCCAGGTCTTCGAGGGTTTTGCCCTCGGTCCATGCGATACCCAGATGGCTATCCTTTGTGCTATTGCGCATGATCCAGTCGATCGCAACGCCGAATAACACTGGTGAGAGGGCACGCCCGTGTCTCACACCTGTCTCAACTGAAAACCAACTGGAACTCCCAGAATTTGTGTGTGGGCAGCAGCGTTAATTCGAGTAAAAGATGTTGATGTATTTAGGTTGGAAGTAATAGATACAGAACAACTCCCAAAACGAGGGGCGGTGTAGGCTATCAAACGCTTTCTGAAAGTCAACGAAGTTGATAATAACGTGGGATTGGAATTCCACAGACTCTTCAATAATAGACCTCAACGTAAATATACGGTCGATACATGACCGATTTGGTCTGAAACCCGTTTGTTCTCCTCTAAACCTCGGGTCTAATGATTTCACTCTGCCATACGTCATTGAAGAGTTCTAACAGAAGGTGGAGAGAATATTCGTCTGCTGCTTTCATCATTTCTACTGTTATTTCATCCTCTCCGGTTGCTTTGTTGTTTTTCATTTTTTTTTTTTTTGGATTACTGTTTTTAATTCTTTCATCGTAAAATTTTCATATGTCGCAACGAAGGAGTGCATACAATTCTCTCCATCCAGATCAGGAATGGTGGCCGGATGGGGACTGTTCAGTATTTCTCTGAAGTGCTCCGCCCAAAGTTGTTTTTGTTCGTATTCAGATGATAATAATGACCTGTGCTAATGTTTTAATGGGCACGTGTGGTGACGCAAACTTTTCATAACATGGAACAGAGATTTATTGTTCCCCTTCTTTGCCTCTTCCCCAGCGTCTGTGGCCAGGCTTTGGGTGAAATTTCGTTTGTCATTTCGTGCACTGGTTTTTACTTCCTTGTTCAACGAAGCGTATCTTGTTTACTTCGTATAGGGCTCTATTCTCTGTGGCCAAACGTGTTAGCTTTGCTTGTTTACGCTCTTCAATTTTGAGCCAGGCGTGTTCGCTTGGCCATTTTTCTTTTCCCTTTGTACGAAGCCTGTAGTATTTACTGCGGCAGTTTTCAATGAATTTTTAAACAGGTCCCACTTTTCATCCATGGTCTTGTTTGTATGTTTGGACTCCACATTTTTTGAAGATTCATAGTTTTTTGTTGTACTTCAGAGTTGTCTACATCATTACGGCCCTCTTTGTATACTGGGGGTGTTTCCCTCAAAAGACCAAGGGGGGTACATTTCACACTGTGGAATAGGATGGTTGTCACAATTAAAAGAATGACAAAGACATAATCGGGTTTATAGTATCATATATTATATGTTATTTTGGAGAAGAAAAAATATATTTTGTTTTTCTAATAAAATTTTTAACATTTGTTAGTATACAAAAAAAAGAGCTAAGAACTGAGATGAAGGAATGGAAAATGAAGGAATTTAATTAATATTTTTTCACTTACCCATCAAGTTAATCCACTGTAGTTGGTCATATAATTCCATAATGAATAAAATGTACACAAACACCTTTTCTTCACATGTCCTCCAATCTTTACATCAAAATATACATTGATTATGCATTTACAGCAAACTAAAAACACCAAGTGGGTAGGTAATATTTACATGAAAACAAGTGGGGGGGGGGCGTTGACTAATATTTACCAGAAAACAGGTCATTGTGTTTTATTTTTTTGTTGTTGTTTTTCATTTAATTTGAAGCATTCTACAACATTTATTTTTGTTAAATTACACAATCTTACTGTGATATTACAGCTAGTACTAGCAAAAAGCTGAGAAGCAGTATCACTAGCTACTCTTCTAGCACGTTTTGCTGCTGGACAAAAAAAAAACATCCTCATCCTTTAAATCAGCACCACGTGGATCCGGAAATTCAAAATTTCTGCTACTGCATTCTCTTCACCGCAGTCTAGACATTTTTAAATTAAATTCTGAGCTTGTAATGCAGAAATACGCTGCTCTGGACGAAATAAACTACCACTGGATGCCATATTTGTTGATAAACAAAAACCGAGCGACGATAAACTTCGACAAAAAATCGTTAAATTAATACTCAACACTGTAAAAAAATCATTTGAATCACGCGCCTCGTGTCGACAGATTCGGGAAGGAAGTCCAACTGCTGATTTTAAGTATACCTTGATTATTTTCAACATTAGAGAACTACAAACCATCATCGCACTGCGCGGAGAATGGGGTTCTGAAGGGAAAAAAAACACGCAGGACACGTCCCAAAGGGGACAAAGAGACAAGCTCATTTGGTTTTTACATAATATATGCCTGTGAATGTGTTCATTGTATGTGTTCGTACATTTTTGTGTGTCATTGAAAAGTTATTACAGTTTGATTGTTTAATCACTGTGCTGTAATTCATTTTTTTTTTGGGGGGGGGGGGGATTGATTTCCATATGTTTGCAACGCTAATTTGCATTAGTATTTCAAAGTGACAAGTGAATGTGAATATGTCTATTTATCTTGCAACATGTTATAGTAATGAATTGCACTTAGCGCAGGCTGAAGGGGAGGGGGAGGGGGAACGAGGCTTAGCTAATCACGTAACCCTGGGCCCCTCTTGCTGAAGGGCCCAGGGGTCTTGCTTTCCTATCGCTTCCTGTTAGAGAACATCAGTTATTTCACGGTTCGGAGACGTGCCACCCAGTCTCTACACTTCTAATTTTATTCAGCCGAGCTTATTAGAAATATCAGCGACTTAAGGAACGATATAATGGAAAGTTAATTCATTCATTCGTTTGCATGTCCCTTGCGAAACTTTGCCTCCCTAACAGCACTCCTGTAGGCCTCTCGGTTGTGAGCAAGATATCCTGCTACTGATGTATCCATATAATGGAAGGTGGAAACCTCTAAATTTAAAAAGCCGAAATAGAGTATAACAGTCAAAATTTAGTTTAGGACTGACTTTTCGTTGAGATTTATTCATATATATATATATATATTAGGTGACAGTGACATTTATCGTGTGTTAATATCTGACGACAGATTTACATTTTTGATGACCTTTCTCGACCCAAAGTCATATTTAGAAACTGTCGATTATTTCAAACAGAAAACGTGCAACTTTTCTTGTTTAGGTCAGCCAGTCAAGCATGGCTTTCTGCTTCAAAATTTGGTTCTTTGAAATTATGATAAACCACTGGGTTGTAACGCCGCTCACATATATAAATCTTGTCTATACAGCGAGATATTTGTAAAGAACTTCCATTCCTTCATGTTTTATAGGCTGTGACCCGTCAAAAATGACGGGAAAGGAAGTAAAATTGTAATTGTTACACATCTGATCATTACATATTACATCCTTTCTGTGTCGTTAAACGTCACATAAGACTCTCATGGTAGTTCGCCAAGTTTTCCTGTTTTCAACGAGCGTTTCAATTTCATCAAGAGATTTTATGCCTACTGTTTTGGCATCTCTTAACAATGTCCTGTTAGAACTTCTCGTGGCCGACCTATTTTTCTTCAGCCTGTAGTGTTCCAATTAAAAGTTTATTTTGGGATTCTCTGACTGATTGTTCTCATCATGTGATCGATATCGATGATTATATAGGTGGAAATAAAACATCAAAGTGTTAAGAATTTTTGTACCTAGCAAAAGCTGATTACAGATTATTACTAAAGTTCTACAATATGTCCTTGCAGCAGCAAACACCCATCAGAAGGCTCTCTTTCCATCCATATAATATTTAAGTATTACTGAATATAAAAGACTGTGCTGGTTAACTAAATATAACAGACCGTGCAGACTGTATAATATTATTACGTATTACTTTGTTTTATGACTGAACATAACGTGCTGTTCAGACTCTTATAAGACTGAATTTAACAGACTACTAAAACACTGCAGAATGCATAATCTCAGTGACTGACTCAACAACCAAGAAAACAAATAAAGAGCTTCTAGGCGAGGCTGGGCAGAAGAAAGAAATGATGGCAGGATTCAGAACACGACAGTCCTGTGATCTGTTCTTCACTATGCCATATTTCTCAATCATTCCTACACATCAAAACATAACAAGAAAGGGAAACACGCACGCACACAAATAACGATTCTTCATCGAAAGATCACAATTTATATGAAAGACAAGATCAACCTTTATAAAAAATATAAACAAGGTAATAACTAAAATCAATAAACATATTTTAAATATCATGGGGGTAATATGATTAAAATGAAATCGTCCCATATTATTTCAAACTATTATCCTTAATGATGAATTGTCTACATGTAAACAAAGAGAACTATTGACAAGAAAATATAACAAAATGCTTATACATACAGGTCAATATTACCTAAGTGTCTTATGCACACATAAAACCCTCAATGCATATTAACAACACTTCAACTTTTACATAGGACATATACAATATAAAAGAAACTATGATTATTCATTCATTTATCAACAATATATGTAAGTGGGTCAGGGTGTATAGGAGGGTACCACAGCACAGCCTGCATGCGTCCACATCACACAATGTAAATCATATTCAAAGCAATATATATATATATATATATATAATTCTCATTCATGCTTAAACGAAAACATAACGTCCTCTAATCTGTTGGCATCTTCCTCCGCGCTCAACGCAAATTTTCCATACCAATTAAAATTCTCTCGCATCTTTTATGCATACTGTTTCAGTCAGTGACGATTTTACACAGAGTTGCACACCCTCTGAACATAAAGGACACTGACCTTTTTTATTATTCTTTATTGCTTCTGGTATTTACAAACGTAGATTTATTAATCTATTCCTACATATACTACAGTACTGTATGACTGCATCTAGTAGTGTGTTATATGATTGCATCTAATAGTGTGCCATATGACTGTACCTAACAGTGTGTTATATGACTGCACCTAACAGTGTGTTATATGACTGCACCTAACAGTGTGTTATATGACTGCACCTAACAGTTTGTTATATGACTGCACCTAACAGTTTGTTATATGACTGCACCTAACAGTGTGTTATATGACTGCACCTAACATTTTGTTATATGACTGCACCTAACAGTTTGTTATATGACTGCACCTAACAGTTTGTTATATGACTGCACCTAACAGTGTGTTATATGACTGCACCTAACAGTGTGTTATATGACTGCACCTAATGGTGTAATAATATGATTGCGTTTATCAGTGTTTTATATGACAGCACCTAACAGTATGTTATATAACAGCTCATAACACTGTGTTATATGACAGCACCTAACAGTGTGTTATATGACATTACCTAGCAGTGTGTTATATGACTGCACTTAACACTGTTATATGACTGCACCTAACACTGTGTTAGACAGCAGCTAACAGTGTGTTATATGACAGCACCAATTTTTCATTGTAACTGTAAATTTTAACAGCTTTTCTTCAGTGTGGTAAAGTACTTGCCTATTGAACTGTTTTCTTTTATAAATACAACTGCTGCGGCTGCTGCTACTACTACTACTACTACTACTACTACTACTACTACTACTACTACTACATTACTACTGCTGCTGCAACTGCTATTTCTGTCACCGATGTGGTTGATACTACCACTGCTGCTGGCACTAATACTACTATGTCTACTACTATTACTACTACCACAACAACAATAACAACTACTACTACTACTACTACTACTACTACTACTACTACTACTACTACTACTACGACTATTGATTTTAGAGAAAATGAAAGAGTGACGCAACTCTCTATTAATGATTACCCCCACAGTCATGTCTAATGATGCGCTGAGATATGCTCTGGTATTTTAACTGTCTACAAAACGTCCTTGTCTCGTTCATTGCGTGATGTGTTTTCACTGAGACTTTGATAGATTAATCTTTCTGTAGGCTCTCTGGACTGAGTCCATTGTCTGTGTTGTCTACATCTATCTTGACATCTTTCTCTTATTGACAGCTGCTAGGTTTGTCTCATTGAACACGTATACTCAGATGTTCTACTTTCAGATACAATGTTGTTACTGCTTTAAATATGATTGTGATAAGTATCCAGTCTCGACTTATGTTTTGTGTTATCTCTGTTTCTATGTTTTAACATTCATTCGGTCTTTATGAGGTTCCTTATCACAAGACTGTTCTATATGAATAACTACGTGGAATCACTGTCCAGAAAAAATTTGAAAGAGTAATTTATTGCTCATCATTAATGAAATATTTATATACGATTTATATACAATTATTGTATCATGGCTGGCCGTATTTGCCGTCGCAGGTTTCTCTGATGCCCATTCTTAGAGGCTTGGGGTACCCAGGTGTCTTTTTGATGTGGTGATACCAGAAAAATATCCGCACTGTTGGCACTTGAACCCGGTAACATCGTATTAGTAGACAGAGCGCTTAACCACTCAGCCAACCAGGCCGGCTCGAGATCAGGGAAATTTATTGCTTTAGAATTAACCAGAGAACAAATCTCTGCCACTTCTTGTGAGATTTCAAACATCACCTCCAACACCCGAGGCGATAGCCTAAAACTGGAACCATCCAGTCCCTTACAGTACATCGATCGAAGCAACATTTTTTTATTCACAGATTACTCGTAGAAACTTAAACAATAACACGAATACCATAAAATTATTATTTTATTTATATATTTACTATTGTATATGACAAAGAATAGTAAAAAATAAAAAAGCACACTAAGTTTAGTTTATTAGTGTCAGAAATATACATAATGTAAAATGTAGAAGTAAAATGTAGAAATAATATGTAGACGTAATATGCAGAAGTAATATTTAGAAGTAAATTGTATAAGTAAAATATATAAGGAAAATACACTGAACTTCAGCTACAACGCGTTACAGTCATTATATAAACTATTATAATTCCTATCTTATGTGGTGTCCACTAGAGGGACTACCTGTAGCATACTCTATTTCTTTGATGTTAATGCCAAGTGATGTGATACAAACCACAGAAACCGAAATCAGTTCAAATATTAACAAGCGAAGTCAGAAGAAGCTGGTCAGAGAAAAAACACTTCACTGACAGCTGTGAATCATCTTTGCCAAGAATGGAGGAACTAGGGAGTGAAACCTGATTGGACGAAACATGAACGAATAATTAACAGCTCCAGAGGGATGGTCGGTCAACGCAGGACAGACACTTTTAGTAACTGTACTCCGATGGTGATACTGAGAGAGATTGAACAACTATGACGAGAACGCAAAATGTATATGTCCTTTCCAACTATTCAACTTTCTAATTATTTAAATTTCTAACTATCTTACTCTCTGATCATCTAACGTTTCAAGTTCTTTTCCTATAACTATACTTTTTAACTACTAACTTAACTTTCCAAGTAACTTTCTAATTGTCTTACTTTCTAACGAAATATCTAAATTTACAAGTAACTTTCTAAGTGTCTTACTGTCTAGCTAATTACTGTATATAACTTTCTAAGTAACTTTCCAAGTAACTTTCCAATTATATTACTAGTTATCTAACTGTAGCTTTACACTGAGTTACAGCAAATCTCTTAACATTGTTACTTTCTGCTGCCTGGACGCTACTTCACGAGTAAGACACGTGAGATGATACTGAGGACACAGGCTAGCATAAGGAAGGTGATGTTCTGAACGATGTTCTAAGCTCCGGTAGTGCAGGCCAGTGTTTGATTTCTTCATTTTTCGGCTTGCATGACTGTCTGTGTTTCAGAGGGAAAAACAGACATTAGTGAAATGGATGCTAATGTTTGAGCAAATATATAAAAGATTATAAATAAGATGTAACACTCTTTTGTTGATATATATATATATATATATATATATACATATGTATGTATATATAAATTTATTTTAATACGAAAGAAAACATTGACGAATTAAAAAAATCATTGAAAATTAAGATCGAGATACCTTACATAATCTGGCTTTATTAAAGTAAATTACCTGTATACTGAAAATCGTACTTAGAGGTAACTTAGACGGAAATAGAGAAACAAACAGAGAGAGGCAGGTAGAGAGAGAGAGAGAGAGAGAGAGAGAACGAACGAACGAACGAACATACTTTAATTTCAAAGGGTTTAGAATTGGACACGCATGCCCTCTAAAATTCTACCTTTCATCATACAGCTTTCGCTCAGTCAGTCTTTCAGCATTTGTTAATGAGCATAATAATCATGAAGACACAATTAAATGATTACATAAATAAATAATAAACTTATCTCATGTCCATACACTCTACGCTCTGATGTATGCAACAACATGAAATAAACTTGCATTCTTACATTCATTCAAAACTAAAAAAAATTATAGAAAAGCAATATAAAAAAATTAAAACAATCAAGCCATACTTTAAACTACTTTATACTATGCTTAGGGAGTCATATACTTGCAGTCCATTTCAAGCAGATGTTGACAAAGTTTAAAGTTATAAGAACGAATATTACTTATAAGTTTTACATGAATTGGTAGATCATTCCAAAGTGGGCAGCTGAGTAGAAGCTTTTTTTTTAAAATATGCCAAGCCTTGGTTTTGGGAGAATACAATTGCTTAAGCGTTGACTGTATTTTGGGTTGGATTTGAACAACCACTACAGATAAGGTGGAGCATTGTGCGATAGAATGAATTTTATGAATTAATTTGGCCTTTATGAAACGAAATCTCTCCTTGAAGGGTAGAATATCAAGATATTTGACAGAGAGAGAGAGAGAGAGAAAGAGAGAGACAATGATTGATTGATTTTTATTTCAAAAGGGTTAAGAATTGGGCACGCAAGCCCGTCTGACATTCTGTCCTTTATGATACATCTTTCACTCTATTCCAGACATTCTACAAATATGCTGTTCATATAACAAACATAATTAACATTGAAGCTGAGAGACATAAAATAAAATATAACATTTACATTTCGCTCTTAAAAATTCACTAAGTACAGAAGTAACTACATACATTATAAATGACTATCTACTAAACAAAATTTTCAGGACTATTCAGAAAACAATTAATTGTATTCGATGTATGTAGTAGAGGCACTGAGAGACTGACACATGGAGACAGTGAGCAGAGGAAACAGAAAGAAATAGATAGATACAGTGACACAGAATGTCAGCGAGAGGAAGAGGGAGAGGGAGAAATATAGAAGAGAGAAACGAGGCAGGGAGTAAGACAGAGAGAGAGACAATAACAGACAAGGAGAGAAAAGGAGGAAGGAGAGAGAACGAGAGATAGGGAATATCTCTGACTATAATGTCAAAACGAAAACAAACGTTCTCTTCTCTTACTTGACACTGACACCGAATGTCAGACAAGCATCAGCCTCCTTGAATGCGTTGCAGTACTCCTTAAGTGAGACGGGAGAGACCCGTCCAAAACAGCTGGAAATGACATCCTGACATTCAGAGCTCAACTGACTTGAAGTATTCATAAATTCACCGTATTTCTGCCTCTGTTCTACACTCACGCAGGCCACATCAAGTGCTCGCTGGTACTCTGTGTCAGTACATATAACTATGCTGCCACTATGGAAATATAATTACTTTACTTAATATTATTAATGAATTGAAACAATAAACACCATAGATTCATATTTGATTCATAACAGTTTCATAGTTTAATCATATTTATAGACCTAATGTTTAGATGATGTCGTGGAAAATAAATCTGATTGCAAAGTTGTAAAGAAGCAACACAATTAAATTCAAATTAAATTTTCATAAATTGATCCTAGACTTCCAAAGTTCTAACTTGTTGGAATGCCTCTATAAAGGGGATTGATGAACTGATTTCTATACAGGACTATACATATCTCATGAAATAAAATAACGAATTATGTGATCTTTTTGGTAGTAGCAGAAATTGAAGAAAGTTCTGATGTTGCAGCTTTAAGACTTTTATTGGAGTGAATACATTACCGTGAATATTGTTGTACTGCCTTATACAAGGACTGAGATATATCTGAAACATAACTTATACTCACTTTGTTAGAACACTTCCTGTAGTAGCACATTGCTTGGCATTCTTTACTTGGTCGCAGTAGTCGTCTGATGTCTGCAAAATTTCGCAACTCTGGTACTTCAGCTGACATGCTCTGCTCGATAAATAGCCCAATACATGTAGAAATATTCCTATTTCTGGTTGTGCTTTACTTATTGCAATCAGTAGCAAAGGAAATACCAAAACCGTTTATGCAATCTTCATTGTTGTGATTGGCTGAATAAAACAAACAATATTACCATCAAATCACGAGAATAACAGAACTCTACAGATGCTCCATGTAAGAGGGGAAAAACGTAAATGAACTGAAGCTTACACACAAACAGGCATGCAAAGAAGTAGACAGACAGAAAAGACACAGACAGCAGACACGTAAACAGTCAGAAAAGGGGCGGCCAAACAGTGGTGCTCTAGCCTCTTATGGTACTTCAACATACAGTAAAGGCAGACGGAAGAGCAGGGTTCAGTTTTATATATATACACACACACACACACACACCACACACACACACACACACAAATGGAAAAGAGTGGGGGAAATATTCATGAACAAGAATTGCAGAAAGTAAGATGCGTAAATGTAAATGAAGTAAGTACAATAATCCAATATTTCGGGGAAGGATTTTTTCAATTAACAGATACAAAACAATACAAAGGATAGAAACACGAAAAATAGATTCGAATATGAAATACTTAGCACTTCTTGCATGCCACTTTTAACGAAGAGTTCTTCAAATATCATGAACATAGAAAAGAAAAAATATATCTATACTATACAACAAAGCTGCAAGTGAAGATGAAATAACAGCCGAGATGCTAAAAGCTATCAATAGTGACAACATAAACAACTACAGAGAATGTTTAACAAGATTTGGAAAGAAGAAAAGGTCCCTTCTAATTGGAAGAAGGGAATCATTGTTAAAATACCAAAAAAGGGCAACCTTAGTGACTGTAACAACTGGAGAGGAGTAACCTTAATATCAGTTGTGTCAAAAGTATTTTGCAAGGTCATTTTGAATAGACTCAAAGATATAGTGGATACTGCAATGAGAGAAGAACAAGCAGGATTTCGAAAAGGGAGAAGCTGTCTCGACCAGATCTTTACTCTCAGAATAATACTTGAAGAACATATTGAAAAGCAGAAACCATTAATACTGAATTTCATAGATTTTAAGAAGGCATTTGATAGCATACACAGAGATTCATTATGGAGAATTTTATGTCTATATGGAATACCATCTAAAATTGTCAACATCATTAAGGACTTATACAATGGATATGGTTGTGCAGTCAAGACAGAAGAAGGGATGAGTGAATGGTTCCAGATTGAAACAGGCGTGAAACAAGGATGTATACTGTCTCCTTTACTTTTTGGGATTACAATAGACTTCATAATGACAAAATGCTGCACAGGTAACACAGGTATTGACTGGGTACATGGGACCCAACTAGAAGATCTTGATTTTGCTGATGACATAACTCTTATCAGTAATAATGTGAATTCCATGCAAGAAAAAACAGATAGCCTATCTTCACTGGCTAGCAAAATAGGACTTGAAATTAACAAGGACAAAACAAAAATAATGAAAATTCCCATCAATCAAAATGGAAAAATACACATAGAAGGGACATATATTGAAGAAGTCAATCAATTTGCATACCTTGGCAGCTACATAGACCAGGATGGTGACACTAGAAAGGAAGTTAGGATCAGAATTGCAAAAGCAGCATCAATCTTCAAGAATCTTGAGAACATATGGAATTCAAAAGTTATAAGCACAAAAACCAAGTTAAGACTATTCAATTCAAATGTAATATCCACCCTCATTTATGCATGCGAAAGCTGGAAAACAACTAAAGAAATAGAAAAGAAATTAGACTCTTTTGAAAACAAATGCCTAAGGAAAATATTCGGCATCAAGTGAAATGAATTCAAGAACAATGCAGAGATAAGACAGATGACTGAACAACAACCAGTCTCACGGGTGATCAGGAAAAGGAGATGGACATATGTTGGTCACTTGATGAGAAGAAATGATCAGAGAATCCCAAAACAAGCTATCAAGTGGAACACAACAGGCCGAAGAAAAAGGGGCAGACCGCGTGAAACTCTGAAGAGGACATTATTAAGAGAGGCCAAGTTAACAGGCATAAAATCCTTTGTTGAGGTTGAAAGACTCGCCGAAGACAGGAAAAATTGGCCAACTACTTTGCGAGCCCTATGTGACGTCTAACGGCACGGGAAGGATATAAGATAAGATATAAGATAAGATACTGGAAGAAATGTATATTGAAGAAGGCTGGCTAGTAAAGAGAATTAAACAGAAAAAAACTTAAATATTTTGGATACATTCAACTTCATAAGAATCTAGAGAAGACAGTCTTGGAAGAGTACTTAATAGGAAAAAGGAAGAGATGAAGACCAAGACGAAGATGATGCACGATATAGTTGATAATCTATAAATTGGTGCATCAGCAGCAGGGCATCTTGCTTACAACCAAGAGTCTCATAGGAGAACTGTCAGGGAAGGAAAGTTCACTATTCTTACTGACTGACATAATTAGTTTTTTCCATTCCTTTTTGTATTGTGGACAGTAATACTGTCATCAGCATATCTAATCTCTGGTATTTCATAACCTCCATTTTTATGGCATCGTAATATAATATTATTTGTCTACATCTTCTCTAACATTCCTCATTATATTTTCAGTATACAAGTTAAATAAGTAAGGTGACAATATGCACCTCTGACGGAACCCTTGTTTTATCTTAAACCAAGTCGTTGTTTCACCATTTATTCTTACTACAGCTTGTTGGTCTAGATACAGCAGTGATATTAATTGTATCAAATTTGTTTGAATTTCCATTTTTTCCATTATTTCCCAAAGTTTATGGTGTTGTACAGAATGAAATGCCTTTGAGTAGTCTATAAAAGATAAATACAGATTCACAATGAATTCTTTAAATTTCTCTATTATTAATCTTGTATTGAATATATGATCTCTTGATCCTCTTCCTTGCCTGAAACCAGCTTGGACCATATTGACTTCTTCTTATATTTTCTTACAAAGTCTACTCATTACGATTTATAACAGAATTTTACTGGCATGACTAATTAGGGCAACAGTTCTGTAGTTTGTCCATAATTTCAAGTTACCCTTTTTGACAGTGATATGAATGCCATATCTTTTTACATAGTGCATGATAGACTTTTGCACATTCCTTTCCTCCAGCTTTAATAAGTTCTGATGTTATCTCATCACATCCTGGTGATTTACCATTTTTCAGATTCTTTAGTGCCCATAAAACTTCTTGAATTGTCGGTTCGGGTTCTTTCTTCTCCAATAATAATTCACACTGTTGATTTCTGCATTCACAGTCGGTTGTTTCATGCAATTTTCTGCAATATTCCTTACATTTTTTCTAGAATTTCTTCTGTCTCTGTCAAGGTCTTCCCCATCTCCTCGCTAATTACATTTAGCTTAGGTGTGACATTTCTCATCACTGTCTTCATTTCTTTAAACATTTCGTTGTTTCTTCCACACTTCTGATGTCCTTCCGTTCTTTAACAACAATCTTGTACGTATTTTTTGTTTTTTCTTACGTTTTTTTTTACTTCTTTTGTTAAAAATTTATATTCCTCTTTGTTGTTGTTTGTCACTTTCCATTTCGTCTTCATGTCTCTACGTTGTTTTATTAGTTCTAGTGTGACTGTTGTAATATATCCATCCCTTTATGTTTCTTTACAGGAACCATGTCTTTAGCTGTTGCTATTAAGATATCTCTGGCCTGCGTAGCTAATTCATCTGGTGTCATTTCTTCCTGTACAGCCATAAGGCTTCAAATCGTTCTTCACTTCTATACCATATTGTTCTGGTATTTTTAAGATCAAAACGGAGTGGTCTTCATCCCCAATTTGTCTTCTTTATCTTTATCTTCATGTCTGCTATTAATAACTCATGGTCCGTGTCACAGTCAGCACCTGGTAAAGTTTTTGCTGGTGTTATACTTGATCTCCACGTTCTTTGACTAAAATATAATATCTTTGATTCTTGGTTTTTCCATCGGCTGTTGTCCATATGTAAAGTTTTCTTAGATGTTGTCTAAAAGTGTGTTAGCCATCATTAGCTCATTTTCCATGCAAAACACCATTAGATTGTCACCTGGCTCATTTCTATATCGTATTCGAAATTTCCCCATAATATATCATTCGTCTTCTGCTCTTTCTTTACGAATCTTTACACTAAGATCACACATTACTAATACAATATCATTTTTACGTACTTGGCCTATCGTCGTTTGCAGTATGTTATAAATGTCTTCTACTTCCTCTTCTTCTGCTGTTGATGTTGGTGCACATATCTGGATAATTGTTAATTTCTAGGAGTGCCCCTAAGTCTGTTAATGAGCATTCTATCACTTACTGGATTGTAACCTAGTAATGCTTTTGATGTTAATTTGTCCAAGTAAAAAAGCCACTCTATAGTTTCCTCCTAATTCTCCACCAGAGGATATAAAGATATTATCATTCTAGCTCTTCACATGTCCTGATCTTTTCCATCGATGCGTGCAGATTCCCAAAATATGTATCCCCGTTCTTTTCATCTCGTCACTTATTATTTGATACTTTCCCTCATACATACTTCTCACATTCCATGTTCCTACTATTATTTTTGTTTTGATTTTGAAGCAGGGGTTTTCCTTATTAACACTGTCAGGACTTTGTCCGTCATCACAATTACTAGTATTGACGTCTGTCTCACACTCTTCCCCAGTGTTAAAATTAGATCTATTTGGATTCCCGTATGTTTTTCATTTTTGCGTTCTCATCTTACTTTCTGTCATTCTTGTTTCTGCTCACTTTCCTCACTTTTTCTATCTTTTTGTTTTACCGCTGTCATCATTTCTCTTATCTTAGTGTTAAATAAAATTTGTGAGACTTTCTTTGATGAAACGAGACCCTGATTCTTACAAATGCAATATATGGAACTCGCGATGAGAAGCAGCAAAAGTAAAGAGCCAATGTGTCACAAATTCTGAGCCGACTAGCTGGAAGGGAAGGGGGAGGGGGTAGGGAGCTTTCAGCTGTAAACGTCACATATGTACAATAAAAAAAACTACACCGTTTTTTAAGAAACAAACATGTGTTACAATCACCCTTGACACAAAACAGAACGGTTACCTTAGTACCTCGAAACACGGAAAGAGTTAACTCATGTGTCAAGAGTGCCGCCGGGTGCTATTGCAACTATTTTATTTACGCATATCCCGTGACCTGTCATAGTTCAGTCCGAAGCGTTCCTAGCAACCGAGAGAACGTGGTTGTTTTGATGGAGATATTTTAATATTTTTTGTGATTTCTGAGGCATACGGACATGCCCTACGTCCATACCACTGGTCCTGAGTGTTGCCCAAGTAGATTTTGACGTATAAAGGGCTATAAAACGGACTGATGAAGTAGTTAGAAGGTTATTTCAGACATTATTGTACTACGTATGACACATACTTTGACACGACGAGATCGGATGAAGCTACAGGTAGATCTAGACATCGCCGATGGTAAATATTGCACATCTAGACCTACCCAATGGTAAGACACAATTATCAGCTAAAATCATCACACTACTACTTTTTTCCAAAACAAAAACCACCTCATTCTTACATTTACAGCAATTGTAATGCATAATATGTATGCTTATAACGTGGAAATACGAGGAAATACTTTATTACATTCAATTTTACAACTATACCCCCTATACAGATGAGGACCCGCGCTTTTAATTTTTCACAAACGGAACGTCCGCGTTTTTTTCTTCCTTTTTTTTTATTTAAGTCTCAGTCACTTTGTCTTTTGTGTGATAAATCCTTTTAATCGAAAAGAAATGAAGTTTCTATTCTCGTTACCCTTTCTTCGCATTTTATTTTTAATATTTCTGAAAGAAAACGCAAAAACCTAAACAAAAGAAGTTTTCAAAGTAAACGTATCCTACAGCCCACATACAAATGACGTCAGTAAAAGACTCACTGTCGTAGAAATCTAATGTGTTATGTGAGAGCGTCAAGACGTTTAGACATTTGAACTGGAGACGCGGGTCTTGCCTTGTCCTGGCCTCTCTTGTCTTCTATCTCCCTTGAACTGAGAGAAGCGGGTGTTCTTTGCAGCTGATGCTATGAAGGTGTTGAGGCTTGTGAATGGATTATAGCAGCTGTTTTTTCATTTCCTGTGTTTAGTTGAAAAAAAGCAGGGGATATGCATACTTCTTTAGCAGACTCCACCACCATGGGTACTGGACTCATGGGTAAAAACTGAAGGCAAAAGTCTTGAGTCGACTTACGTATTAGTTAAGAGTCTTGCGTCGACTTACGACGGACCAAGTTACGGCCATGTGTATTTATAGTCGGGACACCTCTGGTATATTATATTGAAGAAATAATAGAACGTTCTGTACAGTAAGTTATACAGTAAAACAGTTTAGTTCTGGCACATCGCCATTGACTGTCCACTTCCTGTTTTCCAACATTTTGTTACTACGGAACATTTAACTTCTGATTTGATATTTCATTTTTCATTAACAACTACATCATTACGGGCCTTTAAACAAAGTAATGTGGTTTTTACATAATACATGCCTGTTAATGTGTTCATTGTATGTGTTCGTACATTTTTGTGTGTAATTAGAATATTCTCTCTATACAGAGAAAAAAGATCTGGAGATAGTACACATCCCTGTTGCACTCTTTGTTTTATAGGTTGATATTTTCCAGTTTTATTTTCAATTCGAAATGCTGATTCCCGTTATTTTGTTACTGTTTTAAATATGATCGTGATAAGTATCCAATCTCGGCTTATGGTTTGCGTATCTCTGTTTCTATGTTTTAACATTTCTTCGATTTTTATTTGTTGCTAAAACCTTTCCTTCTGTTTCTGTTGGTTTTGGCCCTTCTATAATACTCACCGGGTGTGATTTCTGTCTTATTTACTTCCTCATATATCAATCGGTGCAGAGGGGGCGTATAGACGTCTGGAAAGGGCTCAACGGTGTGCTTCATATAACTGGTTATTTAAAATTTCTGTTATTTCCTCCCTCCTTCTCTTGCGTGGGTGGACTCTTCCTCTGCTGCCTGCACATTTTAATGTCAAATGTTTTCTTAGTATACTCTCATGTGGTAAATTTGTGACAAGGCCAAACCATTTGACATGGTGTTCCTGGATATAGTGTAACACTTGCGTTACTTCAACTTTTACCATTATCGTGTCATTTCTTATTTGGTCTCTTCTTACCATATTTAGTATTCTCCTTAAACGTCTCAATTCTGTCGTGATAATTGTCCTTTTTATGTGCCAGTTAGTGTCAATTTGCTGTAGACATGTTTTTACATTTTCGACTTCTAAATAGTAATTAGTCCTGCACACACTGTTCCTCTATAGCTTCCTAAGTTTTCGTTTAGTCATTCCATCCCTCCTGTTAAATCTTATTTTTCTAAATAATATCCAATAACACAATTTTTGTGAGTGATATCCTACTAAATTAGACAAATACATGACCTATTTAATTATGTTTCTTGCCACAAGACTGTTCTATGTGAAATGAAACGCAAAGTGGAATCATTGCTCGGAAAAACTGGATGAAACTTTCAGAGTGGAATTTATTGTTCATCATCAGTGAAATATTTATATACGATTATTGTTCATCATAAGTGAAATACAAGTATTTATATACCATTTAAGTTATTGTTCATGCTTGACTAGTGTAACTTTGTTACGTTCCATAATTTCTATCAAGTTTTTCACTTCGTGAAACCAGAGACAACAGGTAAGACACTTTAAACAAGACTCTCAAGTTTATAGTGTGTTACTCCATTCTGTGTTGTGAAGTTTCAAGAAAGTCTATGTTGTTGCAACACCATCAACGATGTAGAACGCATAGGTATATGTATTTATTCTTCAATTATTTTGTCGTTTTCCAATATATGTATTCACGCTTCAATTATTTTGTTGTTTTCCAGATAAATGTATTTAAGTCTAAAATACTCTGTCATTTTCCGTGATAAATCTTTTAATCGAAAAGAAATAGTCTATATTATCATTACTCTTTCCTCACTTTTATTTTTAATATTTACGAAAGAAAATGGAAAAAAAAATCTAAACAAAAGAAGTTTTCAAATTAAATGTTTCATACAGCCCACATCTTATATCTTATATCCTTCCCGTACTGTTAAATGTCACAACCCGCATACACACATACAAAATATGTCAGTGCAAAACGACCTGTCGTAGAAATCTAATGTGTTATGGGTGAGCTGTATAGTCGATCGTTAAAAAAAATGAGACAAATCGCAAGTTGTGTTGAGTTGTTGCTTTACTTTTAGTTTCGAGTTTCTGATCGAATGTTGCGTATTTCGTGCCTAGAATGCCTGATCAACATGAGTCTACTTCGTGTCTCGAGCCCCTAGTCAACATGGAACTACTGCGTGTCACGAGTTTCTGATCGACTTGAGCCTACTTCATGCCTCAATTTCAAAATCGACATGAGTCTACATCGTATCTCGAGTTCCCAGTCGACATGAGCTTACCTTGTATCTCGAATATCCACCACTATTTTCCAGTCAATATGAGCCTACTTCGTGCCTCGAGTTCCCATTCGACATGAAACTGCAACTTTAGATACAAAATTACACAACTACTCCTCTATTTTGTAATATCTAAGCAAAGCCTAATTTTCACACACAATCGTTCCATTTTAAAGCTTATTTCAAGTCATTCTTTCTCAGTCTTCATTTCAAATACTACTATCCTCAATCTCTAACGCCTGCTATTATTTTCACTGCTTCCCTCAACATTCATTTTGAACATTTCTGTAATGAGCAGAATTTCTCAAAATTTCATTAAACGCTGGGAGCTACTTATTCTGATTTACTTGTATTGTCAGGCAATCTATTTTTTCCTTACCTTTCAAAAAATGAAAGAAAGAAAAAAGGTTTACATAAACGTATTTTTTTTAAAATATCGCCCTCCTACGTCTTAAAAATAGGTACGAGAAGGTAAATGCTGCCAGGTATGATACTGACCACATCAGACTTTCATGTATCGAAGGTCTTGGAAATACACCCTATCCCTAAGATGTCTTAATGACATGGAAACGAGAATTTTACCTTTACCCTGCGTCTTCACACCACTAAATGTAATCATTTACGTACTGTTTTCAGGTATTTCGTCCGAATATCAAACTTGCTTTATTTTTGTGTGAATATGTTCCGTTGTCTTTGAATGTTCCAAAACGTCTGAGTGGAACGAGGTGAATGATGCTTGTTTACTTCAAACCTGTTTTTTATCGGCAAGGGGTGTGGCCTAGGATTCTACATGTTTAAGCACTGGTAACAGTTACATTATGATCAACAAGACCATTAATTTATTAAAAATGGGAGTCAAGATGATACACAGTGCAAGAGTAAATCTCATCCGGGTCCTTAGCAAATATCATATGATAAAAGTATGGAGCAGTGGTTTTTGTTGTTGTTGTTGTGAATCCCACTGGAGTAGAGAGAACCCGAACCTGGTTTGAAGAAGTTATGGGCAATAAAGAATATGAGAAATGATAACTCACCAGAATGTGATCAGATAACAGCTGAACTTAAGCAAGAGGAAAGGAATTTCCTGCAATATATCATGCACTATGTAAAATGATATGGCATTCAGGTATTTGGTCAGAATAATGGAAAAGAAATATATTCATACCACTGGCGAAAAAAGGGTAACTTCAAATTATAGAAAAACTATAGAATTGTTTTTCTGATTAGTCATGCCAGTAAAATTGTATTAAAAATCAAAATGAATAGGCTTCCAAAGAAAATAATGGAGATTTCAATATGGTCCAAGTTAGTTTTAGACACAGAAGAGTAACAATAGATCAGATATTCGATATAAGATTAATAATAGAGAAATGAAGAGAATATAATCTATATTTATCTTTTATAGACTATTCAATCGTTCTATCTATCTATCTATGCCTCTGACCCCTCGTGGAGCATAGGCCGCCAACAAGAGCTCGCCAGGCAGTTCGGTCCTGGGCCACTCTTTCCAACTGTCTCCATGTCTGGTTCATTATTTTGATGTCCGTGTCCAGACTTCGGCGCCAGGAGTTCCTTGGTCTCCCTCTCCTCCTTTTACCCTGTGGGTTCCATGTTAGGGCTTGCCTTGTAGTGCTGGATGTGGGTTTCCGTAGGGTGTGTCCGATCCATCCCCATCTTCTTCGTAGGATGTCGTCTTCCACTGGTTGCTGGCCTGTTCGCTGCTGCAGTTCGTGGTTACTTATGGTATCTGGCCATCGTATTTGTAGAATCCTTCTAAGGCATGTGTTAATAAATGTCTGGATTCGTTTCCTGATCGTAACAGTAGTTCTCCAAGTTTCTGAACCGTATAGCAGAATGGGCTTTATCATGGTGTTAAATACTCTGATCTTCAGTTTAATTGACAAGGCTGAAGTTCCCCATATTTTCTTCATCTGATGGAGTTTTACTCTTGCCTTGCCCATTCTTGCTTTTACATCAGCTTCTGTTCCTCCCTGCTTGTCTATCACACTTTCCAAATAAGTAAACTTTTCAACCTCTTCCAGTTCCTCTCCTTCCAATATAATGGGCATTTCGTTGACCTCATTTACTCTAAGAACTTTACTCTTTCCCTTGTGGATGGTAAGGCCTAGTCTTGAAGAATTTTCTGCCACTAAGATGGTTTTCTCTTGCATCTGTTGCTTAGTCTGGGAGAGAAGTGCCAGGTCGTCAGCAAAGTCTAGGTCGTCAAGTTGAGTCCAGAGCGTCCACTGAATACCATTTCTCCTATTTTCTGTTGATTTCTTCATAATCCAGTCTATGGCCAGGATAAATAGAAATGGTGACAGCAGGCATCCCTGTCTCACTCCGGTGTTAACTTGAAAGGCATCTGTTAGTTGTTGTCCATGGACTACCCTACATGTCATCCCTTCATAGGAGTTTTTAATGATGGTGGTAACCTTCTCCGGTACTCCGTAGTGTCTCAACAGCTTCCATAGGGTCTGTCTGTCGACGCTGTCGAAAGCCTTCTCATAGTCAATAAAATTGACATAGAGAGGTGAGTTCCACTCCATTGATTGTTCTACGATGATACGTAATGTTGCTATTTGGTCTGTACAGGATCTGCTCTTCCGGAATCCTGCTTGTTAGTCCCTGAGTTGTGGATCTACCGCGTCCTTTATCCTGTTTAGAAGAACTCGGTTGAGTACCTTTCCTGGTATTGATAGCAGTGTTATACCTCTGTAGTTGGAGCAGGAGCTCAAGTCACCTTTCTTTGGTAGCTTGACAAGGTAACCTTCTTTCCACTCTGTAGGCACTTGCTCCTCTTCCCAGATCTTTCTGAAGAGGGGGTGAAGAATGTCTACGCTGGTCTCAATATCTGTTTTCAGTGCTTCTGCCGGGATGTTATCAGGTCCTGCTGCCTTGCCATGCTTCAGCTGTTTTATGGCTTTACAAATCTCTTCCCTTGTTGGTATACCACAATCTATTCGTAGATCTCTATCGGCTGGTTCAATATTCGGTGGGTTATGAGGGGCTGGTCTATTCAACAATTCTTCAAAGTGCTGCATCCATCTGTCTCTCTGTCCCCAGTCATTGGGTATTGTTTTCCCATTCTTGTCTTTCACTGGCCTCATCGGGACACTATAATTTCCAGTCATCTTCTTAATTGTGGAGTATAGATCCTGTATATTTCCCTGCCGGGCAGCTCCTTCTGCCTCTGTTGCCAGTGTTTCTATGTAGTTCCTTTTGTCTGTCCTGATGCTCCTCTTTGTTTCCCTACATGCTTCCCTATACTCTTCTTGTACAATAATTTTACTGGCTCTTGTGCGGCTGTTGTTGAGTGCTGCTTTTTTTCATCTTTCTCTCCTCTATTCTCCTTATGGATTCTGCAGAGATCCACTCCTTGTGGCACAGCTTCCTGGGGCCAAGCACTTCTTGACATGGTGAGGTAAATGCTTCTTTCACTCCTTGCCATCTCTTATCAATTGACTCTTCTTCTGGTAGATCTTGTAGAATCTGAAACTTATTGGTGAGTGATTCAATCGTTGATGATCTGCAAATGGATGCATTAGCAACAGGCCATATTGCTCATAACCGAGAGGCCTACAGGAGTGCTGTTAGGGAGGCAAAGTTCCGCAAGGGGTATGCATATGAATGAAAGAAAGAATGAATGAATGTTACTTCTGATGTGATATTTCATTGTTCATTAACATCTACATCATTACTGTGCCTTAAACAAGGTCATTTGGCTTTTACATAATACATGCCGGTGTATGTGTTCTCTGTATGTGTTCGTACAATTTTGTGTGTTAATGAAAAGTTGTTAAGGTTTGTTTCTTTATTCAGTGCGTTGTAATTGATGTTTTGTGATTAATTTCCACATGTTTACTGTGCTAATTTGCCTTCTGTTAGTATTTCAAAGGGACAACTGACTGTAAACACGTCTATTCATGGTGTAACGAATTAAGTAATGAACTGTACTTAGTGTCTGACCTATTTCTGCCTGACATCCGCAGGCTATGGAGGGGGAGGGGGTGGACCTGGGTCTGAGCTAGGCCTGAACTCCAGGGTGCGTGGTGGTGAAGGGGCCAGGTGTTCTTGCTTTCCCACCGCTTCCTATTAGAGAACGTCATACTATTTCATGATGTGGAGATGTGTCACATATTCTCTACATTTCTAATTTTATTCAGCCGAGCTTATTGGAAAGTTCAGCGACATCAGGAATGATATAATGGAAGGTGGAATCCTCTAATTAAAAAAAGTTGAAATACAGTATAACATCCAAAATTTAGTTTCGAACAAACCTTTCGTTGTGACATATTCCTTCAGTTTGTTTCTGGGACAGGGTCAATGAAAGTCACATAGATAAATCTGGATGAACTTTAAGACCGCAGGACGTGCACATCATATTTTTCCCATGAGCTATCGTGACAGTATGACTAAAGAACGTGCACTGGAAATGCACAGGATAAACCGACTAGGCGGGAGTTACCAAGCGAGCTCCAAATAGTCAAATAAACAGAGAATGAAAAGGGGCAGATAGTGACAGAAGGGGCGAGCGAATACTCTTAGAGACGAACATTAGCAAAGATAAGACGGAAGAAAGGAGTTAGTAGGAACTTGGACTTGGACAACGACCAGAAGAGGAATAAACACTTAGAAATGGACTTTAGCAACGGTAAGACCCAAGAAAGGAGTTAGTAGGAACTTGGACTTGGACAACGACCAGAAGAGGAATAAACACTCAGAGATGGACTTTAGCAACGGTAAGACGCAAGAAAGGAGGTAGTAGGAACTTGGACAACGACCGACGGAGGACGGACCCAGGGAAAGACTGTTCAGTGTTGTTCATCTTGATGATGTTATAGAATAAAGTATGTGTGAAAATAAAATAAAAAAATGGAGTTGAGAGGAGAACAAGTTGTCTGTTGCCTACAGTTGGGCCATTCCGCGTGACTAGTTGTTGTTTGGTTACGAGCTTCTTGGAAATAGTCACGCAAACACACAATCGACAGCAAAATAAGTGGTCCTCATAAGAAAGATAGAAAGAATGAATGAAGAAAAAAAACGGGTGCGATGACACATTGGTGCCGTTTTTTCGAGCAGATCGAACGACCATAGGGTAGTAAGGATTCCCAGGCCTTTGACATAAACTATACAGTTCGTACATGGTCACCCTGGTCAAGCGAAGACTCATTCCGTGCCATAGAAAAAACACGAGGATGTTGCGTTTGTGCCAAATTAAAAGCCCGAGTCTTGATCTGTGTAGGGAGTATAGTTGTAAAAGTGAATGTAACAAAGTAGTCCACATTAGAAGTATACATGTTATACATAGAAATAGCTTTAAATCTATGCAGATTTCATATATATATGGATTATTTTTATTTGAAGATATATACATTTGTGTTGCAGTTATTCTTCTTCTTCTGTTTCTTCTTTTGAGCGGTTGCTGAATTCAGCAGCTCTCGAGCCACTAAGGCTCACTGCTGCAGACAAAACACATCTCCATTCGTCTCTGTTCTTGATCTTTCCTTGCCAATTATTGATTCCAAGAGCGCGTATATCTTCCTCTAGGTTGTCTTGCCATAGTTGTCTAGGTCTAGCTCTTGGTCTGTCTCCTTTCATCACTTCTATATAGATCATCTTTGTTTGTCTATCCTCCTCCCTTCTTTCTAAATGCCCCAAAACCTGTCTGTTGTGTGTGCAGGTGTGTATTTTTTTATAATGTGTAAACTTTGCTGGTGTGACATTTTTTATAGATAATTAGAGAGGAAAAGTTGACACTGTACTACTGAACTGCGTGGCCAAGATCTAGCTTTCCCCTCAAGACCGCCAACCCAGGTTCCCCCTCCTAAGTAATATTGCATGCCAATTATGCATCATTCTACATTAATCCAGACACATGACATCAACATACAATACAAATGACCAAGTCAGCAAATTAAATAAACAACAATTTATTATCTTCACTACACATATAGTAGTACACCACAAATGACTCTACATCCACAGGACATACAACATATATCAATCTTAATGGTAACAATGCATGATATCAGTATAATAGCTTAACTATCATGTGAGCATTAACTAAGACTAGGGGACCCGTGGTCCTGGGCTCTTCTGGCCCCACAAGTAAAACACACTATAAATCTAACGCAGCCACTACTTCACAGTACACCTAAATCTCCACGAATCACTATGTGCCAATGCACTTCTTCATATATCCGCGAATCATAATATATATATATATATATATATATATATGGCAATGCACTTCTTTATATATCCACGAATCATAATATATGTGCTAATGCACTTCTCCATGCAGCTGCCACTGCCATGGCCCACCTCCATAATCTCCACGAATTCTACAATGTGCTAATGCACTGAAATCACACAGCTGTCGCTGCTGTGACACAGGTTCTTTATAACACATAAAAGCATATAGAATATCCATACGAGTGAGAGCACATGATGGAATCAGACATTTGCCCATCCAGTATAACGATAATCACCATGAATCATACAGAATTTTCATATCAGTACGTGAATTACATAAATCCACATCACAGCATACTACACATAGGGCCGAAACACTTGTCTGAGGAGGGGGGTACTTCCTCTGATGATCTGAAAGAGTTGTGTTGTTGTTCCACTCTCTACAGTAGAGAGTTTCCTGCATACACAAGACATGATCACAGTGTGATATCGGCTAGGGATAAGTATTCAACCACATCATAACCACAATACGAACAAGAGCTTTAGCTAAACTGATCGACCAACGCTTTCGTTGATATATATCCTTCCACGCCCTGATCACGCGAACGATGACGCTCCGCCCAAGGTTGTACATACCCTTGATCCTCGCGTGATCGTTCACAAATGGCTGATACAAGCGGAGAGTTAAACAATGTGTAGATTTCTCTGTTAATTCGTACCATCTGCTGTTTTGTTAGTGTGTCTCTTACCCGTCCATAAATTCTTCTCAGGATTCTATTCTAAAATATTTGTTTAAGGTTTGCAATTTTGTTGTAATTCGCCAGTTTTAAAATCTTTTCCATAATTTTTAGATAACTTTGTTTTTATGTATTCGGTGACACTGATATCTAGCATGTGTTTCTAAGTATTCGATGACGCTGATATATATCATGTGTTCCTTGGGTATTCTGTGTCGCTGACATGTAACATTTGTTTCAAAGCCATCCAGTTGAGAAATAATAAAAGATGGATAAGCCGAGCACTGCGTAAAACTGGTTCTAGTACAACAGAGATAGGGCTGTATGTTGCAGATTTTCAAAACAAGATAGAAGGGGCGTCCAAACAAATAAGTTCTATTTGTAAATAAAGCAGAAGCAGCACTATTTTAGCGGATGTTTACATGTGTGCTGAGTTTCGTCTTTCAACTGCAGGCGACCGGTGCTATTTGCAGAAAACTGAAAAAATGTTTACACGTCGTAAATATTTAAGTAATTTTTTTCCCAGCTGTCTGTGAAATAAGGTTTGGTCTGCCCTTACTTTTGTCCCTTGTGGTGTCCATGTTAGTGCTGTTTTTGGTATTGAATTGTCAATCATTCGGAGCACATGTCTCAACCATCGCCAGTGTCTTTCATCAATAATTTATTCTTCTTCCATTGCATTATGTTTTATTATTATGTATGAGCTGTGACCCTTCACAAATGACGGCAGAGGAAATAAAACTGTAATTGTTACTCATCTAATCACTACATCTTACATCCTTCCCGCGCCGTTAAACGTCATGTAGGGCTGGCATGGTAGTTGTCCAGGTTTTCGTGTTTTCGGTGAGCTTTTCACTACCATCGAGAGATTTTATGCCTAATAATTTGGCCTCTCTTAAGAATGTCCTCTTTAGAGTTTCACGTGGCCTACTTCTTTTTCTTCGACCTGTTGTGTTCCATTTGATAGCTTGTTTTGGGATTCTCTGACTGTATTTCCCCATCACGTGACCGATATAAATCATTATATAATTGGGAAAAAAACATCAACGTGCTAAGAAGTTTTCTGCCTAGCAAAAGCTGATTACAGATTATTACTGAAGTTCTACAATATGTCCTTGCAGCAGCAAACAGCCATCAGAAGGCTCTCTTTCCTTCCATATAATATTTAAGTATTACTGAATATAGAAGACTTTGCTGGTTTACTAAATATAATAGACCGTGTAGGCTGTATAATATTATTACTTTGCTATATGACTGCACATAACAGACTGTTCAGACTGCTATAAGAATGAATTTAACAGACTGTGCTAAAACACTGTACAGAATGCATAATCTCAGTGACTGATTGGACAGTCAAGAAAACAAATGAAGTGCTTCTAAGCGAGGCTGGCCAAAAGAGAGAAATTATGGCAGGATTCAGCACACAAAAATCTAGATTTGTAGGATATATTTTGAGAAGAGGCAAATAAAGTTCAAGGTTCAAGGTCCAAATTTCAGACTCTGACTTCACTTCATTCAGGACAGCCCTATATATGCTCCGCCGCATGCCGCAGCAGGATCTATCTAAGAGTATGTTTGCAAACAATTCTTGTCAAATGTTGGTTGCTTACAATGCGTTTTCTGCCACACAGTTCGGATTTTCTGCCAACATATTTAATTTGTCCTAGCTCCAGCAGTCTCTTCACATCTACATTGTTCTTCCATTCCCGCTCTTCATTTCCCACAGTTTGTCCAATACAGCTTTAGCAATGTCCCCCTTGTCCATCGTCAGTCTGCCATTTATTTTAGCCTGTCCAGCAAGTCTGTGTGCCACATCATTGCCGTGTACTCCCGCATGCCTTGGACAGTACAGCCACGTTAGTCTTGTCACAGTTCGACTGGCTTAACAGGTGAACTCATTCTTTCTGAACCAATTTCTTCACAATCTTATGAAGCATACTCTGTGAATCCGTCACAATGACACCATTAACAACATCATGAGCAACCAACTATTACCGCCGACACAGCCTCAATTTCCACTTGCATGCCTGATGTGGTGACTTCATAGGCTCCCAAACCCTGTGTCACTACTCTTCCATTTCGGTAGACAACAAAACCTCAACCATTTCTGCTGTACCAAGTCACTGAGTTATCTGTATATATACTACTGGACAAAAGTTAAGGGCCGGTCATTAATTTCAAGCATATGTTTTTTTATTGCCGTACTACAACTGTAAATAAATTTATTGTAGAATCTTGATTAAATTGCATTCTCTGACAGTTCTCTATGCAGGCGGAGCATAAACAACACCAACTGTTCATCACAACAAGTGTAAAAATCACGTGCAGTAGCATCGTCCTTGATAAAATGTTATGGCATATTGAAAAGTGTCAGCATGACTCAGCAGGTAATTAAATCGTGCTGATTTGTGCTGTATATGCAAGACGCAATCTTAGTGAACACATCTCACCTTCCAATCATTTTTATTAAAGCGATTTAGTGGTATTTTTGTCATTTGAAAAACACCGTGCCACCGCGAAGGCGTTTTAGCACCTTTGAGCGTCATCGGATCATAGCCTTGGTTGAAAGCGGTTATGTGGCCGTGAAGTTGCACGGCGTTCGGGAATGTCCCATTCTACCATCCAACGGCATTTGGAGCGATTTCGCGCAACAGGCATCGTTCAGGCAGATCTCGTTGCATGAGTAGACAAGATGACAGATACCTGCAGCTGTCAACACTTCGCAACCGGACAGTAACGTCTTCCACTCTCAGAAGCTAGCTAATTAATACAGCAAGCGTCAATGTTAGCGGCAGAACACTTCGCAGGCGTTTAAGATAATATGGGCTGGCTTCACGACGACCAGCAATAAGAATACCTCTTACTCCAGCTCACAGCGGAGCTAGAGTTGCCTGGTGCCGGCAGCACATCCGTTGGACGTGGTGTCAGTGGGGTGAAATTCTTTTCACGGACGAATCCCGCTTCAGTATGTCCTTCAATGATGGCAGAATCCGTGTTTGGAGAAGGCCAGGAGAACGGTTCCATGACGCCACTATCCAAGAGGTTGATCGTTACGGAGAGGGATCAGTCATGGTCGGGGGTGGCATCAGCAGGCACGGCAGGGCTCCTCTCCGTGTCATTCGTGGCACCCTAACCGCCCAGCGATACCTGAATGAAATTCTACAACCCATTGTCCAGCCTACCTTGCAAGCCATGGGTGCAGGGGCAATCCTACAAGAAGATACCGCAAGACCACGTCGGGGTCGTGTCGTAGATTTTCTTCAACAGTAAAGGATCGTTAGAATCGATTGGCCAGCTCGGTCGCCAGATCTGTCGCCCATTGAGCACATTTGGGATGTCCTAGGCAGACGGGTTTCGACAAATCATCCTCCAGCTGTTGATATCACCCAGCTGACCCTTTTCCTTCAACAAGAGTGGCAGACCATTCCACAGAATGTCCTAACAACCCTGGTTAACTCGATGAGGCAACGGTGCCTCGAATGTCTGGCAGCGAACGGTGGCCACACGCGATACTGATATGTTTGTTGTTTGAAGACCACTCCTGTGAATGTTTGGACGAAGGATGAATAATTTCGCCAGCTTGCTGTATGTGTATTCCTATTCTGATTTGCAAATGAAATGATTGAATTTGTTCGGTTTTAAATGCTGTTTTCTTTGGTACTAATTAGTCAGTTGATTTTGTTTTTGTACGAATTGAAAAAAAAAACCGACTGTTAACTTTTGTCCAGTTATTACCGTGTGGAAGATCCACAGTGACGCTAGATGAAATCCTGAACCCAAAGTTCAACTACTATCAGTGCCGAATCTCTACATTCATGCCCCTTCAATATAATAACTTTTGTTAGCCAAGGCCGATCATGTCCCCATGTATGAATACAAAATATTTTAATGGCGCTAATAATTGTCTGTAGTTTAAGATGTTATATATGTATCTTTATTCTTGGTATTTTATCTTTATAGGTAAATAAAAGGATGGAGGTTACACATATTAACATATTTACAACTACACCAGTGGAAGAAAAACAAACACAATCAATAACGCTTCTTCAAATAATCATATCAACTTATATTGACGTAAACCATTAGTTTACATGGTAAGCGCAATCAAAAAAAGGATGATCAATTTATATTGTTATTAATCAGCTATATCGCTAACATCATAATAATTAAATTGATTTCCTTAAATATTCCGATTCCTAGAGTATCTTGATCGACAATAGAACTTCTAAAGAATCTATAAAAACCCGTTGTACATAATCATACCATAAATCTCTAATCTTCATCATTAAATTATTGAGTACCTGATGTATTATAATGTATATAAACTGGCAATAACTGTTTGCAAGAGACATATTCATAAATGTCAGCAATACATATTTATGCGCACACATGAGCCATTATTGCATATTACCAAAACCTCTAAATCTTACATAGACAAATATGTTACACTAGAATTATAATTATTCATGGAATCCTTCAATTATCCTAATCATACTTAAATGAGGCAGGATGGATCGGAGGAGCCGACAACACAGCCTTGCACGTGTCCGCATGACAGAAATATAAACTCCAGTATAAACTAACAATTAAAAGTACATGTTTATCCATAGACGAAATAAAATTTCATACGCTATCGAACAACAACATGGGCCTCCCTCGATCCGCTCAGCGTACAAAATCCCGACCTGGTGAAATTCTATCATGTGATCTTTATATACTGGTCTAGGAAGCCGATTTTTTTCACAGAGTTGTGGACCTCTGAAAATTGACCGGTAACTAACCAATTATTCCTAGTCTTAGGGTTGCCAACCAACCTAGGTAACTAGTACTCATCTATTCCCTACACCTGTAATCAGTCATCACGTTTAGGCACTTCATCTAGGTTATAAATTGACTTTATTATATCCTCGGTCTCAGCCACTCAAGATCTGCCTCGTTTGATGCGTCTTCCTATTACCAACCCCAGCTAATTATGGAGAGGATGATTCTTCATGCCAGCAACCCTGATGTACAAGGTGTGTAAGAGAAACAATGAGACAGATTTTATTCATTCAGCCGTCAGCCGAACAGAACTGCGCAGCGAGGGCTGCTGTTGCGCAGGCCGACCGTTCTTTTGGCGAAAAAGCGCTCTCGAGTTCCGTGCGTGGGGAGAAGGGTTTTCGTTCCCTTCTCGGGCGGCGAGAGTTAAGGTGGTTCGATGCAGAAGCAAGTGGTTTGTCCGTCGAGAGAAGCCTATAAACGGCTAACAGGCCAGGTACACGTTAACGCGTCGATGGTGTACTACGGTGATGTCGACTGGTGGTCTAGAAATTGGCCTATCTCTCGCAAAGAGTATCGGGTCTGCAGTATGTAGTGTGCGTTGGTTGTCGGTGCCGGACTTCCTTCTCGTTCGTTAGAGCAGAGAAGGCCGCCCACCGCCGCCGGTGGTTAAAGGAAATGAAATGCCGCCGGGGTCGAAAGAGATCCGCTCTGAGCAGAGCGCTGTCTCCCTCGCCCCGCGTTAGTCTGTCGGCAGATATCCGACTAAGGTTCGGTGAAGAAAGCTATCTGGTTGATCCTGCCAGTAGTCATATGCTTGCTTCAAAGATTAAGCCATGCATGTCTGCATTCACATTGTCTCACGGTGAAACCGCGAATGGATCATTAAATCAGTCTAGGTTCCTTAAATGACACGATCCTACTTGGATAACTGTGGCAATTCTAGAGCCAATACATGCTCACCAAGCTTCGACCCTCATGGAAAGAGCGCTTTTATAAGTTCAAAACCAATCGTCGTTGCCCTTCGCGGGACGCGGCGTCCCAACTAGAGACTCTGGATAACTTTGTGCTGATCGCATGGCCTTCTGTGCCGGCGATGCAGCTTTCAAATGTATGCCTTATCAAATGTCGATATCACGTGACATGCCTACTATGTTTGTAACGTGTAACGGTGAATCAGGGTTCGATTTGAAATAGGGAGCATGAGAAACGGCTACCACATCCAAGGAAGGCAGCAGGCGCGCAACTTACCCACTCCTGGCACGGGGAGATAGTGACGAAAAATAACAATACGGGACTCTTTCGAGGCCTCGTAATTGGATTGAGTACACGCTGCTGGCAAGATTCTTCAACTGCAGTGCGTGGGTTAAAAACCCTCACAGCCGATGAAGAAAAATATGATTAGGGTTGTCGCGCGGCGCCGTCGTGGAAAAGGTGATGGAAAGGATTAAGTGAAATAGCCAGTAGTCTGGAGGTCAGGCCTACTCATACCACAGCACTTCTGCTCCAGAGGCCGGCCACGTCCAATATACACCCAAACTGGGGCATTATGCCTAGACCGGCTTAAACCATGTGTGAAACTTGATGGTTATGTATATCATTGTACCTCCGCTATAAAGACCGATCACGTCCTATTTACACCCATACTGGGATAATACGCCTAAATCGGCCTAACCCAGGGGTGAAATTCACTAGTGGCGTCCTCCTCGAAAAAAGCTCCGCCCTGGTCATCACCAGGAAGAGTAGCGGCCACGACCACAAGATGCTAAACTCGGAGACACTGGTCCAGTGCAGTCTAGATAGGCAACCACCTCTAACCCGACGGGGATATACTGATATCCAAAACACGTCGAGGTTTTCCGATGAGAAAGTCCAACTCTAGACTAACTGATGCAAAGAAAACCACAGTGTCACGCAATGCCACTTCTGTGACCCACCGAGAATGTAGCCCCAAGTCCTACGGTGCTCTGAGACTCCATTCTAAATGAGACTATCGCGAGGACCACAGGAATAAATTCAGTAGGATCACGGGGTGATCTTGTTGGTAGAAGCGAACGAAGAAAAAGAAGAATATTCAGTCAACTGGCAGGGCCGGGAGGGGGGGGGGCGGAGTCTCCGGGCCCTAAAGTTAGGAGCAGGAATGTTAGATAAAGGGTCGATATCTCGTCATTTGCTTGCTAGCTTTTACAGAGTGCGGATTACCGACGAAGTGGACAGCTGTTTAAGCGTCCCGTTACTGTCAAAGTACAGAGGAGTGTCGAGCAGCGATACGCGATAAAGTTTTGCGTTAAACTTGAAAAACCCGCTACCGAGACGCATGTTATGATACAGAAAGCCTACGAGAAGTATGCTTTATCGAAAGCACAACTGTTTCAGTGGCACAAGACAGACGTTCAACGAAGGAAGAGATAGCAGCGAGGATGAAAAACGCACAGGCCCTCATTATTGGACTCTGACCGACGTCTGGATTTTAGAATGATAGCAGATCAAGTGGGGCTTCTAAAATCCATTGTGCATGAAATCGTCACGAAAGAAGTGCACATGCGGAAAATTTGTGCCAAATTCGTTCATAAAGGTTTTGAACAACTAACAGAGGAAAAACCGTGTGTCGATTCATCGTGAGCTTTTGGACCGTGTGAGGAGTGAACCTGACGTTTTGGGAAAGTGATAACCGGTGATGAAACGTGGGTCTTTGAGTACGATCCGGAGATGAAACGATAGAGCTCTGAGTAGCACACTATCGAGTCATCAACCAAAGAAGCCTCGAATGAGCAAATCGAAGATGAAATCGATGCTCATTGTCATTTTTTACTCTAAAGGTGTTGTCCATAAGAGGTTTGTATCACCCGGACAAATGGTCAAGGCAGCATTTTACGTGGATGTGCTTAAATGGATGAAGAACAGAGTCGCGCGCATCCACCCGGAGATCGCCAACACCTGGGCTCTTCACCATGACAATGTACCGTACCATGCATCGCTGGTAGTGAGCAAGTTTCTAGCGAAACAAATCCCTCCAGCCCGGACTAGGCCCGTCCTGACTTCTTTTTGTTTCCCCGGCTCAAATCAAGCTTGAAAGACCATCATTTTGGGACTGTTGAAGACGTGCTAGTTGCCGTGACGAGTGCTTTGAAGGAGATCCCTGTTCAAGACTTCCAGGCGAGCTACGACGCGTAGCAGAAGCGCTAGCAACGGTGTGCTGATGCTCAATGACGTTATATTTCGATGGATTTTTAAGTATTTCTAAGTGTTATTACAAAAAAGAACAAATATATCCATACTACAAGAACTTGTTATTGAAGAAGGCTGGCTAGTAAAGAGTATTAAAGAGAGAAAACTTAAATATTTTGGACACATTAAACGTCATGATAATCTAGAGAAAACCGTCTTGGAAGGGTACATAACGGGGAAAAGAAAGAGAGAAAGACCAAGGCGAAGATGACTGCAAGATATCGTTGATGATCTGCAAACGGATGCATCAGCAGCAGGCCATCTTGCTCACAACCGAGAGGCCTACAGGAGAGCTGTTAGGGAGGCAAAGTTCCACATGGGTCATGCAAATGAATGAATGAATGAAGTGCTAGCAACGGTGTGCTGATGCTCAATGATGTTATATTTCGATGAATTTTAAGTATTTCTAAGTGTTCTTACCAAAAAAAAAGAATTACAAATAAATTTGTAAATTCTTACAAATAGAATTTTATGGAATAAAACTCATTACTTACCAGACACATCTTGTATATCTTCAGCTGAGCATACCTGTGTTTTGACCTCACACTCAGTATATCATGCAGAAAGCGCTTGGCCGCCACCGGAAAGCTGAAACACATAGTGACAACAGGAAAACTGGAGGGAAAAGGAACAGAGAAAAATAGAGAAGAAAGATACTTGACTGATTAAAAAAGTGGCACAGAGCACGGTGACGACCAACGCCTGATTGGCATGGACGAGAGAGAGGGAGGGAGAGAGAGCGAGAGAGAGAGAGAGAAAGAGAAAGAGAAAAGCTGCATAATATTATTTCATCTAACAACTGTGTTAGAATACTGCAACTAACATACCGTACTTTAGGAATTTTTTCAAAGTAGAATTATTTATATAGTTTATTATTTATGGTCCAGCTGATTTGGTGTTTGAATGTTCTTACATGGTTCTTGATCCTATTATGTCTGGCCTGTGATCTGTTCTTCATTCTGTCCTTTTCCTCATTCACTCCTACATATTAAAACATTACAAGAAAGAAAATTAAACCACAAATAGCGATTTTTCATTAAAAATATCAACAATTTATATAAAGGACAAGATCAATCTTTATCCATTACTTCTAATGTTTTTTTTTATTTCTTCATAAAATTACAAACAATGCAATAATTGAAATCAATAAACATCTTGTAAATATTATGGGGTTACTATGATTAAAATGAAATCGTCCTAAACTATTATTGTGATAATAACTGGCTAATAATAATAATTGTCTAATTCTAAAGAAAGAGAACTATTGGCATGAAAATATAACAAAATGATTAGACATAAAGTTTAATATTACCTAACTGTCTTATGCACACATAAACCACTCAGTGCACATTAAAAACACTTCAAGTTTTACATAGGACATGTACATTATAAAAGAAACTATGATTATTCAAATATCATTCACTATATCTGAGTGGGTCGGGGTGGATCATGGAGACCGACAGCACAGCCTACATGCGCCCACGTCACAGAATATAAATAATAATCACAGCAATATATACCTATCCGTTAACGAAATAAACACTCATTCGCTTAAACGAAAACATAACCCATCTGCGCTCAACGTAAATTTTCCCTACAGACTAAAATTCTCTCACATCTCATACTGTTTCAGTTGGTAAAGATTTTACTCATATCTGGCGCTCTCTGAGATGGTCGGCCACTGACCTTATTTATTCTTGTTTATTGCTTCTGGCATTTAAAACTTTATGTTTAATAATCTGTCTATATTCTTACATGTACTACAGTACTACATGGCTGCATCTAACAGTGTGCTATATGACTGCATCTAGCAATGTGGTATATGACTGCATTTAACAATGTGCTATATGACTGAATCTAACAGTGTGCTATAATATTGCATTTAATAGTGTGCTATATGACTGCATCTAACAGTGTGGTATATGGTTGCGTCTGACAATGTGGTATATGACTGCATCTTATAGTGTGATACATGACTTCATCTAAAAGCGTGCTATATGGCTGCATCTAAAAGTGTGATACATGAGTGCATCTAAAAGTGTGATATACTATTGCATCTAATAGTCTGATACATGACCGACCCTAACAGAATGCACAGATTGTTTAACATTATTTCATTTAACAAACTATATATCGTTTGACTGCATATAGCATACTATGCTATACACTTTTATCTAACACTGTGCTAGTGACTGCGAATAACGTATTGTGCCAACTGTGCTATATGACTGAACATATTACACTGTGCTACATTATTGGATGTATCAGACTGTGCGGACTGTGCTATATGACTGAATATAACAGTCTGTTCAAACTAATGACACACGGAGAAAAAATAGGTTATTTCTGGACATATGAAAATGCGTGCTTTTATGTAGAAGCTAGACCTACTTTTATGGGTTTTTTTCTCCAGTTATGTCAGCCCTTCGTTTCTTTCTCTTTTCTCTTTAAATGGAGACAGAATATTTAAAGACTCTTGTGCGTTAAAAAAAAACACGCAGCTATACTAAGGCAGACCGCGTGAAACTCTGAAGAGGACATTATTAAGAGAGGCCAAATTAGCAGGCATAAAATCCTTTGATGGGGTTGAAAGACTCGCCGAACACAGGAAAAATTGGCGAACTACTTTGCGATCCCTATGTGACGTTTAACGGCACTGGAAGGATATAAGATATAAGAAGATCTAAACTAGAGAAGTCGTAGAGTTAATAGAGCTGAGATCAGACAGACCTGAACTGTTTGTGAGACGAGATTTTAAAAAAGAAAAAAAAATCTAAAGTAGAAACGCAGCATAACCAGAACATAATAGAGAAGGATAAAGAAAAAAGTCGTTAAGTGACATGTTCGCGGCAAAAGCAAGAGGAAAAAAAAGGGAGTTTAGGTCACAGTGACCGTGATCGTCACAGCGTGTTGCTTTGAAACTGGTACAGCTGTACTTGTCTATCGACTTTGCATGATAAACTCTGAAATACCGGGTTTCTCGGTACAACATTCGGGACGTGATACACTTTTTATTGATGGAAAGTTAAAACACTCTACAAACATCCGTGGGAGTTAAACGTCCGCGTGAAATTCTTCTCTTACTTTATTAGCTCAGAGATTTAACCTTTACAAAATACTCACACGCTGAACCAAACTCAAAACTGGTGATTCTCCTCCATACAAACCGAGCATCATCATCCTACTAGCCCGATTATCCTCCAACCGATTTCGCTGGTTCTTTCTTTTTATATGGTCTTGGTATAATAAAGCGATTACGGTAATCGACGACCTCCAGAAAGTTCGGCTTTTCCATTTTTTGATCAATAATTTATCGGTAACTGGATTTAACACGAGCACTGTGATAACACTCACCAAATTATAATAAGTATTGATGAGGGAGTCCCGGCATAATTGATTAAACGAGCACTGTTTTGAACTGAATTTATAATTGTGTTTCGTTCTCTTACTTCTAACAGGTATTATATGTTTTGTTCTCTTACTTCTAACAGGTATTATGTGTTTCGTTCTCTTACTTTTAACAGGTATTATATGTTTTGTTCTCTTACTTCTAACAGGTATTATGTGTTTCGTTCTCTTACTTTTAACAGGTATTATGTGTTTCGTTCTCTTACTTCTAACAGGTATTATATGTTTCTCAGACACAGCCAAGACATCCGTGATTATTATTTTCAGATGACATCATGTCTCTGAGTGGTTGGTTTCTTTTCATTTTGTTGCATTTTAACTACACAAGTTATGTGTCCACGTGTGGGGGATTTAAAATATCTGTCTCTCGTTGTAACTGCAGGTTTTGCCAATCTTTCTTCAGTGTGGTAATGTACTTGCCTGTTCAGCTGTTTTCCTTTATAAACACAAATACTTCGACTACTACTACTATCGTTGATGCTACTAATGTAACTACTACTGCTACAACTACTACAGCTACCACTACTACTACCACCACAACTACCACCACCACCACTACAACAACAACAACAACTACTACTACTACTATTGCTGGTAAAACATCTACTGCTGCTGCTAGTACCATTGCTATTACTACCACTGCTGCTACTATTATTGCTACTAACTCTACTGTTACTACTACTACTACTACTACTACTACTACTACTACTACTACTACTATTACTACTACTACTACTACTACTACTACTAGTAAAACATCTACTCCTGTTACTATTACTTCTGCTGCTAGTACTACTGCTATTACTACCACTGCTGCTACTACTATTGCTATTAACTCTACTGTTACTATTACTACTACTACTACTACTACTACTACTACTACTACTACTACTACTACTACTACTACTACTATTGCTGCTGCAATGGTATTTCTGTCACTGCCATAATCGATAGTACTCCTACTGGTACTACTAGTTTCAATACAGCGACAATGAAATAGTGACGCAACTCGCTATTAATGATTACCCCCCGTCATCTCTCATATGCTGAGATGTGCTCTGGTATTTTATCTCTGTACAAAACTTTCTTGTCTCGTTCGTTGCGTGATGTGCTTGCATTGGGACTCTCTGATACATGACTGTTTCTGTAAGCTCTCTGCACTGTGTTGTCTACAACTATCTTGACATCTTTCTCTTGTTGACAGCAGCAAGACTTGTCTCATTGAATACATATACTCACATGCCCTACTTTCAAACATTATTTTGTTACTGTTTTAAATATGATTGTGATAAGCATCCAATCTCGGCTTATGTTTTGTATTATCTCTCTTTCTAGGTTTTAACATTTCTTCGATTCTTATTTGTTGCTGAAACATTTCCTTCTGTTTCTGTTCGTCTTGGCCCTTCTATATTTCTCACCGGATCTGATTTCAATCTTGTTTCCGCCCTCAGAAATCCCTCGTTGATAAGGAATATAGATGTCTGGAAAGGGCTCATCGGTGTGCTTCATATAACGGGATATTTAAGGTTTCTGTAACTTCCTTCCTCCATATTTTGCGTGGGTGGACTCTTCCTCTATTGCCTACAGATCTTAATGTCAGTTGTTTTCTTAGTATACTTTCCTGCGGTAACCTTTTGACACAGTCAAACCATTTGACTTGGAGTTTCTGGATGGAGTGTAACACTTGCGTTATTCCAACTTTTTCCATGTTGGTGTCATTTCTTAAGTAGCCTCTTCTTATCATATTTAGTGTTCTCCTTAAATATCTCATTTCTGTCGTCATGATTTTCTTGTTCTTTTTCTGGCTGTTAGTGTTAATTTGCTGCAGGTGTTCTTTTAAATGTTCGACTTCTATATAGTAATCAGTTCCTGCACACACTGTTCCTCTTTAGCTTCTAGCTTTTCTGTTTACTCATTGCATCCCTCTTGTTAAATCTTAAGTGTCTAAATAAAAACCATTGGGCACAATTTTTTGGGGGTGATATTCTACTAAATTAGACAAATATATGATCTATTTGGTTATGAGGTTTATTGTTGCATGATTGTTCTATAGGAAGTGGTACGTGGAATCATTGCTCAGAAAAACTGGATGAAACTTTCACAATGGAATTTATTGTTCCTTATAAGTGAAATATTTATATACGATTTAATTTATTGTTCACGTTTGACTGATGTAACTGTGTTACGTTCCATACTTTCTGTCAAATCAGTCATTCACTTTGCGATATCAGAGATAACTAGCAAGACTCTTTTAACAAGACTTCCAAGTTCGATAATGTCTTTCTCTGTCATTCTAAACCATAAAGCACCCCTATACTACCTTGACTTGAACATCTTAAGGAAAATGAAAGAATGCAGGCTATTAGGAACGTGGAGACACACAATACAGGAAGAATTAAAGGAAGCGAGAAAGACGTGGTTTGAAGTATCCCTGCTTCTTCAAGATAGGATTGGCTGGGGAACCTTTGTTGATGCCTTATGTTCCACTGGGGGTACAGACGCCTGTCCGATGAGGCAATCAGTACTCAAAGCTGATATGCTAGGGTCAGGGTTAGCGAACCAAAGCTGACCAAGACCTTATCCCACCTCTCCGTGGTACCCCTAGTAACAGACCTAGCCTGACTAACAGGGCAGGGATCACCATACTCCATATGATGGTGGAGTCTGCTAAAGAAGTATTCCATGCGTCTTGCTTTTTAGCTGTACTCTGACACTGTCATAACCCCTCCCATGCCGATACAATGACGTGGCTCAACATCAGCTGCAAAGAACAAGTCGGATTTACAGGGAATTCGTACAACTACAGGTGGGAGTACAGAGGACTGATGATGATGAATCTTCATCATCTTCCGGCCGCTGCTGCTGCTGCTGCTGCTGCTGAGTTTATCTCCCATCATTTAGCTTTTCGTGAAAGCTTTCCTTTCCTGACTTGTATCCTTGAGTATCATGTCTTCATATTTTGGAGTACAAATCCCCATGTACTTTCAGTATGTCATATGTCAGGATCTTCTCGTTAACTCTTTCCAGGTCATTGTAAAATTTTTTCTTAGACATCATCTTAGTTATCCTCTGTTGTTCCGCACAAGTTGGCCATGTTCACGATCTTCCAGATATGGACAGTCAAACATTTAAGATTCAGTCGTTCCAGACTCATCAGTCAGCTCTCTTGTCCCAGATGTTTCAAGACACATCATTACTCGTTGTTCTTTGTTCAGAAATTGACTTCATTTATTCGCAGTCAGGACATCCCCATGTCTACTCGCGGCCCTCGTTCCAGTTACCACTTCAGACTGCGGGTCACAGTCAGCAGAGACATTCTAGGCGCCTGCGCCAGCTTCCGTTGTAGAATTCCTAGAATTTTGCCTAGACAGCAGCCGCCTAAGTACTACATTTTTTGTTTTTAATTTCCAACTGCCAAGGGACTTTTAACTTAAGCGATAATACGCACAGACGTTCGAGCCCATTACCTCATCATCATCATGTGCCGTGCCGACTGGCGTTGGCTATTATGCTTCTCCAGAGTACCCGATCCTTCATGCATGCCATCAGCTCAGTTGGTGATCTCCTCTCACACCATCCCGTCAGACTGTCCAGTATCATTTCTCTTGGTCTTCCTCTTGATCTTCTTCCCTCTATTTTTCCTGTTGTTATAATATTTTCAATGCCCCCTCTTCTCATTGCATGTCCTATGAAAGTACATTGTCTCTCTCTTATCTTTTTGACAAGGTTTTTTGTCTCTCCAGCTCTTCTCCTACATTCTTCATTAGTTATTTTTGCTGTCCAGGGGATTCGCAACATTCTTCTAATAAACCACATTTCTGCTGCTTCCAATGATTTTTGTGCAGACTTGTCTATTGTCCATGATTCAATTCCATATAACAAGATATGTTCAATATAACATTTTAGGACTCGTTTTCTAACATTCATTGATAAAGATGTGTTGGTTAATATGTTTCTCATGTTTTCTAACATTCAGTGATAAGGATGTGTTAGCTAATATGTTTCTCATTCTCTGAAATGCAGTCTTTGCTTGGCCTATTCTGCCCATTACCTAAATAAGGTAAAAGGTAAAATCCCCGTTTCCATGCCATATTGGGGATACAGTGTTAGGTCCGTATTTCCAAGACCTTCGGTACATAAAAGTGTGGTATGATCAGTGTATTGGCTGCCCGTACTTACTTTCCCAGATTTCTCTGATACCCATTCTTAGAGGCTTGGTGGATCCCGGGGTCTTTTTAGTGTGATGATACCAGAACAAATCCCCACTGCTGGGACTTAAACATGGTACCATCGGATTAGTAGACCGAGCGCTTAAACACTGAGCAAACCAGGCCGCCCGTCCGCTACCTGCAGGTCATGGAAATTCATTGCTTTAGAATTCACCAGAAAACAAATCTCTGCCACTTCTTTCGTTTGATTTCAAACGCCACCTCCGATCCTCAAGGCCAAAGTCGAACATTGGGACCACCCAGACCCTAACACTACATCGTTCGAACTAAAACTTATTTATTCATAGTTTACAAACTTAAACAATTACAAAAGTACGCAAACATTATATTTTATTGTCTAGGGAATGTGACCAGTTCTAGTAAATAATAAAAATCACACTACGTTTAGTTTATAAAACGTCAGAAATGTAAATGACGTTAAAAAAAAGTAAAAGTAAAACGTAAAAGTAAAATATAGTAGTTAAATGTAGAAGTAAAATGTAGAAGTAAAATGTAGAAATAAAATGTAGAACTAAAATGTAGAAGTAAAATGTAGAAGAAAAATACACTGAACTACAGCTACATCGCGTTATAATCGTTATAGAAACTGTTATAATTCCTATCTCATGGGAAAAAGGACTAAAAAAAAAAAGACTAGAAAACACTATCTCTACTTCTTTTTGTCATAGTGCTTCAAACCAATCTAATTCCTGTCTCTCTCATAAATACTGCACCTCTTATAATGTTGTCTCTCTCTAATATTGTTGCCCCCTAATTTTATCTCAGTTGCCCCACTTCTTTTACACACTTTAAATTTGTTTTTCGTTAAATTTCTTTTTTATTAAGATATTAAACCTCGTGATGTAACCAGAATATTTTAGGTGCCACTATTTGTGTTCTTTGTTGTTTTTTTGTTGTTGCTTTTGAAATAACATTTCGTTGGATACAGTTTATCAGCCTCTGAAACATGTTTGATATTCACACTTCAGGTAGTCTTTTTATGTTTCATCCAAGTGATGTGATACAAATCACAGAAACCGAAAACAGTTCAAATATTAACAAAGAAACCGAAAGCAGTTCAAATATTAACAAATAAAGCGAAAACAGTTCAAATATTAACAAGGAAACCGAAAACAGTTCAAATATTAACAAAGAAACAAACAACAGTTCAAATAGTAACAAAGAAACCGAAAACAGTTCAAATATTAACAAATAAACCGAAAACAGTTCAAATATTAACAAGGAAACCGAAAACAGTTCAAATATTAACAAAGAAACCGAAAGCAGTTCAAATATTAACAAAGAAACAGAAAACAGTTCAAATATTAATAAAGAAACCGAAAACAGTTCAAATATTAACAAAGAAACAGAAAACAGTTCAAATAGTAACAAAGAAACAGAAAACAGTTCAAATATTAACAAAGAAACAGAAAACAGTTCAAATAGTAACAAAGAAACAGAAAACAGTTCAAATATTAACAAGGAAACCGAAAACAGTTCAAATATTAACAAGCGACGTCAGAAGAAGTTGGTCAGAGAAAAACCACTTCACTGATAACTGTGGGTAATCAATTTATTTGAACGCCAAGATCAACCTTTATCCATTTCTTTCAACATTTTTTATTCCTTCATAAAAATACAAACAAGGTAATAACTAAAATCAATAAACATATTGTAAATATTATGGGGTTAATATGATTAGAATGAAATCGTCCCATATTATTTCAAACTATTATCTGTAATGATGAATTGTCTACATGTAAACAAATAGAACTATTGATAAGAAAATATAACAAAATTCTTGTACATACAGTTCAATATTACCTAAGTGTCTTATGCACAGATACAACCCTCAGTGCATATTAACAACACTTCAACTTTTACATAAGACATATAGAATATAAAAAACTATGATTATTCATTCATTTATCAACAATATATGTGAGTGGGTCGGGGTGTATAGGAGGGATCCACAGCACAGCTTGCATGCGTCCACATCACACAATGTAAATTATAATCAAAGCAATATATATATATATATATATATATATATATATATTCCCATGCATGTTTAAACGAAAACATAACGTCCTTCAATCTGGTGGCACCTTCCTCCGCGCTCAACGCAAATTTTCCATACCAATTAAAATTTTCTCACATCTTTTATGCATATTGTTTCAGTCAGTGAGGATTTTACACAGAGTTGCACACTGTCTGAACTGAAAGGACACTGACCTTATTTATTATTCTTTATTGCTTCTGGTATTTACAAACGTAGGTTTATTAATCTGTTCTATTCCTACATATACTACAGTACTATATGACTGCATCTAGCAGTGTGCTATATGACTGCACCTAACAGTGTGTTATATGACTACATCTAATAGTGTGTTATATGACTGCACCTAACAGCGTGTTATATGACTACATCTAATAGTTTGTTATATGACTGTACCTAAAGGTGTGATAATATGATTGCGTCTATCAGTGTTTTATATGACAACACCTAACAGTATGTTATATGACAGCACCTAACAGTGTGTTATATGACATAACCTAGCAGTGTGTTATATGACAGCTCATAACAGTGTGTTATATGACAACACCTAACAGTGTATTATATGACAGTTCATAACAGTGTGTTATATGACATAACCTAACAGTGTGTTATATGAAAGCTCATAACAGTGTGTTATATGACAGCACCTAACAGTGTGTTATATGACATAACCTAGCAGTGTGTTATATGACAGCACCTAACAGTGTGTTATATGACAACACATAACAGTGTGTTATATGAAAGCTCATAACAGTGTGTTATATGACAGCACCTAACAGTGTGTTATATGACATAACCTAGCAGTGTGTTATATGACTGCATTTAACAGTGTGTTATATGACTGCACCTAACAGTGTGTTATATGACAGCAGCTAACAGTGTATTATATGACAGCACCAATTTTTCCTTGTAACTGTAAATTTTAACAGCTCTTCTTCAGTGTGGTAAAGTAATTGCCTGTTGAACTGTTCTCCTTTATAAATACAACTGCTGCTGCTGCTGCTACTACTACTACTACTACTACTACTACTACTACTACTACTAGTACTAGTACTACTACTACTACTACTACTACTACTACTACTAGTACTACTACTACTACTACTACTACTACTACTAGTACTACTACTACTACTACTACTACTACTACTACTACTACTACTACTGCTACCTCTACTTCTACTGCTAATAATACTTCTGCTGCCACTCCTACTGCTACTACTACAACCACTGCTATTACTGCCGCTGCTGTTATGACTAATACTACTATCACTACTATTACTACCACTGCTGCCACTACTATTGCTACTGCTACCAATACTACTGTTACTACTACTACTACTACTACTACATCTACTACTACTACTACTACTACTACTACATCTACTACTACTACTACTACTACTACTACTACCGATAGTGCTGCTACGACCACTACTTCTACTACTGCTGCTTTTACTACTACACTACTACTGCTGCTTTTACTACTACACTACTACTGCTGCTTTTACTACTACACTACTACTGCTGCTGCAACTGCTATTTTTGTCATCACCGATGTGGCTGATACTACCACTGCTGCTGGCACTACTACTACTATTTCTACTACTATTACTACTACCACAACAACAACAACAACAACAACAGCAACTACTACTACTACTACTACTACTACTACTACTACTACTTCTACGACTATTGATTTTAGAGAAAATGAAAGAGTGACGCAACTCTCTATTAATTATTACCCCCACAATCATCTCTAATGATGCGCTGAGATATGCTATGGTATTTTAACTGTCTACAAAACGTCCTTATCTCGTTCATTGCGTGATGTGTTTTCACTGAGACTTTGATAGATTACTCTTTCTGTAGTCTCTCTGTACTGAATCCATTGACTGTTGTCTACATCTATCTTGACATCTTTCTCTTGTTGACAGCTGCTAGGTTTGTCTCACTGAACACATATACTCAGATGTTCTACTGTCAGATACTTTGTTGTTACTGCTTTAAATATGATTGTGATAAGTATCCAGTCTCAACTTATGTTTTGTGTTATCTCTGTTTCTATGTTTTAACATTCATTCGGTCTTTATTTGTTGCTAAAATCTTTCCTTCTCTTTCTGTTGGCTCTAGTCCGTCTATATTACTCACCGGATCTGATTTCTGTCTTGTTCCCTTCCTCACATATCACTCGGTGTTGAGGGGGCATATAGACGTCTGGAAAGGGCTCATCAGTGTGCTTCATATAATTGGATATTTAAGGGCTCTATAATTTCCTCCCTTCATCTTTTGAGTGGATAGACTCTTCCTCTTTTGAGTACAGATATTAGTGTCAAATGTTTTCTTAGTATACTCTCCTGCGGTAAACTTGTGACAAGGCCAAACCATTTGACTTGCTGTATCTGGATTCAGTATAATACCTGCGTTACTTCAACTTTTTTCATTAAGGTGTCATTTCTTATTTGGTCTCTTCTTATTATAAATAGTATTCTCCTTAAATATATCAATTCTGTGGTGATGTTTTTCCTTTTCTTTTTGACTGTTTATGTTAATTTGCTCTAGATTTGTATTTTAGACTTCTAGATAGTAATCAATGCTGCACACACTGTTCCTCTATAGCTTCTGACTGTTTCGTTTACTCATTGCATCTCACTTGTTAAATTTTGGGGCTCATATCCTACTAAATTAAACAAATATATGATCTATTTGATTATGAGGTTCCTTGTCACAAGACTGAATTGCTACGTGGAATCACTGTCCAGAAAAACGTTCAAAGTGGAATTTATTGCTCATCATGAATGAAATATTTATATACGATTTATATACAATTATTGTATCATGGCTGGCCGTATTTGCCGTCGCAGATTTCTCTGATACCAATTCTTAGAGGCTTGGTGTACCCAGGTGTCTTTTTGATGTGGCGATACCAGAAAAATATCCGCAGTGTTGGCACTTGAACCCGGTACCATTGTATTAGTAGACCGAGCGCCTAACCACTCAGCCAACTAGGCCACCTCGAGATCAGGGAAATTTATTGCTTTAGAATTAACCAGAAAACAAATCTCTGCCACTTCTTGTGAGATTTCAAACAGCATCTCTAACACCCAAGGCGATAGCCTAAACCTGGAACCATCCAGTCCCTTACAGTACATCGATCGAAACAACATTTTTTTATTCACAGATTACTCGTAGAAACTTAAACAATAACACGAATACCATAACATTATTATTTTATTTATATATTTACTATTGTATATGAGAAAGAATAGTAAAAAAAAAAAATAAAAAGCACACTAAGTTTAGTTTATTAGTGTCAGAAATATAATAATGTAAAATGTAGAAGTAAAATGTAGAAATAATATTTAGAAGTAAATTGTAGAAGTAAAATATATAAGGAAAATACACTGAACTTCAGCTACAACGCGTTACAGTCATTATATAAACTATTATAATTCCAATCTCATCTGGTCTCCACTAGAGGGACTACCTGTAAAATACTCTATTTATTTGATGTTTCTGCCAAGTGATGTGATACAAACCACAGAAACTGAAAACAGTTCAAATATTAACAAGCGAAGTCAGAAGAAGCTGGTCAGAGAAAAAACACTTCACTGACAACTGTGAATCATCTTTGCCAAGAATGGAGGAACTAGGGGGTGAAACCTGATTGGCCGAAACATGAACGAATAATTAACAGCTCCACAGGGATGATCAGTCAACGCAGGACAGACACTTTCAGTAACTGTAATCCGATGGTGATGCTGAGAGAGATTGAACAACTATGACGAGAAAGCAAAATTTATGGTCCTTTCCATCTATCCAATTTTCTAATTATTTAAATTTCTAACTATCTTACTCTCTGATCATCTAACGTGTCAAGTTCTTTTCCTATAACTATACTTTTTAACTAACTTTCCAAGTAACTTTCTAATTGTCTTACTTTCTAACGAAATATCTAACTTTACAAGTAACTTTCTAAGTGTCTTACTGTCTAGTTAATTACTGTATCTAACTTTCCAAGTAACTTTCCAATTATCTTACTAATTATCTAACTGTAGCTTTACATTCAGTTACAGCAAATCTCTTAACATTGTTACTTTCTGCTGCCTGGACGCTACTTCACGAGTAAGTCACGTGAGATGATACTGAGTACACAGGCTAGTATGAGGAAGGTGATGTTCTGAACGATGTTCTGAGCGATGTTCTGAGCGATGTTGTGAGTGATGTTCTGAGCACTGCAGGCCAGTTCCTTCATTTCTTCATATTTCGGCGTGCATGACTGTCTGTGTTTCAGAGGGAAAAACAGACATTAGTGAAATGGATGCTAATGTTTGAGTACATATATAAAAGATTATAAATAAGATGTAACAATCTTTTGTTGATATAAATTTATTTCTAATACGAAAGAAAACATTGACGAATTAACGCTGAAAAAAATCACTGAATATTAAGATCGAGATACCTTACATAATCTGGCTTTATTAAAGTAAATTACCTGCATATTGAAAATCTTGCTTAGAGGTAACTTAGACGGAAACAGAGAAACAAACAGAGAGAGGCAGGTAGAGAGAGAGAGAGAGAGAGAGAGAGAGAGAGAAGGAACGAACGAACGAACATACTTTAATTTAAAAGGGTTTAGAATTGGACACGCAGGCCCTCTAAAATTCTGCCTTTGATCATACAACTTTCACTCAGTCACAGTCTTTCAGCATTTGTTAATGAGCATAATAATCATGAAGACACAATTAAATGATTACATAAATAAATAATAAACTTATCTCATGTCCATACACTCTACACTCTGATGTATGCAACAACATGAAATAAACGTGCATTCTTACATTCATTCAAAACTAACAAATTTATAGAAAAGCAGTATAAAAAAATTAAAACAATCAAGCCATACTTTAAACTACTTTATACTATGCTTAGGGAGTCATATACTTGTAGTCCATTTCAAGCAGATGTTGACAAAGTTTAAAGTTATAAGAAAGAATATTACTTATAAGTTTTACATGAATTGGTAGAGCATTCCAAAGGTGGGCAGCTGAGTAAGAGAAGCTTTTTTTTTTAAATATGCCAAGCCTTGGTTTTGGGAGAATATAATTGCGTAAGCGTTGACTGTATTTTATGTTGGATTTGAACAACCACTACAGATAGGGTGGAGCATTGTGCGATAGAATGAATTATATGAATTAATTTGGCCTTTATGAAACGAAACCTCTCCTTGAAGGGTAGAATATCAAGATATTTGACACACACACACACAGAGAGAGAGAGAGAGAGAGAGAGAGAGAGAGAGACAATGATTGATTGATTGATTGATTTTTATTTCAAAAGGGTTAAGAATTGGGCACACAGGCCCGTCTGACATTCTGCCCTTTATCACACATTTTTCACTCTATTTCAGACATTCTACAAATATGCTGTTCATGTAACAAACATAATTAACACTGATGCTGAGAGACATAAAATGAAATATAACATTTACGACTCGCTCTTAAAAATTCACTCAGTACAGAAGTAACTACATACATTATAAATTGACTATCTACTAAACAACATTTTCAGGACTATTCAGAAAACAGTTAATTGTATTCGGAGTCTGTAACAGAGGCAGAGAGAGACTGACACATGGAGAAGGTGAGCAGAGGAATCAGAAAGAAATAGATAGATACAGAGACACAGAAGGCAGCGAGAGGAAGAGGGAGAGGGAGAAATATAGAAGAGAGAAACGAGGCAGGGAGTAAGACAGAGAGAGACAATAACAGACAAGGAGAGAAAAGGAGGAAGGAGAGAGAACGAGAGATAGGGATAGAGAAGGATAGATTCTGGGAAATATACAATTGCCTGATATGAATATCTCTGACTATAATGTCAACACGAAAACAAACGTTCTCTTCTCTTACCTGACACTAAAACCGTATGACAGACAAGCATCAGCCTCCTTGAATGCGTTGCAGTACTCCTTAAGTGTGAGGAGAGGGTCTAACCGTCCAAAACAGTTGGAAAAGACATCCTGACATTCATAGCTCAACTTACTTGAAGCATTCACAAATGTACCGAATTGTTTTGCACTCATACAGGCCACATCAAGTGTTCGCTGGTACTCTGTGTCAGTACATATAGCTATGGTGCCACTATGGAAATAAAATTACTTTAGTTAATAATATTAATGAAATGAAACAATAAACATCATAGGTTCATATTTGTGTCATAACAGTTTCAGAGTTTAATAATATTTATTGACTCTATGTTTTAGACGATATCGTGGAAAATAAATATGATTGCAAAGTTATAAAGAGGCAACAAAATTAAAATCAAATTAAATTTTCATAAACTGATCTTAGACTTCCAAAGTTCTAACTTGTTGGAATGCCTCTATGAAGGGGAGTGATGAACTGATTTCTGTACAGGACTCTAAATATCTCATGAAATAAAATAGCGAATTATGTGATGTTTTTTGTAGCAGCAGAAACTGAAAGAAAGTTCTGATGTTGCAGCTTCAAGACTTTTATTGGAACGAATACATTATCCTGGATAGTGTTGAAGTGGCTTATTGAAGGACTGAGCTATCTCTGAAACAAAACTTATACTCACTTTCTTAGAACACTTCCTGTAGTAGCACATTGCTTGGCATTCTTTACTAGGCTGCAGTAGTCGTCTGATATCTGCAACATTTCGCAGCTCTGGTACTTCAGCTGGCATGATATGCTCAATAAAGAGCTTAAAAATTGTAGATGGCTTCCTGGTTTGGCGTAGCTTATAGCAACCAGTAGTAAAGGAGATATCAAAAGAGTTTGTGCAATCTTCATTGTTGTGACTGGTTGGATAAAAGAAACAGTGTTACCATCAAATCACTAGAATAACAACTCTACAGATACTTCATGATAAAGGAAAAAAACGTAAATGAACTGACGCTTACACACAGACGGGCATGCAGAGAAGTAGAAAGACAGAAAGAGACAGATAGCAGACACTTAAACAGTCAGATAGACCAGGGGTGGCCAAACAGTGGTGTTCTAGCCTCTTATGGTACTTCAACATACAGTAATGGCAGACGGAGGAGCAGAGTTCAGTTTTACACACACAGACACACACCCAAATGGAAAAGAGTGGGGAAAGTATGCATGAACAAGAACTGCAGAATGTAAGACGGGTAAATGTAAATGAAGTAAGTACAATAATCCAATATTTCGGGGAAGGATTTTTTTAAGGAACAGATACAAAACAATACAAAGCATAGAAATACGAAAAATAGATTTTAAAATGAAATACTTTGCACTTTTCACTTCTTGCATGCCACTTTTAAGGAAGAATTCTTCAAATATCATGAAAAGAACAAATATATCCATGCTAGAAGAAATTTATATTGAAGAAGGCTGACTAGTAAAGAGAATTAAACAGAGAAAACTTAGATATTTTAGACACATTAAACGTAATGAAAATCTAGAGAAGATAGTCTTAGAATGGTACATAATAGAAAAAAGGAAGAGAGGAAGACCAAGACGAAGGTGGCTGCAAGACATAGTTGATAATCTGCAAATTGGTGCATCAGCAGCAGGGCATTTTGCTTACAGCCGAGAGGCTCACAGGATAACTGTTAGGGAAGCAAAGTTCACTATTCTTACGGACTGAAATAATTAGTTTTTTTGCATTCCTTTTTGTGTTATGGGCAGTATTACCACTTCATCAGCATATCTAATCTTTGGTATTTCATAACCTCCAATTGTTATGGCGTCGTAATATTCTTTGTCTACATCTTCTCTTACATTCAACATTATATTTTCAGTATACAAGTTAAATTAGTAAGACGAAAGTATGCACCTCTGACAAACCCCTTGTTTTGTGTCAAACCAAGTTGTTGTTTCACCATTTATTCTCACTGCTGCCTGTTGATGTAGATATAGCAGTGATAGTAATTGTATCAAATTTGTTGGAATTTCCATTTTTTTCCATTATTTCCCAAAGTTTCTGGTGTTGCACACAGCTAAATGGCTATGAGTAGTCTATAGAAGATAAATATAGATTCACATTTAATTCTCTGCATTTCTCTATTATTAATCTTATATGATCTCTTCATCCTCTTCCTTGCCTGAAACCAGCTTGGACCATATTGACTTCTTCTTTTATTTTCTTACGAAGTCTACCCATTATGGCTTTTAACAAAATTTTACTGGCATGACTAATCAGGGCAACAGTTCTGTAGTTTATGCATAATTTCATGTTACCCTTTTGTGGCAGTAATATGAATGCAGTTCTTTTCCATTCTTTTGGCCAAATACCTGAATGCCATATCTTTTTACATAGTGCATGATAGATTGTTGCACACTCCTTTCCTCCTGCTTTAATAAGCTGTTATCTCATCACATCCTGGCGATTTACCATTTTTCAGATTCTTTATTTCCCATAAAACTTATTCTATTGTCGGTTCGGGTTCTATCTCCTCCAATAATAATTCATACTGCTGATTTCTGCTTTCATATTCGGTTGTTTCATACATTCCTGTCCAATATTCCTTCCATTTTTCTAGAATTTCCACTGTCTCTGTCAAGGTCTTCCCCATCTCATCACAAATTACATTTATTTTAGGTGTGACATTTCTCATCAATGTATTAATTTCTTTAAACATTTCCTTATATCTTCCACACTTTTGATGTCTTTCTGTTCTTTCACAACAATCTTTATGTATTTTTGGTCTTTTCTTATGTTTCTTTTTACTCCTTTTGTTAATGATTTATATTCCTCTTTGTTGTTGTTTGTCACTTTCCATTTCGTCTTCATGTCTCTACGTTGTTTTATTAGTTCTAGTGTGCCTGTTGTAATATATCCATCCCTTTATGTTTTCTTAACTGGAACCCTGTCTTTAGCTGTTGTTATTAAGATGTCTCTGGCCTGCATAGCTAATTCATCTGGTGTCATTTCTTCCTGTACCGCTATCAGGCTTCAAATCGTTCTTCACTTCTATACCATATTGTTCTGGTATTTTTAAGATCAAAGCAGAGTGGTCTTTATCCCCAATTTATCTTCTTTATCTTTATCTTCATGTCTGCTATTAATAACTCATGGTCCGTGTCACAGTCAGCACCTGGTAAAGTTTTTGCTGATGTTATACTTGATCTCCACCTTCTTTGCACTAAAATATAATCTCTTTGATTCTTGGTTTTTCCATCGGCTGTTGTCCATGTGTAAAGTTTTCTTGGATGTTGTCTAAAAAGTGTGTTAGCCATCATTAGCTCATTTTCCATGCAAAACGCCATTAGATTGTCACCTGGCTCATTTCTATGTCCTATACGAAATTTCCCCATAATGTATCATTCGTCTTTTGCTCTTTCTGTGCCAATCTTTGCACTAAAATCACACATTATTAATACAATATCATTTTACGTACTTGGTCTATCGTCGTTTGTAGTATGTTATAAAAGTCCTCTACTTCCTCTTCTGCTGTTGATGTTGGTGCACATATCTGGATAATTGTTACATTTCTAGGAGTGCCCTTAAGTCTGACTGTGAGGATTCTATCACTTACTGGATTGTAGCCTAGTAATGCTTTTGATTTGTCCAAGTAAAAAGCCGCTCCATTCTTTCCTCCTAATTCTTCACCATAGTATATAAAGATATTATCATTCTCGCTCTTGAAGTGTCCTGATCCTTTCCATCGATGTTCGCAGATTCCCAAAATATGTATCCTCGTTCTTTTCATCTGGTCACTTATTATTGATACTTCCCCTCGTACATACTTCTCACATTCCATGTTCCTACTCTTATTTTTCTTTTTAGTTTGAAGCAGGGGTTTTCCTTAGTAACACTGTCAGGATTTTGTCCGTCATCACAGTTACTAGTACTGACCTCTGTCTCACACTCTTCCCCATGTTAAAATTAGATCTATCTAGCCTGGGGACTCACCACCAGATCTTTTTCTTTTATCTGATTTTTCATATTGCTGTTTGGGTTTCTTGGTATATTTCCAGAAGGTAGTTTACCATTGCTTTCCTTCCGGGCAGTGACTGTACTAGTCAGTGATCGTAGCCATTGTCCCTACATTGAGATCATCTGCTTACCATCATAGAATTGTGACCATTAACCAACATTATCTGTCAGCTGCTCTCTCATTCCATCCACCACCTGCTCCTATGGCTTCACGTCACCCTGATCGGAGAGCTATATGTGTACTCTACCTTGCCCAAGGGTGTCCCTTAGACTGAGGGAGGTAAGGAGGTGTGTTACTTCTCCTGTGATAGGGGATTCCCCTACCGAGCTAACCACAAGCTTAGGCATCATATATTTATGATGAGATGTGCTCATGTACAAGACCGGCACACAATGTGCCTAGATAGACGTAGGTAAGCACAAATTGGAAGCAGATGGAGTCCAGGCTTGCTTTCAGTTTGTGCTTATGTACGTCTTTCTTACACGGGGAATGAAAAAAGAAAGCACATTTTTAATGGTTTATCTTTTCTTTTGGTATTTTTATCTCTTGTGTGTATATGTGTGTTTTGCATGTGATCTTTGAAAAAAATGTTTTTGCCGAAATATTGGATTCCTGTATGCTTTTCAGTTTTGCGTTCTCATCTTACTTTCTGTCATTCTTGTTTCTGTTTACTTTTCTCACTCTTTCTATCTTTTTGTTTTACCGCTGTCATCATTTCTCTTATCTGAGTCTTAAATAAAATTTGTGAGACTTCCTTTGATGAAATGAGACCCTGATTCTTACAAATGCAATATATGGAACTCGCGATGAGAAGCAGCAAAAGTTAAAGAGCCAATGTGTCACAAATTCTGAGCAGCTGGAAGGGCAAGGGGAGGGGGATAGGGAGATTTCAGCTGTAAACGTCACATTTATACAATTAAAAAACTACACCGTTTTTTAAGAAACAAACATGTGTTACAATCACCCTTGACACAAAACGGAAGAGCTATCTTAATACCTCGAAGCACGGAAAGAGTTAACTCTTGTGTCAAGAGTGCCACCGGGTACTATTGCAACACATGTTTGTTTCTTAAGAAACGGTGTAATTTTTTTAATTGTACACGTTTTATTTACGCATATCCGGTGACCTGTCATAGTTCAGTCCGAAGCGTTCCTAACAACCAAGTGAAAATGGCTGTTTTGATGGAGATATTTTAATATTTTGTGTGATTTCTGAGGCATACGGACACGCCCTACATCCATACCACTGTTCGTGAATGTTCCCCAAGTAGATGTTGACCTATAAAGCGCTATAAAACGGACTAATGAAGTAGTTAGAAGGTTTTTTCAGACATTACTGTACTGCGTATGCCACATACTTTGACACGACGAGATCGGATGAAGCTACAGGTAGATCTAGACATCGACGATGGTAAATATTGCACATCTAGACCTACCCGATGGTAAGACACAATTATCAGTTAAAATCATCACACTACTTCGTTTTTCCTAAAAAACGCTTCATTCTTATATTTACAGCTATTGTAATGCATAATACGTATGCTTATAAAGTGGAAATACGAGGAAATACTTTATTACATTCAATTTTACAACTATACCCGCTATACGGATCAAGACCCGCGCTTTTAATTTCGCACAAACGGAACCTCCGCGTTTTTTTCTTTTTTTTTTTTTAAATTTAAGTTTCAGTTACTTTGTCTTTCTGTATGGTAAATCCTTTAATCGAAAAGAAATGAAGTTTCTCTTCTCGCTACCCTTTCTTCGCATTTTATTTTTAATATTTCTGAAAGAAAATGGAAAAACTTAAACAAAAGAAGTTTTCAAAGTAAATGTGTCCTACACCCCACATACAAATGACGTCAGTAAAAGACTCACTGTCGTAGAAATCTAATGTGTTATGTGAGAGCTGTGTAGTCCATCATAAAAAAAAAAACGACAAATTGCGAGTTGTGTTGAGTTTATCCTTTCTTCGTGTTTCGAGCCCCCAGCCAGCAATTCTAGATACAAAATTACACAACTACTACTCAATTTTGTAATACCTCTTTTACAGAGCCTAATTTTCCACACGCCATCTTGTCATTTTAAAGCTTTTTCTTTCTTCTTCAGTCTTCATTTCAAATACTACTATCTTCAGTCTCTAAAGTCCGCTATTACTTTCATTCTTTCCTCAACATTAATCTTGTACATATCCGAATTCTTCTTCTTCTTCTTTCTCTTCTTCTTCTTCTTCTTCTTTTTCTTCTTCTTTCACTACTACCACCAAGACCGTCCTGTGATCCTACTGAATTTACGCCTGTTGTCCTCGTTAAGTCCCATGGTCCCCCGTGTGGTCCCCGAAAGGACCATAAGAGGTTCAGAGTATCGTAGGGCTTGAGCCTGTATTCTTGGTGGGTCTCAGAAACGGGATTGCGTGACACCGTGGTTTTCGTTGCACCAATTTAGTCTAGAGTTGGACTTTCTCACCGGAAAACCTCGACGTGTTTTGAGATACCCATGTATCACCGCCGGGTGAGAGGTGGTTGCCCATCCAGTCCAGTGTTGGTCTTTCTCACTGGAAGACCTCAGCGTGATTAGGATACGCATACATCCCCGCCGGGTGAGAGGTGGTTGTCTATCTAGACTGCCCTGGTCCAGTGTCTCCGACTTCAGCATTTTGTGGTTGTGGCTGCTACCCTTCCTAGTTGTGACCAGGATGGAGCTTTTGTCCAAGAGGACAAATCATTGCCACTAGTGACTTCCACCACTGGGTTGAGCCGGTTCAGGCATATTATCCCAGTAATGGGCGTGTTTGGGATGTGATCAACCTCTAGAGCGGAGGTACCGTGACATGCGTAACCTTCAAGTTTCACCCCGGGTGTGAGCCGGTTTAGGCATATTTCACCAGTATGGGTGTATATCGGGCGTGACCGATCTCTAGAGCGGAGGTGGAGTGACGTGCCTAGCCATCAAGTTTCACCCCTGGTGTACGCCGGTTTAGGCATTTTTCATTAGTGTAGGTGTATTACGGACGTAGCCAGCTTCTAGAGCAGAGGTGCCGTGGTATGTGTACCTCTCGTAGCGATACTACTGGACATACCGATTAAACTTCACTTTATCCTTTTCTTCACCTTTTCACATCGGGGCCGCACAGCAACCCTTACTTCTTTTCTGCAGTTTCTTCATTGACCGGGAGGAGCTTCACTCCACGCACGGCATCCGAAGTGCCTCGCCAGCAGTGTTACATATCAGTAATGCGTAGAAGTTTCAAAGATTTTATTCAATTCTATGAGCTACATATTCTGATTTATTTATATTTTTTAGGAAATCTGTATTTCTTACCTTTCAAAAAATGAAACAAAGAAATGAATGTATTTTAAATGTTTTTTTTAAGTATCGCCCTCCTACGTCTTAAAAATGTATACCAGAAAAAATGGGAAGATAAGTCTTGCCAGGTGTGATACTGACCACATCACACTTTCATGTGCGGAAGATCATGTAATTACACTGTATCCCTAATGTGTCTTAATGGCATAGAAACGAGAAGTTTACCTTTACCCTGTGTCTTCACACCGCTAAATGTAATCATTTACTCACTGTTTTCAGGTATTTCCTCCGAATAGCAAACTTGCCTTATTTTTGTGGGAGTATGTTCTGGTTGCTTTGACTGCTCCAAAATGTCTGAGTTAAACAAACTGATTCATCTTGTTTACTTCAGTCCAGTTTCTCGGTAAAGTATTGGGCCTTGGATTATACATGTTCAGTCGTAGCCGACATTTTCAATATGATCGATAAAGAGCATTAATTTATTCAAAATAGAAGTCAAGATGTCGCACGTTGCAGGGTTAAAACACATTCGGTCCTTTGCAAATATCATCAGCCGTGGATTCCCTCCTCCCCCCCCCCAGATTAGAATAAAGCTTTAAACAAATAATGTTAACAATTAAAAAAAATAAACGCAATCCTTTTATGACCCATGAAACTCTAAAATGGCAGACTATGAACCGCCAAGGGAATCATGGACCTCAGATTTTAGAGTAGATAGAGGTGTATGGTGCAGTTTTACAAAGTGAGGGAGGAAGTGAGCAAGGTGAGAAAAAACGAATATAAAGTATGAGAATGTATAAATGAAAAACATACAATATTCGATATTTCGGCGTGAGCCTTATTCGAGGATACATGCAAAACAAAATACAAACATATATAATTTATCTGAAGCGTCTTGCTCTCAGTAAAGCGGAAATGTGTGTGGAAGAAGAAGGAGGAGGAAAGGAAAAAAAACCCTTGCCTACAGACAAAAGATTCCCGATATAGCCAATCATAGCGAAGAAGCGGAGAGAGAGGAGGAGAACAAGTGGGAGAAAGGGGTTGGGGGAAGGCAATAGAAACATGATAGCCGCTAGAGGTGTCGGTGGGGGGGGGGGGAAGGGGAGAGAAAAGAGGACGCGAGAGATAATGAATGAAGAACTTAAACACCTACAGGGAGGAAATGTAAAACTGGTGAATGGGACAAGACCAATATGTTGGCAGAGAAGGAAATAGGATGGTGGTATGGAGGGGTAGCATAGAGAAAGAAAGTAGAGTATAAAAAAGGCCAGTGGAAAAATAAAGAAGTTACAGAAAGCTGAAGACATTGTTAATTCAAGCTTGGTGGAGACAGCCAGTCTGGAAAATAAGGCGCTGTTCTAGGACCCTCCGAGATCGTACATCTGCTTAACAAGAGCGGATCGCACTAACCGAAATGTCCTGTTTGCCCCTGTGGTTACCAAGGCAAAAATGTTTAGCCACAGGTGTCCAGACCCTCTTAGAAATATCATTGAGATGCTGGCGAAATCGATCTCCTAACCGTAAGCCAGTTTCCCCTATGTACTTCAAACCGCAACGTTTGCACATGATAACATAAATGACATTTCGTGAAGTGCAGGTGAAACCCTCCTGTACTGATAACGTGGATTTTAGAAAAGATATCTGGCTGGCCTCGAAAACAAACGGACAAGTGTTGCACCTACGGCGTCCACAACGTCTGGTACCATAAAAAGTGTCACCTGTCTTAAGAATGCTACGAATTAAAAGGTCCCTGAGGTTTTTGTCCCGTCTGTAAGCCACCAATGGGGGTTCCCCAAAAAGTTAACGTGTCTCAGGCTCGGTCTGGAGGAGATGGAGATGGCGAAACAGTATGTTTTTAACTGCCAAGCTATGGGGGTGGTACGTGAGTACTTGTTTCACCCTGTCCGAGCTACAGTGCGGTTTAGGGGTGAGGGCTTGTTGCCGCGATATGTGGCTAATGCGGTTCCAAGATGACGAGAGAACGTGATCTGGATAGCCGCGTTGACAGAAGAAATCTAGTAATTTGTGGCCTTGATCCTGGAAATCCAAATCCTCCTTACACAAACGTCGCAACCTAAGAAGCTGGGAAAAAGGAATAGAGTCCTTACACGATCTGGGATGGGAGGAAGAGTACAGGAGGTAGCTGTGAGAGTCTGTAGTTTTACAGTGGATAGAAGTAGTAAGCCCGGAAGGGCCGATAGTGACGGCAATGTCAAGAAAATTAGCTGAAGTAGCAGAGATATGGGAGGTGAAAGAAATGACAGGATTGTATTCTTTAACAAAACTGATAAAGTTGTTAAGGTCTTCCTCTGGCATTGATGTGATCCCAATGCCATCGTCTATGTAGCGTCTATAGAAGGCGGGAAAAGGGCCTCTAAAGGCTCTCAGAATCTTGTGTTCGAAGTGGCCCATGAACAGACACGCGTAGCTGGGGCCCATCTTGGTACCCATGGCTACACCACTAATCTGGTCAAAGCAAAGGCCATTGAATTCAAAAGAATTGAGTTGGAGGACAAGTTGTGTAAGAATAGTAGAAGTAGGAATAGAGGGATTGCGTCTTTTGTTCAGAAAGAACTTGACGGCCTGAAGTCCCTGGTCATGTGGGATGGATGTGTATAAGGATACTACATCAAGGGTGAAGATACTCCAGGCAGGAGTGTAAGGGTCTCAAAGGTAATGAGAGCATGATTGGTGTCCTTGAGATAAGTGGGCAGACTAGTGACCAGAAGTTGAAAGATGCTGTCAAGAAAATCAGAGATTTGTTCAGTAGGGCAGGAACAAGCAGACACTATGGGCCTTCCTGAGTTTCCTGGTTTGTGAATCTTAGGGAGTAGATAAAAAGATGGTTTCCCTAAGTAGCTGTCTGGCCAGCCAGATCTCTTTCCCTAAATCCACGTTATCAGTACAGGAGGGTTTCACCTGCACTTCACGAAATGTCATTTATGTTATCATGTGCAAACGTTGCGGTTTAAAGTACATAGGGGAAACTGGCCTACGGTTAGGAGATCGATTTCGCCAGCATCTCAATGATATTTCTAAGAGGGTCTGGACACCTGTGGCTAAACATTTTTGCCTTGGTAACCACAGGGGCAAACAGGACATTTCGGTTAGTGCGATCCGCTCTTGTTAAGCAGATGTACGATCTCGGAGGGTCCTAGAACAGCGCCTTATTTTCCAGACTGGCTGTCTCCACCAAGCTGGAATTAACAATGTCTTCAGCTTTCTGTAACTTCTTTATTTTTCCACTGGCCTTTTTTATACTCTACTTTCTTTCTCTATGCTACCCCTCCCTACCACCATCCTATTTCCTTCTCTGCCAACATATTGGTCTTGTCCCATTCACCAGTTTTACATTTCCTCCCTGTAGGTGTTTAAGTTCTTCATTCATTATCTCTCGCGTCCTCTTTCCTCTCCCCTTCCCCCCCCCCCCCCCCATCGACACCTCTAGCGGCTATCATGTTTCTATTGCCTTCCCCCAACCCCTTTCTCCCACTTGTTCTCCTCCTCTCTCTCCGCTTCTTCGCTATGATTGGCTATATCGGGAATCTTTTGTCTGTAGGCAAGGGTTTTTTTTTCCTTTCCTCCTCCTCCTTATTCCACATACATTTCCGCTTTACTGAGAGCAAGACGCTTCAGATAAGTTATATATGTTTGTATTTTGTTTTGCATGTATCCTCGAATAAGGCTCACGCCGAAATATCGAATGTTGTATGTTTTTCATTTATACATTCTCATACTTTATATTCGTTTTTTTCTCACCTTGCTCACTTCCTCCCTCACTTTGTAAAACTACACCATACACCTCTATCTACCTTATTTATATTAACCAGTTTTACTGCAGTCGCCATCCCTTTTATCAGATTTTAGAGACACTGTTAAAGAAGAATGGAGGCTACAAAGTACTCATTAATGCGTTTATTATATATTACACGTACTTCGTCACTTTTTAGTACTCAGTAAATCTAGTGAAGAAAGGTAGAGAGCGACTCTGCTTAAGAGCGTTGAGACATTTGAAATGGAGACTCGGGTCTTCCCTTTCCCTGACCTCTCTTGTCTTATATCTCCCTTGAACTGAGAGAAGCAGGTGTTCTTTGCAGCTGATGCTGTGAAGGTGCTGATGGTTGTGAACGGATTATGGCAGCTATTTTTTCACCTCCTAGGTTTAGTTGAAAAGAAGCAGGGGATGTGCATACTTCTTTAGCAGACTCCACCACCATGGGTACTGGATTCATGGGTAAAAACTGTAGGCAAAAGTTAGAGTCTTGCGTCGACTTACACCCGACCGAGTTACGTACATCTGTATTTATAGTCTGGGGGTTCTGCTTCACTGGGAGCAAGACACTTCCGATAAGTTCTATATGTTTGTATTTCGTTGTGTATGTATCCTCGAATAAGGCTCACGCCGAAATATCGGATGTTGTATGTTTTTCATTTATACGTTCTCATACTTTATATTCGTTTTTTTTCTCACCTTGCTCACTTCCTCCCTCACTTTGTAAAACTGCACCATACACCTCTATCTACCTTATTTATTTATAGTCGGGACACCTCTGGTATATTATATTGAAGAAATAACATACTGTACAGTAAGTTATACAGTAAAACAGTTTAGTTCTGGCATCTCGCCCTTGACTGTCCGCTTCCTGTTTTCCAATGTTTTGTTACTGCGGAACATTTAACTTCTGATTTGATATTTCATTTTTCATTAACAACTACATCATTACGGGCCTTTAAACAAAGTCATATGGTTTTTACATAATGCATGCCTGTTAATGTGTTCATTGTATGTGTTCGTACATTTTTGTGTGTAATTAGAATATTCTCTTTCTACAGAGAAAAATGATCTGTAGATAGTACACATCCCTGTTGCACTCTTTGTTTTATAGGTTGATATTTTCCAGTTTTATTTTCAACTCGAATTGTTGCTTCCCGTTATTTTGTTACTGTTTTAAATATAATCGTGATAAGTATCCAGTCTCGGCTTATGGTTTGTGGTATCTCTGTTTCTATGTTTTAACATTTCTTCGATTTCTAGTTGTTGCTAAAACCTTTCCTTCTGTTTCTGTTGGTTTTGGCCCTTCTATAATACTCACCTGGTGTGATTTCTGTCTTATTTACTTCCTCATATATCACTCGGTGCAGAGGGGGCGTATAGACGTCTGGAAAGGTCTCAACGGTGTACTTCATATAACTGGTTAGTTAAGATTTCTGTGATTTCCTCCCTCCTTCTCTTGCGTGGGTGGACTCTTCCTCTGTTGCCTACAGATCTTAATGTCAAATGTTTTCTTAGTATACTCTCATGTGGTAAATTTGTGACAAGCCCAACCATTTGACATGGTGTTCTTTGATATAGTGTAACACCTGCGTTACTTCAACTTTTACCATTATCGTGCCATTTCTTATTTGGTCTCTTCTTACCATATTTAGTATTCTCCTTAAATATCTCAATTCTGTCGTGATGATTATCCTTCTTCTGTGCCAGTTAGTGTCAATTTGCTGTAGATATGTTTTTACATTTTCGAGATCTAAATAGTAATTAGTCCTGCACACACTGTTCATCTATAGCTTCCTACGTTTTCGTTTACTCATTCCAACCCTCCTGTTAAATGTTATTTTTCTAAATAATATCCAATAAACACAATTTTTGGGAGTGATATCCTACTAAATTAGATAAATATATGGTCTATTTAATTATGATGTTTCTTGTCAAAAGACTGTTCTATATGAAATGAAATGCAACGTGGAATCATTGCCCGGAAAAACTGGATCAAACTTTCAGAATGGAATGTATTGTTCATCATGAGTGAAATACAAATATTTATATACGATTTAATTTATTGTTCAAGCTTGACTGGTGTAACTTTGTTACGTTCCATAATTTCTGTCAAGTTGTTCACTTCGTGAAACCAGAGACAACAGGTAAGAAACTTTAAACAAGACTCCCAAGTTTTTTAATGTCTTTCTCTTGAAATTTTGTGCTGCTCATCTTCATTCTTAAGAATAAAACACCCTTATATCACCTTGACTTTGACATCTTAAGGAAAATGAAAGAGAGCAGGCCATAAGGAACGTGGAAACACACAATACAGGAAGAATTAAAGGAAGCGAGAAAGACTTGGTTTGATGTATCACTGCGTGTTCAAGATAGGATTGGCTGGGGAACCTATCTTGATGTATTATGTTTCATCTAAAGTACAGAGAACTGATGATGATGAATCTTCATTCTCCAGTTTGATGCTTCTGATATTATTATTCCCCACCAGTTTCATCTATCTTTTCATGAAAACTTTCCTTTCCTGTCATGTATCCCTGAGTATCATATCTTCATATTTTGACGTCAAATTCTCCAGTATACTCAACATATCGAGGTATTCTCGTTACTTCTGTCTAGATCATTGTAACATTTTTCCTAGGTATCATTATACTTATCCTCTGTTGGTCAGCAAACGTTGATCATGTTCATGATCTTACAGACAGGAATAGTCAAACATTTAAGAATCAAGTGCCATTAAACACATTAGAGTCAGCTCTCTGGTCCCATATGTTTGAAAGCACACCATTATTCGTTAATGAGACTGCTTTATTCGGCTACGTCATGGATCAGTCCAACAAATTTGTGGAATTTTTCCGCCATTGCTACTATCCAGAAAATGCACTTCAAAGCATTTAACAGTATCCAAAAAAAAAAAAAAAAAAGAAAAAGTGAGGAGCAAAGAGGCATTTCAGAAAAAAAAACCTATTACCCCATCCGACAGAGTTACATTCATTCACTCATTCATTTGCACGTACCTTGGGAACTTTGCCTCCCTAACAGCACTCCCGTAGGCCTCTCGGTTGTAAGCAAGATGGCCTGCTGCTAATACATCCATTTGCAGATTATCAACGATGTCTTACAGCCATCTTCGCCTTGGTCTTCCTCTCTTTCTTTTTCTCATTATGTACCCTTCCAAGACGGTCTTCTCTATATTATCATGACGTTTAATGTATCCAAAATATTTAAGTTTTCTTTGTTTATCCTCTCTACTAGCCAGCTGTCTTCAATATTAGGTTCTGTAGTATGGATATATTTCTTCTTTTTTGTGTCCACGATATTTGAAGAACTCTTCTGTAGCATTTACATTCAAAAGCATTTATTTGTTTCTCAGCTGTTTTGTTAAGTGTCAAGGTCTCACATGCATATGTTGCGATGGGAAAGATGCATGCCCTTAAAAATCTTATTTTTGTAGTTCTGTCTGTTACTCTTCACAGATTCTTTAGTTCCTTTTACTTTCTGAAAAGCGACATATGTCTTCCTTTTAATTTCCCTCATTGTATCTCCATTATTAGTTAGTAATGATCCAAGATATTCAAAACTCTCCACTTCTTCCAGTTTTTATTCACTGGACTGATTATGATGTTTATGCAGTATGTATTAATTATGAAGTACAGTAGTACTTCCTTTTCACCCAAAAGGTTAGATGTTTAAAAAAATTCTTTATCCCTATCTGCCACTAATCCAACTCGGCCCCGATACGAGCAACATCTTCTCTGTTCTACCCCCTATTAGTATAGAAACGGAACCAAATCTTAAGGACGTTCTCGTCTGTAGCCACCTGAAGCAGACCCTTGCATATGTTGGCACCAGAAAATGTAACCATCCTCTCTGTGTTACCTTCCCTGTAGTCTAATAAATGAAAACGATCCTTTCCCAAAAACTATCCTAACTTTCTGTGAGGGATTCACATGCGAGTCCCGTAATGTGATATATGCCATTGTGTGTAAAAGATTAATCTAGTCTCAAATTATGTGACCACGTGTAGAAACATCTGTATGATATCACCCAGCATGCTTCAAAACCAGTCCACAATCATTTAAATAACCCCAACCACAGAGCAAAATCTAATTTTCTAGTAACAGCCATCAAATAGTGTCACGCTGATTTCAAAAGCAGCCTAGCGCATGAGAAATGCTAAATTCAGGAATATGGAACGCTGAAACTATATGGTTTGAACTCGCAATTCATCTACACCTAACATCCCTTCTTCCACAATCATAATTCCTCTGCACAAAGTTTCACTCCTTTCACACTTGTAACACATAGCTTAAAAACTCACAGCATCATTTGACATCACCTCTACCACAACTATAATCACCTTTTCCACCTTCTCCCGGCTAGATTACCATTGTATCTCTCCCCTTTTCCACTGTCCCCTCTCCAGGTCGTTATTTAGACCCACCTATTACACATAATCTCTCTTTGAACCTTAAATGCCCAGGACACATGGGGCTTCCGCAAGGGTTTTCCAAAAATGCCTGTCTTTCGCCTTTTTTTTCTGCTCTTGCCCAGGTGAGCCTTCTATTGCTCAACATCCTCTCTGTTGTTCTCCTCCATGTCTATTTTGGTCTGCCCTTACTTCTGTTCCCCTGTGGTGTCCATCTTAGTGCTATTTTTGGTAGTGAGTTGTCAGTCATTCTGAGCACATGTCCCAACCATCGCCAGCGTCTTTCCTCAATAATTGTTGTCAGTTGCTTCATCTGCATTTCTGCCAACAAGATGTTATTTCTTATGGTGTTTGGCCAAAATATTTTCCTAATTCTTCGTAAACATTTCGTCTGGAAAGAATTCAACTTGTTTTGTATGGTTTTGGTGATTTTCCAGCATTCACTTCCATAGAGTAGTACACTTAGAACATTACTCTTAAATATCCTGATTTTCATATTTATGCTTTGTTTTTTTTTTATTTCCATATAGTCTGCAGCACTGCAAAAGCCTGGTTTGCTCTAGAAAGTCTGCTGTTGATGTCCTCTATGCTGTCTCCATTTTCTACTACTCTACTGCCAAGGTATTCAAATTCGTTGACCTCCTCCACTAACTTGCCATCTACTCTGAGTACATTTCTGTTGTTCACATTTTGCTTCATTAACTTTCTCTTTCCGACGTTGATCTTTAGTCCTATGTTGTTTGCATTCTGAGTTGGCTTGTTTATTTTGTCTTGCATATCTTTGTGGATGCTTGATAATAGACAAATGTCTTCCGCAAAGTCAAGATCCTCCAGAACTGTGTCAAGGGTCCATTGTAATCCTATGCGTTTGTCTGATGTTGCCTCCTTCATTAACCAGTCTACTGCTAAGATAAATAATGTTGGTGATAGTACACATCCCTGCTTCAGTCCTGTTTGTACCCTAAAGCTGCTTGAGGTATGTTCTCCACATATCACTTTGCACTGAAAACCCTCGTATAGGGCTTTGATTACATTTACTATCTTATGGGGGAGGCCATGCCATCTTAGGATTTTCCACAGTGCATCTCTGTTGACGCTGTCAAAGGCTTTCTCAAAATCTATAAACAATGCATATGTTGTGCTATGCCACTCATTTGCCTCTTCTAATATTTGCCTAAGTACAAATATGTGATCCATGCATGATTTTCCTTTCCTAAATTCTGCTTGCTCTTTCTTACGTTTTCCCTCAAGTGCTGGTACAATTCTGTTGAAGATTATTCTGCAAAATACTTTACTGGTGAGTGGCAGTAGAGTAATGCCTCTCCAGTTCCCGCAATCTCTGAGGTTATCCTTCTTTGGTAGTTTTACTATAAGGCCAGTTTTCCACTCCTCTGGAGCTTTTTCTAGATCCTAAATTTGTTGTGGTATATTACACATAATAGGTCTCCATTTAAATATTCTCTACACTCCACCATGCCCACTTCTGAACACAGTCTCTTACAAGTCAAAGCTTCTTACAAGTCACAGCTAATTTTTATTTTATTCTATTTTTTCCTCTTCCTATGTTTTACACAGCATTCATATGAATTTACATTTTATCTTATCTTTCTATTTCTTCGTTTGTGTGTTTTTGTATTGATTAAGGTTCACACCAAAAACGTCAAAACTGTGTGCTTGTTAAGTATTAAAGCTGTTCCGGCTTTTTTTTTTACAGTTTATACATTTCATCTCAAGACTAGTTGCTCTTTATTCAGAAAATGACTTCATTTATTCGCAGTCAGGACATCCCCATGTCTGCTCTGGGCCCCCGTTCCAGCTTCCACTTCAGAACGGGGGTCGCAGTCAGCAGAGACACTCCAAGCGCCTGCGCCAGCTTCCGTCCTAGATTTCCGGACAGCGGCCGCCTAAGTACTAATTTTTATTTTTCGAGATTTCCAACTGCCAAGGGACTTTTAACGTAAGCGATAATACACAAGGACGTTCGGAGCCACTAGCTAGATAAGGTAAAAGGTAAAATCCCAGTGTCCATGCCATATTAGGGATGTGGTGTTAGACCCATATTCCCAAGACCTTGGGTACATGAAACTGTGATTTGATGGGTATCATGCCTGGCCGTATTTACCTTCAAAGGTTTCTCTGATATACATTCTTAGAGGCTTGGTTGACTTAGGGGTCTTTTTGATGTGGTGATACCAGAAAAATATCCTCCTCACTGTTGACACTTGAACCCGGGACCACTGTATTAGTAGACCGAGAGGTTAACCACTCATCCAACCAGGCCACCCGTCCCCTACCTGGAGATCAGGGACACTTAGTGCTTTAGAATTCACAAAAAAGAAATCTCTGCCATTTCTTGTGGAATTCAAAACAGTTAACGCTACATCCGTCAAAGCAACACTGTTTTATTCACTGATTACGAAGTTAAACAATAACACGAATACCACAGAAATGTATATTTTATTTTCTAGGGATTATGATAAGGAATAGTAAATAATAAAAAGCACACTACGTTTCGTTTGTTAATGTCACAAATGTAAATAATATAAAATGTAGAAGTAAAATTTAGAAGCGAAATGTACTAGTAGAAGCAATATGTAGGAGTAATATGTAGAAATAATGAGTAGAAGGAAAATACACTGAACTTCAGCTACACCGCGTTACAATCATTATATAAACTATTATACTTCCTATCTCATGTGGTCTCCACTAAAAAAGACTAACTGTAGCACATTATATTTCTTTTTGTCATAGTTAGCCAAGACAATCTAATTCCTGTCCCTCTCATAAATATTGACCCTTTTTTAATGTTGTTTCTTTCGAAATGTTGTATCTCTCTCTTTCTCCCCCAACTCTCCCTCTCTCATAATGTTGTCCCTTCATTTATATTTCAGTTGCCCCATTGTTTTTTCGCCCCGTAAATGTTTTCCTCAGATATATTTTTTTGTTAATTATGATATTAAACCTCTGATGTAGTCACAACATATTAAATGCCATTATTTCATTGGAAATAGCACCTTTGGATACATTTTATCAGCCTCTGAAATATGCTTGATATTCATACCTCAGGTAGTTTTTTGATGTTTCATCCAGGTGATGTGATACAAACCCCAGGTGATGTGATACAAACCCCAGGTGATGTGATACAAACCCCAGGTGATGTGATACAAACCCCAGTTGATGTGATACAAACCCCAGGTGATGTGATACAAACCACAGAAACCGAAAACTGTTCAAATATTAACAAGCGACGTCAGAAGAAGCTGGTCAGAGAAAAAACACTTCACTGACAACTGTGAATCATCTTTTGCCAAGAATGGAGGAACTAGGGGGTGAAACCTGATTGGCTGAAACAGTATGAATAATTAATAGCTCCAGAGAGATGGTTAGTCAACGCAGGACAGACATTTTTAGTAGCTGTACTATGATGGAGACACTTTCTACTGAAAGAGATTGAACAATTATGACGATAACGCAAAATTTATGGTCCTTTCCATCTTTCCAACTTTCTAATTATTTAAATTTCTAACTATCTTACTCTCTGACCATCTAACTTTTCAAGTTCTTTTCCTATAATTATACGTTTTAACTAATTACCTAACTTTCCAAGTAACTTTCTAAATGTCTTACTGTTTAGCTAATTACTGTATCTAAGGCCAGATCTGTACTCTAATGGATATACTGATAGAGAAGGTCTGATGACCTATGGATGCGAACTGAACATATATGGTTATTTCTAACTAAGAAACTTTCTAAATATCTAAATTTCTATCATCTTACTCTCTGATTATCTAACTTTCCGAGTTATTTTCCGATAATTACACTTTTTAACTAATTACCTAACTTTCCAAGTAACTTCCTAAGTGTCTTAATGGCTAAATAGCTATTGCAGCTATCTTTTAAAATAGCTTTCTAATTTTCTTGTGCAACAGATCCATATCTATGGAAATAAGATTCCAAGCACTTAAATGTTACATCGAGCCAATTTTATTTTATGGGTATGAAGCATCTTATATATATATATATATATATATCTTATATCCTTCCCGTGCCGTTAGACGTCACATAGGGCTCGCAAAGTAGTTCGCCAATTTTTCCTGTCTTCGGCGAGTCTTTCAACCTCAACAAAGGATTTTATGCCTGTTAACTTGGCCTCTCTTAATAATGTCCTCTTCAGAGTTTCACGCGGTCTGCCCCTTTTTCTTCGGCCTGTTGTGTTCCACTTGATAGCTTGTTTTGGAATTCTCTGATCATTTCTTCTCATCAAGTGACCAACATATGTCCATCTCCTTTTCCTGATCACCCGTGAGACTGGTTGTTGTTCAGTCATCTGTCTTATCTCTGCATTGTTCTTGAATTCATTCCACTTGATGCCGAGTATTTTCCTTAGGCATTTGTTTTCAAAAGAGTCTAATTTCTTTTCTATTTCTTTAGTTGTTTTCCAGCTTTCGCATGCATAAATGAGGGTGGATATTACATTTGAATTGAATAGTCTTAACTTGGTTTTTGTGCTTATAACTTTTGAATTCCATATGTTCTCAAGATTCTTGAAGATTGATGCTGCTTTTGCAATTCTGATCCTAACTTCCTTTCTAGTGTCACCATCCTGGTCTATGTAGCTGCCAAGGTATGCAAATTGATTGACTTCTTCAATATCTGTCCCTTCTATGTGTATTTTTCCATTTTGATTGATGGGAATTTTCATTATTTTTGTTTTGTCCTTGTTAATTTCAAGTCCTATTTTGCTAGCCAGTGAAGATAGGCTATCTGTTTTTTCTTGCATGGAATTCACATTATTACTGATAAGAGTTATGTCATCAGCAAAATCAAGATCTTCTAGTTGGGTCCCATGTACCCAGTCAATACCTGTGTTACCTGTGCAGCATTTTTTCATTATGAAGTCTATTGTAATCCCAAAAAGTAAAGGAGACAGTATACATCCTTGTTTCACGCCTGTTTCAATCTGGAACCATTCACTCATCCCTTCTTCTGTCTTGACTGCACAACCATATCCAGTGTATAAGTCCTTAATGATGTTGACAATTTTAGATGGTATTCCATATAGACATAAAATTCTCCATAATGAATCTCTGTGTATGCTATCAAATGCCTTCTTAAAATCTATGAAATTCAGTATTAATGGTTTCTGCTTTTCAATATGTTCTTCAAGTATTATTCTGAGAGTAAAGATCTGGTCGAGACAGCTTCTCCCTTTTCGAAATCCTGCTTGTTCTTCTCTCATTGCAGTATCCACTATATCTTTGAGTCTATTCAAAATGACCTTGCAAAATACTTTTGACACAACTGATATTAAGGTTACTCCTCTCCAGTTGTTACAGTCACTAAGGTTGCCCTTTTTTGGTATTTTAACAATGATCCCTTCTTCCAATTAGAAGGGACCTTTTCTTCTTTCCAAATCTTGTTAAACATTCTCTGTAGTTGTCTCATGTTGTCACTATTGATAGCTTTTAGCATCTCGGCTGTTATTTCATCTTCACCTGCAGCTTTGTTGTTAGCCATTAAATTCACTGCTGTTTCAATTTCATGCAATTTAATTTCATCTAGATTGACATTTAGTCGTGGGGCTGGTAAGTCAGTTTCAAGGTTTAACAATTCTTTTGGGTGTGGTCGATTGAGTATTTCTTGGAAGTGTTCAGCCCATCTTTGCTTTTGGTCTTTATTTGATGTTAATAGTATAATAATATGAAGCATGGTCTATGAATAATAGAGTACAATGAGAAATGGAGGCCATGGAGGTCTGCTTTATAAGAAGGATGTTGAAGGTACCATGGACAGCAAAGAAAACCAATGAAGAAGTCTTAAGAAATGCTGGAGTTAAAAAGCAAATAATAGCAAAGATCAGATGCAGACAAGCGAGATTTATAGGACATTTCCTGAGAAGATGAAAATTGGAACACACTGTGGCAACTGGAAAAATTGAAGCAAGAAGTTACTGGATGGGCTGTCAGTGTGGCTAGGAAGAAATTCACCGGCGGATCTCATAATCAAGTCTAAATACAGGGAATTCTGGAGAGAAATGATCGCCTACGCCACGCGGCATGGCGCTTGAATTGTCTTACTGACTAATTTATTACTGTATCTATCTTTCGAAGTAACTTTATAATTATCTAACTCTGTAGCTTAACATTCAGTTTCAGAAAATCTCTTAACATTGTGACTTTTTGCTGTCTAAGGCTACTTCATGAGTAAGTCACTTGAGAGGAAACTGAGGACATAGGCTAGTATGGGGAAGTTATGTTCTAAATGACCATATGATCTCCTGAATGCAGGTCAGTGCCTTGAATACTTCATATTTCGACTTGCATGACTGTCTGTGTTTCGGAGAAAAAGAAATATGTTAGTGAAATGGATGCTGATCGACATATTAATACTTTAAAAAATCATTAAAAATTAGGAACGAGATACCTTACATACTTTGGGTTTATTAAAGTAGATTTCTTATTTGTATACCAAATAAATCTTACTCACAAGTAACTTAGAAGGAAGTAGAGAAACAGACAGAGAGAGGGAGAGAAATACATTGAGAGGCAGAGAGAGACAGACATAGATAAACAGAGAGTAGAGGAAACAGAAAGAAACAGATAGAGACACACACAGAGATGCAGAAAGACAGCGAGAGAGAGAAATATAGAAGGGAGAAACAAGACAGTGAAGAAGGCCAAGAGAGACAATAAGAGATAAGGAGAGAGAGAAGGAGGATGGAGAGGGAGAGATGGAGAGATTTTGGCAAACATGCAAGTCTCTTATTGTAGCATAGCCTTGTAAGTAATGATTATAGTTATTATTATTATTATTAGTAGTATTAGTGACATGATCAGGAATATAGTTAAGAAGGTATGGGGGGGGGGGCAGGATAGTAGATCAAACGGCGACAGAGAAGGGATAGTTAGAAGGGCGAAGAACGGATACTCGGTACTTCAAAGACCTGATCAAAGGTAAACCGAATCTACATGGATACGCCGATAGATCGTAAGAATGGTCCAGTACTAACAATGCGACTTCACGCACACCTGCAGTAGCCGAGGGGGAACAATTGACATCTGATGCTGTCTAATGTAGTAGGGGACAAAGGACTAGTAGATCAAAAGGACCAGTAGATCAAACGACTGAACAGAGAACGGACTAGGTCCCGAAGCAGATAACATGAAAGAGATGGTGGACTTGTTTAATTAGAGGTAACAATTGGACAGACAGAGATGAAAGCGACTAACGCGAAGACGCTAGTTGCGACCGGTTTTGGGCGACAAAGAATGACCCAATGACCAATACAACAGTTGTAGGCGTGTTCTATTGAAGGGAACTTACGAATATAAGGCAGGGAAGAGGGCTGAGGAGAGAGATTTTTGGATTCAGAGACAGATTAGGATTCAGCTGCAGGTAGAGAAATAGTGTTAGACTGAACCAGTGTAGCAAGAGATTGTGCAGTAATTGTTACATCGAAACTTCGAGCACCGAGCTTTTGTGTTAAAGTACGAAGTATTGAATATTGTGAAGCTGTGAACGCTGATTAAATACTGCTTTTAGAATATGAGAAGTATGATATTGTGAGATTTTGAGTATTATGAGCTACAAAGATGAACATGACGAAATGTATATAATCTAGGATATTATTCCAAGTGATGTTATCAATTTTATGGCTTAGATATATATTGGTCAAAATAAAAGTTATGCAGTGAACTTTTCATCGGACTTCTCTGGTCCAGCGAATGATGTAATATGTTGTGAAACATCAGTGTGAGATGTGATGAATAAAGAACGTCTTCTAAATTACTAGGATAGTAGCGAACACAAATGTATACAGACCCGAAGAAATATAGGATATGCGCAGAATAACCTAATAATAAAGACACATCTGTGTTATATTATGTGAATATTCGAGACTATAATGTCAACACAGACAGTATTGGAAGGATACATAATGGGAAAAAGAAAGAGAGGAAGACCAAAACGAAGATGGCTGCAAGACAACGTTGACGATCTGCAAATGTATGCAACAGCGGCAGGCCATCTTGCTCACAACCGAGAGGTCTACAGGAGGTCTGTTTGGGAGGCAAAGTTCCGGAAGGGACATGCAAATGAGTGAGTGAATGAATGAATAATGTCAATATGGAACCAAATGTTCTCTTCTCTTACTGGACACTGACAGAGAATGTTAAACAAGCATCAGCCTCCTTGATTGCATTGCAATACTCCTTGAGTGAGATGGGAGAGACTAATCGTCCAAAATAGTTGGAAATGACCTTCTGACATTCAGAGCTCAACTGACTTCTAGCATTAATAAGTTCACCGAGTTTCTGCCTCTGTTCTGCAGTCATGCAGGCCACATCAAGTGCTCGCTGGTACTCTGTGTCAGTACATATAGCTATGCTGCCACTATGGAAATATAATTAGTTTAGTTAACTTTAGTCATGTATTGAATAGAAAAACCACCAGGGTTCATAGTTATGTCATACTAATTTCATAGTTTAATCATATTTATGGAGCTGAAGTTTTAGATGATGTTGTAGAATATAAATCTGATTACAAAATTTTAAAGAAGCAACACAATTTATCTCAGATTAAATTTTCATAAATTGATCCTAGACTTCCAAAATTCTAGCATACTTAAATGTGTCAATAAAAGAAAGTAATGAACAGATCTCTGTACACGGTTATAAATATCCTATTAAATAAAAAAGAGAAGAATGTGATCATTTTGGCAGTAGCTGAAATTTAACAGAAGTTCTAATGTTGCCAACTCGGATGACTGCCAACTCAATACCAAAAATAGCACTAAGATGGTGAGCCGCGCCGAGCTGCACAGCGCGGGCTGCTGCTGTTGCGCAGGCCGACCGTTCTTTTGGCGAAAAAGCGCTCTCGAGTTCCGTGCTTTCGCTCCCTTCCCTGACGGCGAGAGTTAAGGTGTTTCAATGCAGAAGCGAGTGGTTTGTCCGTCGAGCGAAGCATATAAACGGCTAGCCAGCCAGGTTCGTGCTAACGGTGTAGTACATTTTTGTCGACCGATGTGGTAGAAAGGATAAAGCGAAGCAAACAGTCAAATCACGGCACCTCTGGTCTGGAAGTCTGCCACGTCCTGAGTGCAATCATCGGGTGAAATGCACGAACCTGCTTAACCAAGAGGTTACGACACTGCTGGCGAGACTCTTCGAATGCCGCGCGTGGAGTGAAGCTCCTCCCGGTCAAGGAAGAAAATGTAGAAAAAGAAATAAAGGTTGCTGTACGGCGCTGATGTGAAAAGGTGAAGGAAAGGATGAAGTGAAATTTAATCAGTATGTTCAGTATTATCGCTACGAGAGCTACACATACCACGGCACCTCTGCTCTAGAGGTCGGCCACGTCCGAAATACACCTACACTGGTGAAATATGTCTAAACCGGCACACACCAGGGGTGAAACTTGATGGCCAGGCATGTCACGCCACCTCCGCTCTAGAGGTCGGTCACATCTGGTATACACCCATACTGGTTAAATATGCCTAAACCGGTTCATACCAGGGGGGAAACTTGAAGGCTAAGCATGTCGAGGTACCTCTGCTCTAGAGGTCAGACACGCCCATACTAGGATAATATGCCTAAACCGGCTCAATCCAGGGTTGGAAGTCACTAGTGGCGAGAATTCGTCCTCTTGGACAAAAGCTCCATCCTAGTCACAACTATGAAGGGTAGCGGCCACGACCACAAAATGCTGAAGTCGGAGACACTGGACCAGGGCAGTCTAGAAAGCAACCACCTCTCATCCACCGGGGATGTATGCGTATCCTAATCACGCTGAGGTTTTCCGGTGAGAAAGTCCAACACTGGGCTGGATGGGCAACCACCTCTCACCCAGCGGGTATATACTGATATCCAAAACACGTCGAGGTCTTCCGGAGAGAAAGTCCAACTCTAGACTAAACTGGTGCAACGAAAACCACGGTTGTCACGCAATCCTGCTTCTGAGACCCACCAAGAATACAGAATACCAAGATTGAGATACTCTGAACCTTTTGTGGTCATCTCGGGGATCTCGTGTGGCCCTATAATATATGGACCACGGGACTTAACGAGGACCACAGGAGTAAATTCAGTAGGATCACAGGGCGGTCTTGGTGGTAGAAACGAACGAAGAAGAAGAAGCACTAAGATGGACATCTAAGGGGAACAGAAGTAAGGGTAGACCAAAGGAGACATGGAAAAGAACAATAGAGAGAATGTTGACCAATAGAGGGCTGACCTGGGCAAGAGCGGAAAAAAGGCGAAGGACAGGCATTTGTGGAAAACCCTTGCGAAAGCCCCATGTGCCCTGGGCACTTAAGGTTCAGAGAGAGAGAGAGAGAGAGAGAGAGAGAGAGAGAGAGAGAGATCAGGGATTGCCAAACAGTGGCGCTCTAGCCTCTTATGATACTTCAACATACAGTAAAGGCAGACAGATGAGCAAGGTTCAGTTTTACAAAAATATAGAAAGAATGAGGAAAATAAGCATGAACGAGAATGGCAGAGAGTAAGATGTGCACATATAAATAAATTACTTACAACAATATTTGGGCTAGGCCTTTTTCAAGGACCACATACAGAAACATTAAAAACTATAGAAACACGAAAAATAGATTTTTAAAAAATTAAGTACTCAGTTCTTTTTATTTTTTGCATCATAAAGACAAACGGTCACACAAAATGTCTTTGTTTTTTTTGTGTTGTTATTTTTTTGTATGTTTTTTTTAACAACAAGGCATCTTTAATCCTTTATTCGTACTCATATTGCTTTCTTCTGCTCTTGCTACCTTTATTACTAGAACCAGTCTTACTTCAGTCATCATTTCTCTGTCTTTCAACACAGTTGCTTAGAAATGTGAACGCAAGACTACTACAAGCAAATACTACGGGACACAGATTTCTTTCCTAAAGACATAAACATTTAACAGAAATACATTAGGCGACGACTGTTTCAGATTTAAATGTTCCTCTATGAAACGTCGTAAAGAGTTCTCTTCACATATTCCTGGTTGTCAGTCATTCTACATTAGGCCAGAGTTAGGGCTCTTAGCAACGTCATCATCATCAGGTGCCGCACTGGCAGGCGTTGTTGGCCATGCTTCTCCACAGATCTCGGTCCTTGATATTTTCCATCAACTCAGTCGGTGACTTTTCACCGTACCTTCGCGAAATCTTTCTGTGACTTTCACTGTACCTTCGCGAAATCTTTCCGAAATTTTTTTCTCTCCATTTTCCCCTGCCTGGAAAGGTAAATGGAAACATTTATCTTTCCTGTTGTTATGATGTTTTAAAGAGCCCTCATTCTCATTATACGTCAAATAAATGATGCCCCTCATTTCTCTTTTGGATTTAAATAGGTTCCTTTATTTATTTACTTTTCTTAGACATGACTTGTTTGTCATCTTAGCTGTCCATAGTAACGCAGATTGGAAATAATCAACATTTGACGAATGTTATCTCGGAGGAAGCACTAAAAGCAAAGAAACTTACGTATCATATGTTTATGATGAGATGTGGTCATGTACAAGACGGGAACAAAATGTTTCCAGATAGACGTAGGTAAACACAAAGTGAAAGCAGGTGAAGTCCAGGCTTTTTCTTCCACTCTGTGCTTAGCTACGTCTTTCTTACCAGGGGAATAAAAAAGAAAGTAAATTTTAAATGTTTCGTCTTTTCTTTTGGTATTTTTATCTGCTGTGTGTATGTGTGTGCGTGTATGTTTTGGGTGCGATTGTTGAAAAATGCTTTTGCCGAAATATTGGTTTCGTGTATGTTTTTCATTTTTACGTGCTCATCTTACTTTCTGCCATTCTTGTTTCTGCTCACTATCCTCACTCTTTCTATCTTTTTGTAAAACTGAACCATACACCTCTGTATACGAGGGGAAGTCACTAAGTAACTCGCAAATGCCTGTTACAAAAAATGCGACAGTAATTTGAAAACTTAATTTTTGAGCCTACATGATCCCTTATTTCTCAACGTAATCGTCACCAACATTCATACATATTTTTATAGGCTGGACAGGCTCCAAGGCCTTTTTGATGTGATGATTCTCTGACTGATAGAGAGGAAGACCAAGGCGAAGATGGCTGCAAGACATCCTTGATAATCTGCAAATGGATGCATCAGCAGCAGGGCATCTTGCTTACAACCGGGAAGCCTACATGAGAGCTGTTAGGGAAGCAAAGTTCTGCAAGAGACATGGAAGTGACTGACTGACTGACTGATACTGGGACGTGAATTCGGTACCACCTGATTAATAAATCGAGCGCTTAAAAACTTAGCCAACCAGAACGTTCATCCACTACCTAGGGATCAGAGAAATTTATTGCTTTTGGATTCACTAGGAAGAAAATCACTGCCTTTTCTGGTTAGACTCCAAAAAGCGACCTTCACCACCCACAGCGAAAACCTAACCCTGGGAGTCCTCTGTCCCAAATACTACATCGCGGGATGTAAGAGTTTCTTATTAACAGATTACAAACTTTAAAAAATAAGGAATACCACACAAAAATGTACATTTTTATTTTCTAGGGTATGTGACAAGCTATAGTAAATAATAAAAGCTCCTCTAAGTTTAGTTTATAAATCGTCACAAGGTAAGTGATGTAAAATGAAAAAATAAAATGTAGAAGTAATATGTAAAAGTAAAATATACAAGTGAAACATAGACGTAAAATGTAGAAGTAATATGTAGAAGTAAAACATAAAAGTAAAATGTAGAAGAAAAATGTATAAGTTAAACGTAGAATAATATGTATAATTCAAATGTAGAAGTAATATGTAGAAGTCAAATGTAGAATAATATGTAGAAGTCAAATGTAGAAGTAATATGCAGAAATCAAACGTGTAAGTAATATGCAGAATTCAAATGTAGAAATAATATGTAGAAATTAAATTTGAAGTAATATGTAGAAGTCAAATGTTGAAGTAATATGTGGAAATTATATGTAGAAGTAACATGTGGAAATCAAATGTAGAAGTAATATTTAGGGATTATATGTAGAAGTATTATTGGACAATGAAATGTAGAAGTAATATGTAGAAATTATATGTAGATGTAACATGTGGAAATCAAATGTAGAAAAAATATGTAGAAATTAAATGTAGAAGTATTATTGGAAAATCAAATGTAGAAGTAATATGTAGAAATAAAATGTAAAAATTATATCTCGAAATTAAATGTAGAAGTAAAATGTAGAAGGAAAGGACATTAAATGTAGCTACATCGCGTTACAATCATTATATAAATTATTATAATTCCTATCTCATGTGGTCTCCAATATCCTGGATGGAGAGTAATACTTGCTTTGCTCCCATGTTTTCAGTGATGGTGTCATTTCTTATTTAGAAACGATTTTTTATAAATAGTAAACAATGAGGCTTTAGTACAGTAAAGCAAGAGAACACAGTTTTGTAGGATTAGATCTCGACAAAAATCGTAGACAAAGCGCTTTAGTGAGACGCAAGAGAAAGAAAAAAAATCACAAGAAATTACAAAATGTTGGAATCCCAGGTAATTCTCTGGTGATTTTTCTCTCTCTCTCACGTCTCACTAAAAATGCTTTGTCTACGATTTTTTTCGAGGTCCAATCCTACAAAACTGTGTTAATTTCTTATTTAGTCTCTTCTTATCATATTTACTATTCTCTTTAAATATCTCATTTCTGTCGCGATGATTTTCTTGTTTTATTTTTCTGTTAGTGTTAATTCGCTGTAGATGTGCTTTTTAAAGTTTCGACTTCTAAATAGTAATCAGTCCTGCAAACACTGTTCCTCTATAGCTTCTGATTTTTTCGTTTACTCTTTCCATCACTCTTGATACAGCTTAAATTTCTAAATAAAATCCAGTGGACACAGTTTTTGGGTGTGATATTCTACTAATTTAAACAAATATCTGACCTATTTGATTAAGAGGTTTCTTGTCGCATATATATGTTGGTCTATATGAAATGCTACGTGGAATCATTGCTCATATAAACTGGGCGAAATTTTCACAGTGGAATTTATGGTTCATCATGAATGAAATACTCATATATGATTTAATTTATTTTTCCTGCCCGACTGATGTAACTTTGTTACGTTCCATACTTTTTGTCAAGTCTCTCACTTCGTGATACCAAAGACAATTGTTAAGACACCTTTAACAAGACTCCCACATCTTGTTAATGTCTTTTTCTTGAAATTGTGTCCTGCTAATCTTTCTTCTAAACATATAAAACACCCCTATATCACCTTGACTTTTACATCTTTAGGAAAAAAGAAAAAAGGCAGGTCAATAAATACGCGGAGACGCGCAATACAGGAGGAATTTAACGAAGTAAGACAAGATAGGATTGGCTGGGGAACCTTTGTTGATGCCTTATGTTCCATTGGGAGTACAGAGGACTGATGATGATAAATCTTCATTCTCCAGTCTGCGCTGCTGAGTTTATTATTCCCCATCAGTTATCACTTAGCTTTTCGTAAAATCTTTTATTTCCTGTCATGTATCTTTGGGTGTCATGTACTCATATTTTTACGTCTAAATCCCCAAGTACATTCAGCATGTCACATGTCGGAATCTTCTCGTTAATTCTTTCTAAGTCATTGCAAAATTTTTCTTAAGGATCATCTTACATATTCTCTGTTGGTCGGCATGCATCGATCATCTTCATGATCTCACAGATACGCACAATTAAATATATGAGTCAGACGTCTGAAAAACATCAGTCAGCTTTCTTGTCCTGGATGGTTCAAGGCACACCACTACTCGTTGTTTCATGTTCATTCGCAATCAAGGCATCCCCATGTCTGCTCAGGCCCGAACTCCAGTTACCACTTCAGAACGAGTGTCGCAGTCAGCAAAGACACTCCAAGCCTGTGCCAACTTCCCTCGTAGATTTACTAGAATTTTGCCCGGGCAGCGCCGCCTAAGTACCTTTTTTCCCCGATTTCCAACTGCCAAAGGACTTTTAACGTAAGAGATAATAGACACGGATGTTCATATCCACTACCCAGATAAGTAAAAGATAAAATCTCCCTTTCCTAACCATATTGTGAATACGGTGTTAGACCCGTATTTCCAATACCTTCGGTACATGAAAGTGTGATGTGGTCAGAATCATGCTTTGCCGTATTTACCTTCTCAGATTTCTCGGATAAACATCCTTAGAGGCTTGGCGGACCCCGGTGTCTTTTTGATGTGGTGATACGAAAAAAAAAGTCCCCACTGGTAGCATTTGAACTCGGTACCATCTGATTAGTAGACTAAGAGCTTAACTACCAGCCAGCCAGGCCGCCCGGACACTACGTAAAGATCAGGGAAATTTAATGCTATAGAATTAACCAGAAAAGACATTTCTGCCACTTTCTTGTGGGATTCAAAACAGCACCTCCAATATCCAATGTGAAAGTCGAACCCTGGGACCACGCAGTTCCTAACATTACATCACAGATTTCAAACATAAAACAAAAACAAAAAAACCTCCACAAAATGTATTATTTCATTTTCTGGAATATGTGAGAAGTTATAGTAAATAACAGAAAGCACTAAGTTTACTTAATTAGTGTCAGAAAGGTAAATGATGCAAAAAGTAAAAGTAAAATGTTCAAGTAAAACAGGGAAGTAAAATATAAAATTATATGTAGAAGTAAAATGTAAAAGCAAAATGTAGAAGGAAAATACATTGAACTTCGGCTACATCTTGGCGCAATCATTATACAAAGCATTATAACTCTTATCTCATTGAAAAGACTAGCTTCAGTATACTCTATTTCTTTTTTTGTCACAGCGCACTAAGACAATCTAATTCCTGTCCTTCTCATAAATATTGCCCTCTTTTAATGTTGTCCCTCTCATATTGTTGTCCCTTCATTTTATCTCAGATGCCCCACTGCTTTTTCGCCCAATTTTTTTCCCTCACATTTCTTTTTTATTATGATATTAAATCACTTGATGTAGCCAGAATATTTTAAGTCCCATTACTTGTGTTCTTTTTTTTCTTCGTTTAGTTTCATTCGAAATAGCATTTTTGGATACATTTATTCAACCTATGAAATATGCTCGATATTCACACTTCAGGTATTCTTTGATGTTCAAGCCAAGTGATGTGATACAAACCCACAGAAACCGAAAACAGTTCAAATATTAACAAGCGACGTCAGATGAAGCTGGTCAGAGAAAAAACACTTCACTGACAACTGTGAATCATTTTGGGCAAGAATGGAGGAACTTGGGGGGTGAAGCTTGATTGAGAGAAACGTGAACGAATATTTAACAGCTCCAGGGGGATTTAAGTAACCGCACTCCGGTGGTGATACTGAGAGAAAAGCTCTGAAAACGTTTGGGCGTGAATGAAGAATTTATGGTTCCTTCCAACTATCCAGCTTTCTAATTATATACATTTCTAACTATCTTACTCGCTGACTATCTAACTTTCCAAGATCTTGTCCTACAATTATACTTCTGTAACTAATTACCTAACGTTTCAAGTAATTTTCTAATTGTCTTTTTTCTATCTAAATATCTAACTTTCCAAGTTACAGTGTAATTGTCTTACTGTCTAACTAATTATTGTATCTAACTTTGCAAGCAACTTTCCAATTATCTTACAAATTATCTAACTCTGTTGCTTAACATTCAGTTTCAGCAAATCTCTTAACACTGTCTCTTTCTGCTGCATGAAAACTACTTCAGGAATAAGACACGTGAGATGAGAATGAGGACACAGGCTTGCATGAGGAAGTGATGTTCTGAGCTCAGCAGGCCAATGTCTTGATTTCCTCATATTTCGGCTTGCATGACTGTCTGTGTTTCAGAGAAAAAATACATTGAAATGGATGATGATGCTTGAGTACACATATAAAAGTTTATAAATGAGATGTAGCAATCTTTTATTGATATATAGCAATTTATTTCTAATACGAAAAAAGAAACCAACCAATTAATCGAAAAATTAAGACCGAGATACCTTACATACTTTGTGTTTATTAAAGTAGATTACATGTGTACTGAAAATCTTACTCGGAGGTAACTTAGAAGGAAACAGAAAAACAGAACAGAAAGATACAGACAGAGACAGACAGACAGACACAGAGAGAGAGAGAGAGAGACTGAGAGGCAGTGAGGGATAGACAAAGAGTGAGGGAGAACAGAGGAAACAGAAAGAAACAAATAGAGAAAGAGACACACAGACACAGAAAGACACGAAGAGGGAGAGAGAGAAATATAGAAAATACAAACGAGACATAGAGGAAGACCAAAAGAGACAATAAGAAAGAAGGAGAGAGAAGGAAGGAAGGAAAGAGAGACCAAGAGAGAGTGAAGTTGAGAGAAAGAGAGACATTCAGTCAAATATACAATTGTCTGATGTAAATATCACAGACTCTAAAGTCAAGACGGAAACAAACCCTCTCTTCACTTACTTGACACTGACATGGAATGACAAACAAGCATCAGCCTCATTGATTGCGATGCAGTACTCCTTGAGTGAGATGGGAGAGACTAATCGTCCAAAACAGTTGGAAATGACGCTCTGACATTCAGAGCTCAACTGACTTATAGCATTAATAAGTTCACCGAGTTTCTTCCTTTGTTCTCTATTCATACAGATCACATCAAGTGCTCGCTGGTACTCTGTGTCAGTACATATAGCTATGCTGCCGCTAGGGAAATATCATTAGTTTAGTTAACATTAGTCATGAATTGAAAAAATAAACACGAGAAGTTCATAGCTTTGTCATAACAATTTCATAGTTTAATTACTTTTATAGAGCCAATGTTTTAGATGATGTCTGGAAAAGAAATCTCATTACAATGTTGTAAAAGAGCGTCAAAAATAAATTCAAGTTAAATTTTCATAAATTGATCCTAGACATCCAAAGTTATATCATTCTGGAATGCCTCTATAAAGGGAAGTAATGAACAGATTGCTGTACAGGACTATAAGTATCTTATGAAATAAAATAGCGAGTTATGCGGTCTTTTTGGCAGAAGGAGAAATTTAAGGAAAGTTCTTACGTCTCAAGCTCTCTTGTCTATGTGGACACAGCCTCAGCTCTGGGAATGGCTGGTGAAATCTCTACAGACCATCAGTCTCTCTTTATATGTGGGATTGTTTCCAGAGAAAGTGGGCGGTCATTAGGACAATAATAGTTAAGGAAGTGGAAGTATTTATTACTAATTTTTAGATGGATCATCTGATATTCGGCTCCTTCGATGTACTCCCCACTTGACAAGCGCTGATATTATTCTTAACAAGTTTGAGTGCTCCTTTTCTTTTGTCCGTCGGTCCGATCTGAAACACTGATAGCCTCTAATCTTAAAGGCGGAATCTTTGGTCACGTGTGTCTCCTGTATGCAGCCGGTACTTACCTGCTCAGCAAAGAATATGTTCTTTAGTTCCACTGCATTAATTTAAGTTCTTGCTTTTTGGCAGTTTTCTGTTGTTGTATTTTCTGGCCAGCAGCTCTACTCTTATGCCTCCTGGCTCCACAAGACGAACCTCCGGTAGCATTGAGTGGACCCTTTCGAGACAGGGGAGCGGCAACTGTTTAAAAACAGCAGATAGAGACATTTCATTAACGATAAGACGTGGTATCCTGATTTTTGCGATGCACCTTCTGGCTGGGTACCTCCACCTTCAGCACCTTTCCTTGCTAGGGCAGACAGTGGTCTAATTCAGACTGCCATGAAGGCAGTGGTGTTGGCTGGCCTGGCCAAAACCTTCTTTTCCAGCATCTGGTGGCTGTACTTAAGCCCCTTTTTTACGTCAGATCCAGCTTAGACTAGACGGCTTTGAAACAGTTCCACAGAGACACTCTGACTTTGGAATGGGAATTCCGAAGAGCGCCTCAACGATATCCATTCTCCGCTACCTATGGTTAGCTGGGTCTGTTTTTGTTTACCTCATTCTGATAGCCATTGTTGTAGAGACCAACAGGCTTGTCAAGTCCTGGATTCATTGCTTTCAACACAAGATTTTTCCTCATCCCTGCTAGCGTTTTCCATGTCCCAATCCGTCCACCATCCTGACATTACATTTTAGAAAAATAACAATTACATTTAGTGTTGATTTCTACAGGTTTCTGGGCTACAGAAACTGATAAGTTTTTAAGCAATCAAATCTATCTTCCATGTCTCACAAAGACTATGTTAAAATAAATGTGTTCTTAAAACGCCTGTGGAAAGGGTGCTTTTTTAAAAATTGGAATGACTACACTATCCTGAATGTTGTTGAATTGACTTAAACAAGGACTGAGCTATCTCTGAAACAAAACTTATACTAACTTTGTTACACTTCCTGTAGTAGCACATTGCTTGGCATTCTTTGCTACGCTGCAGTAGTCGTTTGACGTCCGCGGGGTTCTACAGGTCTGGTACTTCAGCTGGCATGCTTTGCTCGAATCAGAGGCCACGAGTTGTAGATACTTTTCTATATCTGGATGTGCGTGACTTATAGCAACCAGTAATAAAGCAGATAACAAAAGCTTTTGTGCAGTCTTCATTGTTGTGACTGACTGGATAAAACAAACATCAAATCACTATAATAACATAACCCTACAGATACTTCATGTAAGTGAAAAAACGTAAATGAACTGACGCTTACACATAGACAGGCTTGCAGAAAAGTAGACAGAGAGAAAAGACACAGACAGCAGACACGTTAACAGTTAGATAGTCCAGGGGTGGCCAAACACTAGCGGTCTAGCCTCTTATGGTACTTCAACATACAGTAAAGGCAGACAGAGGATCATGGTTCAGTTTTACAAAAATATAGAAAGAGTGAGGAAAATAGGCATGAACGAGAATTTGTAAAAAGTAAATTGGGCACATATAAATGAAGTACGTACAACAATCCAATATTTCGGTTAAGGCCTTTTTCAATGACCAAACACAAAAAAAAAAAAACAAAGGACAAATAAAAAAAAATAGATAAAAACAATTTAAATACTTTGCGTTTTTCATTTGTTTGCATCATAATTGTAAGGAAAATGGGTACATAGAGGAGTAAGGTGCAGTTTTACAAAGTGAGGGAGGAAGTGAGTAAGGTGAGAAAAAAACGAATAGAAAGTATGAGAATGTATAAATGAAAAACATACAACATCCGATATTTCGGCGTGAGCCTTTTTCAAGGATTACATGCACAACGAGACAAAAAAAAAAACGAAGAACTTATCTGAATGTGTCTTCCTCCAGAAGTAGAAAACGGAAATATGTATAGTAGAAGGAAGGACCACGCTGACCACAAGAGCGGATCGCACTTAAAGAAATGTCCTGTTTTCCCCTGTGGTTGCTAAGGCAAAAATGTTTAGCCACAGGTGTCCAGGCCCTTGTTCTGCCGATGTACAATCTCGGAGGGTCCTAGAACAGCGCCTTATTTTCCAGACTAGCTGTCTCCACCCAGCTGGAATTACCAATGTCTTCAGCTTTCTGTAACTTCTTTAGTTTTCCACCCCCCTCTTTTTTTAAACTCTACTTTCTTTCTCTATGTTACCCTTCCCTACCACCACCCTCTTTTCTTCTCTGCTAACATATTGGTGTCTATAGGGTCTTGTCCTATTTACCAGTTTCACATTTTCTCCCTGTAGGTGTTTATATTCTTCATTCATTATCTCTCCGCGTCCCTTCCCCCCCCCCCCCCCCCCCCGACACCTCCTCTAGCGGCTATCATGTTTCTATTGCCTTTCCCCCCCACCTCTTTCTACCACTTGTTTTCCTCCTCTCTCTCCACCTCTTCTTTACGATTGGCTCTATCGGGTATCCTTTGTTGTGGTCAGCGTGATCGTTCCTTCTACTACACACATTTCTGCTTTCTGGAGGAAGACACATTCAGATAAGTTCTTCGTTTTTTTTTTGTCTCGTTGTGCATGTAATCCTTGAAAAAGGCTCACGCCGGAATATTAGATGTTGTATGTTTTTCATTTATACATTCTCATACTTTCTATTCGTTTTTTTCTCACCTTACTCACTCCCTCCCTTACTTTGTAAAACTGCACCATACACTTCTATCTTTCTTTTTTTTTAATTTAAACCAGTTTTACTGCAGTCGCCATCCCTTTTAATGAAAAGAGCACACAAAGTATTTTTGTTTGTTGTATTTCTTTTTGTATGTGGTCTTTGAAAAAAGGCATCTGTATTCATTTATTCGTACTCACATTACTTTCTTCTATTCTCGCTCCTATACTATACACGTCTGTTTATCTGTATTACCAGAATCAGTTTTATGCCAGTCATCATTTCTCTGTCTTTCAACATAGGTAAAGGTAAAGGTAATCCTGTCATGCCTTAGAGGCACATAGGGATATGGTGTTAGTGTCCATATTTTCCTTGACCTGTCAGCACACTAGAGGGTGATATGGTCAGCATCACGCCGTCTTTCAACATAGTTGCATAGAAATGTGGGTGCACAACTACTACAAGCAAATGCTACGGAATATAATTTTGTGATGTTACAGATGTATTATCGAATAAACTCTGACAACAGGGTTAGCTCATATACAGTTTACCATTTAGGGTAGAAACAAACTCTAAATTTAATAAACATGCATTTTGAGGATAGCAAATTTTTAAAATTTCAGTGTTCCTCTATGAAGCGTCGCAAAGAGTTCTCTTCATATATACCTGGTTGTCAGGCAGTCACATTACGCCAGAGTTAGAGCTCTTAGTAACGTCATCATCATCAGGTGCCGTACCGATAGGCGTTGTTGGTCATGCTTCTCCACAGATCTCGGTCCATGATATTTTTCATCAACTCAGTAGGTGACCTTTCAGTGTACCTTTGCGGAATCTTTCCATGAATTTTTTTCTCTTAATATTCTCCTGCCTCTATTCCGATTTATCTTTCCTGTTGTTATGACGTTTTCAAGAGTTTTCATTCTCATTATACTGTCAAATAAATGATGACCTCTCGTTTCTCTGTTGGATTTAAATAGATTCCTTTCTTTTTTGTGGTTTCCTTAGACATTCCTTGTTTGTCATCTTAGCTGTCCATAGTAACGAAGATTGGAAATAATCAGCATTTGACGGATATTATCTCGGAGGAAGCACTACAAGCAAAGAAACTTACGCATCATATGCTTATGGTGAGATGTGCTCATGTAAAAGACGAGAACAAAATGTACCCAGATAGAAGTAGGTAAGCACAAAATGGAAGCAGGTGAAGTCGAGGCTTGCTACCAGTTTGTGCTTACCTACGTATTTCTTACAAGGGGAATAAAAAAAGAAAGTATATTTTTAATGTTTCATCTTTTCTTTTTGGTATTTTTATCTGCTGTGGGTATGTGTGTGCATGGACTTGTAATCAAAACTGGTTTCTACGATTTTTGTTTCTCCGGCTCATAATAAAAGCGTAAATGGGAAAACGAAAGTGCGATAAGATTAAATTTTCTTGAGGAATGGAGAGACGAAGTAGGCTCGTGTCGAATAGATTCTGACAAAAGTGTTAGCTCATATAAAGTTTACCATTTAGGCTTGAAACAAAGTCTCCTAGATAATAAATCCAGGCAAAGAATAGCCAAAGTTAGGCAAACTTTGATATTTTTTAATAAGATAACTGGGCTGCCGCAGCTGCCTAATTTACACCCTTGCATTTTTGTTTATCTTTAATTGATTCTAGTCGCTACTGGAATAAAATGTGCAACTTTACAGTTAACAGATTACACGTTTGTCTTACGGACTTTTTCTAATCTGTCCTGTAGGGTTTCTTGATTGTCACCTGCAACCTGTTAATAAGACGTTTTTCTACACTATGCCAGGCTGCTCAACAAATATCAGCATGTATCTCTTCACTTGTTTTTTCACTGTTTATAATTATTACAATGTGTACAAATCTGACATGATGAGACTCGGATGATCTCAGTCGCGAGTCGAGTTGAAGTCGAGTCTACACTGAATCTTTACACACACTCTAGTCGGGTCTTGATGTGTCTTAAATTCATCGTGCTTTCCATGCTGGATCTATGATGTTGCAACACCATCAGGGATGTAAAACGCTTAGGTATATGTATTTAAGCCTCAGTTACTTTGTCGTTTTCTGTGATAAGTCTTTTAATAGAAAAGAAGAAAAAAAATTCTATTCTCGTTACCTTTTCCACGCTTCTTATTTTTAATATTTATGAAAGGAAAAGGAAAAACCTAAACAAAAGAAGTTTGAAATTAAATGGTGTCCTATAACCCATATACAAATGTGATATCCACCCTCATGTATGCATACGAATGCTGGAAATCAACTAAAGAAATAGATAAGAATATAGACTCTTTTGAAAACAAATGGCTAAGGAAAATACTTGGCATCAAGTGGAACGAATTCAAGAACAAAGCAGAGATAAGGCAGATGAGCAAACAACAACAACCTGTCTTATGGGTGATCTAAAAAAAAAGATGGAAATATGTGGGCCATGTGATGAGAAGAAACAATCAGAGAATACCAAAACAAGCTATCAAGTGGAGCACAACAGGCAGAAGAAAAAGAGGTCGATCACGTGAAACTCTAAAGAGGACATTATTAAGAGAAGCCAGTTTAGTGGGGATAACATCCCTCGATGAAGTTGAAAGACTCGCCGTGAACAGGAAAACTTGGCAAACAACTATGCGAGCCTTATGTGACGTTTAACAACACGGGAAGGATGTAAGATGTAAGAAAGCCCATATACAAATGACGCCAGTAAAACACGCATTGTCGTAGAAACCGAATGTGTTATGGGTGAGCTGTATATCATCATCATCATTAGGTGCTGTGCCGACTGGCGTTGGCTATTATGCAACTCCAGAGTCCCCGATACTTCATGCAGGCCATTAGCTCAGTTGGTGAGAGCTGTATAGTCGACTGTAAAATGAAAAAAGGACAAATCACTAGTTGCGTTGAGTTGCTCCTTTTCTTCGAGTTTATGGTCGACTATAGACTATTTCGTGTCTCGAGTTCATGATCGATTGTAGACTATTTCGTGTCTCGAGTTCATGATCGACTGTAGACTATTTCGTGTCTCGAGTTCCCAACCGACTTGTGCCTACTTCATTGTCTTGAATCTCCAATAGACATGAGTCTTTATTTTTCAGTCTACATTAGCCTACTTCGTGTTTCGAGTTCTCAGTCGACACGAGGCAGCAACTCTAGATAACAGATTACACGACTACTCTTCTGTGTTGTAATATCTAAACAGAGCCTAATTTTCACACACAGTCTTGCTATTTCAAAGCTTTTTCCGCGTCATTCTTCTTCAGTCTTCATTTCAAATATTACTATCTTCAATCTCTAAAGCCTGCTATTACTTTCATTCTTTCCTCAACATTTATATTGAACATATCTGTATTGCGTAGAATTTTCTAAAATTTCATTCAGTGCTAGGAGCTAAATATTTTGAATTACTTGTATTATCAGGCAATCTGTATTTTCCTACTTTTCAAAAAATGAAGGAAAGAAAAAAATGTGCACTTAAATGTATTTGTTTAAAAATTCGCCTTGCTATTTCTTAAAAATGTATACCAGAAAAATCTGGGAAGATAAATGCTGCCATATGTGATACTGACCATATCACACATTCATATGCCGAAGATCTTGGAAATACACCGTATCCCTATTGTCTTAATAGCACGGAAACGAGAATTTTACCTTTACCATGCGTCTTCACACTAATAAATGTAATCATTTACTTACTTTTTTCAACTATTTCGTTCAAATATCAAATTTGCTTTACTTTTGTGTGAATATGTTCTGTTGGCTTTGAATGTTCCAAAACGTCTGAGTGAAACAAAGTGACTGCTGCTTATTTATTTCAAACCGGTTTCTCGGCAAGGGGCGTGTCTAGGATCTGGCACTGTTCAGTCGCAGGTGACGATTTCATTATGCAAAGTTCATTAATTTATTCGAAATGGGAGTCACGATTGCGCAGCGCACGTTGCAAGACTAATCACATCCGGGTCATTTGCAATTATTATACAACAAACACATTGAGCAGGGTTTTTTTTTTTTGTCGTGAGTCCCATTTCTGGCCTGATCTCCACTCCACACCCCACTCCCCCACCCCCGAAAAAAGAATTAATTAAACTTAAAATAATGCTTTAAAGAAATGGTGTTAACGATTTTAAAAAAAAAAAAAAAAAAACCTTTGCTTCTCAATGATACCACAAGAAGTCAGCCTATGGACCGTCAGGGAGAACCATGGTCCGCAGGTTTTAGAGCCACTGTTAAAGAGGAACGGAGGCTACAAAGTACTCATGATTTCCTTATATTTGTAATGCGTTTATCATATATTACCTGTACCTCATCACTTTCTAGTACTTAGTAAAGCTAAAGAAGGCAGCGTTGTATAGAGAGCGACTCTGCATAAGAGTGTTCAGACATTTGAAATGGAGACGTGAGTCTTGTCTTGTCTTGACCTGTCTTGTCTTCCATCTCCTTGAAGCTGAGAGCAGCTGTTCTGCAGCTGATGCTGTGAAGGTGCTGTGGCTTGTGAGCGGGTTATGACAGCTATTTGTCAGTTTCTTGGGTTTACCTGAAAAAAAGCATTGGATGTGCATACTTCTTTAGCAGACTCCACCATCAAGGGGACTGGATTCGTATGTAAAAAGAGAAGGTATGAGAGTCTTGTCGATTTACGACTGACGAGTTACGGCCATTTGTATTTATAGTCAGGACATCTCCAGGCATTTTTTACATCTTCGGGATATTTTAGTGAAGAAATAATACAACGTTCTGCACAGTAAGATACACAGTAAAACAGTTGCCTTCTGGCACTTCGCCCTTGACTGTCCGCTTCCTATTTTTGATGTTTTGTTATTTAATTTTTCTTTTTTTTTCACCAATATAAGTTATCCTTAGATTAGGGAATTGCATACATAAACATCTCTACGATATCACCGAGCATACTTTGAAACCAGTCTCTAATCATTTCAATAGCCCCAACCACAGAGGCAAATCTGATTTTCTGGTAACAGTCATCAAACAATGTTACGTAGATGACAGAAGCCGCTTAAAGCTTGAGAACCGCTATATGCAGGAATATGTGACTTTGAAACCACATGGTTTGAACTTGTTATTCAGCTATACCTGACATTCTCCTCTTCCTCAATCATAATCCCTCCCCAATAAGTTCCACTCACCTGTTACACACAGTGCAGAACCTCCTAACCGCATCACATTACGACCCCTCTACCCCAACTATAATACCTATTTCACCTTCTCCTGGCTAGGTTACCATTGTATCACTCTCTCCATGGTTTCCCTATCCATCATCCTCAGTTACGACTCACCTATCACACATCACAAGTGTCCATGTAAATATTCTCTACACTCCATCATGCAAATTTCTGAACACAGCATTTTACATGTTTTATAAGAGTTCAAGGAAAGGTCAAGTTTGATACGCTAAATTCCACGAGATGTTTTGTTATTTTTATGAACGTATCCTTGGCTTGATTGTGACAGAAAAGCTAAATTCGGAATGTCCAAATAGTTGTCTTATGAAGGTCATAAACAGGTAGAATCATAGGTTTAGTAATTCTCTGTATAGAATTTTCGGGAAGATTTAGTGAGAAATAGTTAGCGTATATTTAAGGAGTGAGAGATGAGAAATTAGAAAGAGATTAGAATGAGAATGAATGAATGATGACTCGGTTGAGATTTTGTTAGGATTGGGTAGATGAGAATGTGATTTTTCTAGCTTATAGTGCACTGTGTTAGTGATGTTTGTCATGTAGCTTACTTGTGCATAGAATGATCCTGTTGGAGATATTATGAGATTATTTCCTATTATGATTTAAATAAAGAGTCAGGTAGTTGTTAGTGCCATAATGTCAAGCATTTGTTTTCCTGTCATAACTTTGCTGAGCTAAGAATGTGAAATCAGTTCCTTTTTGGAATTTTGTATAGACCTATAGGTCTAAAGATTTTCTGTGATGGTTGTGTGAATTCTTTGTAGTACTTGCATTTCGTTTACTTGCTGTTTTGATGTAGTGTGAGAGTTGGTTTCTTCCTTCTCATTTGGCAAACTAGTTCTTGTCGGGAAGAGGACTAGTCTGTTTCCTTTTTCTGTTTTGAATGTTATCAAATACCTCTCACCCTCATGTTATCATCACTCATCTTTTCCATCAATAAAGTGTAAGTTTATGTTCACACCAGTTGTTATTTACTTCATACTGTCCACTATGTGTGCGGTCCTTGTTATTACCTATAGTTAGTTAAAGGAATTACTGTCATAACTGACACCGAGATGAGCAGCTGGCAGTCACGTTACAATAAGCCATAAATTTAGGCAAAAATAGAGAAATGCTTATACGAGAACCACAGCAGCACATCATCATCATATCTCAGTATAATATATCACCATCATCATCATCATCATCATCATCGTACCTCAGTATAATATATTATCATCATCATCGTCATATCTAAATACAATATACCATCATCATCATCATCATCATCGTACCTCAATATAATATATTATCATCATCATCGTCATATCCAAATACAATATACCATCATCATCATCATCATCATATCTGAGTATAATATATTATCATCATCGTCATATCTCAATATAATATATTATCATCATCATTATATCTCGGTATAATATATTATTATAATAATCATCATCATCATCATATCTCAATGTAATATACTGTCATCATCATCTCTCCCCCTCCTCGCGCATCCTCACCACCCAACCACACTAGAAATCTTGCCCATATTTCTGCTTTGTTTTAGCAGTTTTCTTTCTATAATCATTTCCCCTGCTTGTTTTAGCTTCATTTCTCGCCATCTTTGTTCATGTACAGCTGTGATGTCCACAGACAGACAGATTGACCGGCCTATAGATAGGTTATATTTTTCCGTATTTGAAAATACAGAGTTAGAAACTAATCAAATAAAAACTTTAGTATAGAAACTCTTCTAGATGCAGTGAACGGAATCATTCATTGATGAAAGAGAACAGCGTGGCCTAATTATGAACTAGAGCTGATTAGAACGCCTAGCTTTGTCTGAGTTCATCTTTGTGCAATGAAGGGATTCACTTTTATAATACTTGCGTAACTGATCTTAAATCTCTGATTTTAGTATAGAGATATCTTAATAACAACAACTAAAGACATGGTTCCAGCAAACAAAACACAAAAGAATGGATGGATTAAAGCAGGCACACTAGAACTGATAAAACAAAGTGGAGAAATGAAGACGCAATGGAAAGTGGCAAACAACAACAAAAAGGAATATAAATCATTAACAAAAAAAGGTACGAAGAAACATAAGAAAAGACAAAAAACCAATACATACAAGATTGTTGTGAAATAACAGAAGGACATCAGAAGTATGGAAGAGATAGTGAAATGTTTAAAGAAATGACAATACCTAAGCTAAATGTAATTTGTGACAAGATGGGGAATACCTTTATAAAGACAGAGGAAATTCTATAAAAATAAGGAATATTTCAGAGGAATGTATGAAACAACCGACTGTGAAAGCAGAAATCAACAGTGTGAATTATTATTGGAGGAGAAAGAATCCGAACCGACAATAGAAGAAGTTTTATGGGCAATAAAGAATCTGAAAAATCACCAGGATGTGATGAGATAACAGCTTAATTTATTAAAGCAGGAGGAAAGGAATGTGCAACAGTCTATCATGCACTATGTACAAAAATATGGCATTCAGGTATTTTGCCAAAAGAATGGAAAAGAACTGTATTCATACCACTGCCAAAAAAAAGTAACCTGAAATTATGCACCAGCTACAGAACTGTTGCTCTGATTAGTCATGCCAGTAAAATTATGTTAAAAATCATAATGGGTAGACTTCGAAAGAAAATAGAAGAAGAAGTCAATATGGTCCAAGCTGGTTTCAGGGAAGAAAGAGGATCAAGAGATCATATATTCAATATAAGATTAATAATAGAGAAATGCAGAGAGTTTAATGTTAATCTATATTTATCCTTTATAGACTACTCAAAGGCATTTCATTGTGTACAACACCAGAAAATTTGGGAAATAAATGAGAAAATTGGGATATCCAACACATTTGATACAGTTAACATAACTGCTGTATCTAGACCAACAAGCAGCAGTAGGAATAAATGGTGAAACAACAACTTGGTTTGACATAAAACAAGGGGTCCGACAGGGGTGCATATTGTCGCCTTTCTTATTTAACTTGTATACTGAAAATATGATGAAGAATGTTAGAGATGTAGACAAAGAATATTACGATGCCATAACAATTGGAGGTTATGAAATACCAGAGATTAGATATGCTGATGACACAGTATTACTGTCCGCAACACAAAAAGGAATGGAAAAACTAATTATATCAGTCCGTAAGAACAGCGAAGAGCAGAATCGCTATCTTAATTCGAAGAAAACGAAATTGATGACAACTGACAAAACAAAAAAGGCAGCTGAAAGATATATCAACGATGAAATATTGGAAGAAATGGAGAGTTTTGAATATCTTGGATCACTACTAACTAATAATGGAGATAAAATGAGGGAATTTAAAAGGAGGACATCTATCGCTCTTCAGAAAATAAAACACAGAAAGAAATCTGTGGAAATGAATAGACAGAACTACAAAAAAAAATATTTTTAAGGGCATGCATCTTTCCCATAGCAACATATGCCTGTGAGACTTGAACACTTAACAAAATAGCTGAGAAACACATAAATACCTTTGAATGTAAATGCTACAGAAGAGTTCTTCAGATATCATGGACACAAAAATGAACAAATATATCCATACTACAAGAACTTAATATTGAAGAAGGCTGGGTAGTAAAGAGGATTAAAGAGAAAAAACTTAAATATTTTGGACACATTAAATGTCATGATAATCTAGAGAAAACAGGATTGGAAGGGTACATAATGGGAAAAAGAAAGAGAGGAAGACCAAAGTGAAGATGGTTGCAAGACATCGTTGATGATCTGCATATGGATGCATCAGGAGCAGGGCGTCTTGCTTACAACAGAGAGGCCTACAGGAGTCTGTTAGGGAGGCAAAGTTCCGCAAGGGAAAGGCAAATGAATGAATGAATTAATTACACACATTACGTTATGGGTAAAATTTTAACATATAAAACGGATAAGACTGTAGGTGTATTATGACATGAATAATAAGATATTTACTATCCTTTATTAAGATGTAGTTGATCCTCTTTTCCTCTTGTCGATATATTTATGTCAAATATAAGCCATGCAAAGAGAAAGAAAACCAGAGAGAGGTCAACTGTTTCATTCAAAATATATGAAGGTCACATGTATGTTCCATTTGTAACAGTCCAACCGTTGAGTTTTAACACAGAATTTCGTAAGTAAATGCGAACCGACAGTCTTAAAGATATGGCACAATCAAACATGTAAGAGTCAGACATCCTCAGACACACCAGAGTCAGGTTTCTTGTCACAGCTATTTCATGGTACATCATGACTCGTTGTTCCTTGTTCAGAAATCTGCTTCAGCCAACCAGGACACCCCCTTGTTTGCTGAGGCCCGAGCTCCAGTTATCACTTAAGAGCATGGTCGCAGTCAAGATAGACTCTCCAAACGTCGATTTCTGTGGTAGATTTTCTAGAAGTATGTCTTGGCAACAGCCGATTGGTCTACTCTATTTTTCCCGATTTTCACCTGCCAAGGAATTTTTAATCTTAGCAACATTACACGGACTATCTGGCTTTCTACCTAGTTAAGGTAAAAGGTGAAATTCTCGTTTCCATGTCATTAAGGCATATTAGGGATATGGTGTTAGGCCCGTAAAGACCTTTGTCACATGAAAGTGTAATGTAGCCAGTATGACGCCTGTTGCCATTTAATTTCCAAGAGTTCTCTAGTACATATTTTTATAGAATGGATGAACTCCAATGCCTTTTTGGTGTGATAATACTGGGACTAGTAAAGAGGAAGACTAAGGCGAAGATGGCTGCAAGACATCGTTGATAATCTGCAAATGGATGCATCAACAGCAGGGCATCTTGCTTACAACCGAGAGTCCTACAGGAGAGCTGTTAGTGAGGCAAAGTTCTGTAATGGACATGCAAATGAATGAATGAATGAATGTTCCATTGGGAGTACAGAAGACTGATGGTGATAAATCTCATTCTCCAGGCCACTGCCGCTGAGTTTATTATTACCCATCAGTTATCATTTAGCTTTTCGTGAAAGCTTATTTCCTGTCATGTATCCCTGAGTATCATGTCTTCCTATTTTGGAGTCTAAATCCCAAAGTACATTGAACATGTCACATGTTGGTATCTTCTCGTTAATTCTTTCTAGGTCATTGTAAAACCTTTCTTAGGGACCATCTTACATATTCTTTGTTTGTCCGCATGCATTGACCATCTTCATGATCTCACAAATATGCGCAGTCAAACATATAAGAGTCAGGGGTCGCAAACACATAACTCAGCTTTCTTGTCCCGGATGTTTCAAGGCACACCATTACTCGTTGTTCTTTGTTCATTCCCAGTCAAGGCATCCCCATGTCTGCTCAGGCCCAAGCTCCAGTTACCACTTCAGAACGAGTGTCGCAGTCAGCATAGACACTCCAAGCGTGTGTCAACTTCCCTCGTAGATTTACTAGAATTTTGTCCGAGCAGGGCGCCCTGAGTACTTTTTTTTCATGATTTCTAACTGCCAAGGGACTTTTAACGTAAGCGATATACACACAGATGTTCGGATCCACTATGCAGTTAATGTAAAAGGTGAAATCCCAGTTTCCATGCCAAATTCGGAATACGATGTTAGACCCGGTACATGAAAATGTGATGTGGTCAGAATCATGCTTTGCCGTATTTACCTTCCCAGATTTCTATGATACCCATTCTTAGAGGCTTTGTGGACCACGGCGTCTTTTTGATGTGGTGATATCAAAATAAAGTCATTCCCCACTTCTGGCACTTAAACTCGGTACCATCGAATTAGTAGAACGAGAGCTTATCCACTCAGTCAACCTTGCCGCCGGTACACTACCTGGATATCAGGGACATTTAGTGCTTTAGAATTCACCAGAAAAGACATTTCTGCCAGTTCTTGTAAGATTCAAAACAGCACCTCCAACACCCAAGGGGAAGTCGATCTCTGGGACCACCCATTCCCTAACACTACATAGATTGAAATAACACTTAATTATTCACAGATTACAAACAAAACGATAATGAAAATAGCACAAAAATGTATATTTCTTTTTTTGTAGTGAATGTGACAAGTTATAGTAAATAACAGAAAGCACATTAAGTTTATTTTATTAGTGCCAGAAAGGTAAAAAAAAGTAAAAGCGAAACGTTGAAATAAAGCGGGAAATTAAAATGTCGAAATTATATGTAGAAGTAAAATATAAAATTAATATGTAGAAGTAAAATATAAAATTAATATGTAGAAGTAAAATATAGCAGTAAAATATAAAAGTAAAATGTAAAAGTAAAATGTAGAAGGAAAATATCCTGAACTTCAGCTACATCTTGGCACAATCATTATACAAAATATTATAATCCCTACCTCATTGAAAAGATTACCTTCAGCATACTTTATTTCTTTTTTCATAGTGCGCCAAGACAATCTCATTCCTGTCCTTCTCATAAATATCGTCCCTATTTTAATGTTGTTTCTCTCATATTGTTGTCCCTTCATTTTATCACTGCTCTCTCTCCGTTTAATTTTTGTCCCTGAGATTTCTTTTTATTATGATATTAAAGATCTTGATGTAACTAGAATATTTTAGGTGCCATTATTTGCGTTATTTGTTTTTCTTTCCTTTAGTTTCATTTGAAATAGCATTTTTTTGGATACATTTTTTTAGCTTCTGAAATATGTTTGATATTCACACTTCATGTACTGCTTTGATGTTTCTGCCACGTGATGTGATACAAACCACAGAAACCGAAAACAGTTCAAATATTAACAAGCGACGTCAGAAGAAGCTGGTCAGAGAAAAAAACACTTCACTGACAACTGTGAATCATCTTTACCAAGAATGGAGGAACTAGGGGGTGAAACCTGATTGGACGAAACATGAACGAATAATTAACAGCTTCAGAAGGATGGTCGGTCAACACAGGACAGATGCTGTTGGTCACTGTAGTCCAATGGAGATACTGAGAAAGAAGCTCTAAAAACGTTTGGGCGTGAAAGAAGAATTTATGGTCCCTTACAGGTACGCAGCTTTCTAATTATATAAATTTCTAACAGTCTTACTCTCTTTCCAGTTCTTTTCCTATAATTACACTTTTATAACTAATTATCTAACTTTCCAAGTAATTTTCTATTTGTCCTACTTTAGAAGTAAATATCTAACATTCCAAGTAACTGTGTAATTGCCTTACTGCTTAACTGATTACTGTATCGAATTCCAATTATCTTCCTAATTATCTAACATTGTAGCTTTACATTCAGTTTCAGCAGATCTCTTAACATCGTTACTTTCTTCTGCTTGAACCCTACTTCAGGAGTAAGTGACGAGAGATGAGACTGAGGACACAGGCTAGCATGAGGAAGGTGATGTTCTGAACGATGTTCTCAGCTCTGCTGACCAGTGCCTTGAGTCCTTCGTATTTCGCCTTGCATGACTGTCTGTGTTTCAGAGGGGAAAAACATATATTAGTGAAATTGATGCTGATGTTTGAGTACATATATAAAAGATTATAAATGAGATGTAGCAATCTTTTGTTGATATATAGCAATTTATTTATAATACGAAAGATGAAATCGATTAAATAATACTGAAAGAAAAATTATTAAAAAGTAAGAACGAGATACCTTACGTACTTTGGGGTTATTAAAGTAGATCACCTGTATACTGAAAATCTTACTCACAGATAACTTAGAAGGAGACAGAGAAACAGAACAGAGAGTGCGACAAAGAGAGAGAAAGAGAGAGAGAGAGAGAGACACTGAGAGGCAGGGAGGGATAGACAAAGAGTGACTGAGAGCAGAGGAAACAGAAAGAAATAGAGCAGAGACACACAGACACTGAAAGACAAGAAGAGGGAGAGAGAAATAAAGAAGAGGCAAACGAGACAGAGAGGAAGACCAAGAGAGACAATATGAGACAAGGAGAGAGGAAGGAGAGAGAGCGAGAGATAAAATAGAGAGAGACCTGATAAATGTACAGTTGTCTGATGTGAACATCTCAGACTCTAATGTTAACACGAAAACAAACGTTCTCTTCTCTTACTTGACACTGACATAGAATGACAGACAAGCATCAGCCTCCTTGATTGCGTTGCAGAACTCCTTGAGTGAGATGGGAGAGACTAACCGTCCAAAACAGTTTAAAATGATGTCCTCACATTCAGAACTCAACTGAATTCTAGCTTTATAAAGTTCACCGAGTTTCTGCCTCTGTTCTAAACTCATACAGGCCACATCAAGTGCTCGCTGGTACTCTGTGTTAGTACATATAGCTACGCTGCCACTATGGAAATATAATTAGTTTAGTTAACATTAGTCATGAATTGAAAAAATAAACGTCAGAAGTTCATAGTTAAGTCATAACAATTTCATAGTTTAATCATATTTATAGAGCTAATGTTTTAGACGATGTCGTGGAAAATAAATATGATTACACTGTTGTAAATAAGCTGCAAAATTAAATCCAGGTTACATTTTCATAAATTGATCCCAGACTTCCAAAGTTCTGTCATTCAGGAATGCCTCTATAAAGGGAAGTAATAAACAGATTGCTGCACAGGACTATAAATATCTTATGAAATAAACTAGCGAGTTATGCGGTCTTTTTTGGCAGTAGGAGAAATTTAAGGAAAGTTATAATGTTGCAGCTTCAAGACTTTTATTGGAATCTTCTTCTTCTTCTTCTGCTTCTTCTTCTACGTACGTATTGCCTATCTCTACATGCAGTCCTGCCCCTTGGATACATTTCACTATTTTTTGTAACTCATATATGGCGCCATAGAACTTATCTTCTTTGCTGATTTCTTCTCAGTGTCTCGTAGTTGGTGCAGTTTTGGAGAATGTGTTCTACAGTTTGGGGTCATTCGGCACATGCACAAAGAGTAGCAGTACCAATCTTAAACTTTGTATACATATGACTTCGGAGTCGGCTGTGTCCTGTTCGGAGACGGAATATGGTGACTTGTTCCTTTCTGTCTAATATATGATAGTCATCATGTGGTGGTGTTTGTGGTTTCCTGTAGGTTTTTATCATGCTTTTCTTCTGATTATCGGTGATCGGTATGTCTGATAGCCCCATTTCAATGCCCTCTTTGGCCAGACTTTCACGTTTCTCGCTGTCTGGTATGCCACAGCGGATGGAATCTACTTCAAGGTGACTCCGTGTCGAGAGCCAGTTTTTGACGAGGCATCCTCAAGATCTGGTAGTTTATTGCACTAAAGAGCTTCTAGTACCTATCTTGCATCCGTGAGAATTACTATGGGGCATTTATCAGTTTTGGTGTCTCTTTTTCAGCCGCGGCTATAATTGCCCTAACTTCTGCATCATAGTTGTTGCAGTATTTTCCAGTGGGTATAGAAATCTTGTAAGTGGTGTTGTCTGGATATTCAATATGTGCTCCTGAGCCTCCATTCTTTATAGCATTGTGTGCAGATTCATCTGTACACACACGTATCCAGGTGTCACATGGATATTTGTCATCTAGAACACTAAGTGTGGCTGTTGATCTTACAAGACTGCTCTGCATCTCACCATTCTGCACACCTTTCACTTCAGTCTGAATAGTTATTTGTGTATAATCTGCTTCTTTCCATGGTGTATGCTCTGGTACAGATGGAGCGACTACAGTTGGAAGGTCAGGTATCAGCTTACGCATACGCTTGGCCCGATGAATGAAGCTGCTTCTTTTAAGCCATCCTAATGCCAAGTTATTGAATCTCTCCTTCAGGGGATGGCTTACAGAGCTAAGGAATTTTTCTCCCATGGTCATGACCTTTGTGTCTCTACGTTCCTTTAGCGCTTGAACACCAACTATTTTCTGCATTTCTACTATTGGTGTGAACCTCATGGCACCTGTGATAATCCGTAGTGACTGATTTTGAACCTTGTCTAGATTATGCAGCGTAGTGTTTGATGCTGTGCACCAAGATGTTGAGCCATATTCTAAATGTGGTAGAATACTTTGCTGATATACATTCTTGAGAATTCTTTCACTGGCTCCCCATGTAGTTCCACTCAACTTTCTTAATATGGCTACTTTTCTTCTGGCTTTTGCTTCTGCACTGCTGATTTGTTGCTGCCAGGTCAGTTTTGAGTCAAGGATCACTCCTAAGTAAGTGGGTTGGTTGTTCATCCATAGGGATATTTCATTTACAAAGATCTTACCTGCTTTCTGTTTAGATGAGAGAGTGAACAGATTGCTACTTGAATTCTCGGTGTTGATACTGACACACCATTTGTTTGTTCATAATGTCAAGACGTCTGGTGCTCTTTGGAGTCCCTGTGTACCAAATCTCGCATGTTCATCTGTACACTACACGACCAGATCATCTGCATACAGTGCCGCTTTGATTCCACAGGTAAGTTTCTTGACCAGGTCATTAATGAATACAAGGAATAGTGCAGGTGAAAGTATTCCTCCTTGTGGTAAACCATGTTGCTACAGTACTTTCTGGCTTTCGTGTCATACTTTTTGTGTTCGTGACACGGCTTATTTACTGTCAGCTTTCGAGATGTTTCCAAATCATCACGCACTTCCCCAGCTCACTTGACCGTTTGGTTTATAGTCCCTGCGACCTCATCTGGTAATGGTTTCATGGCAGCCTGAAGGATACAATCATTAAATTCCTTCAGTATGCGGATAATACCCTCACCAGGATATTTGTACGATGTCTGTATATTGTCCAGTTTGCTTTTTTGCTAGTTCCGTCTGGGGAGAGAGCTACTGGTGTTAATGAGTTAATTTTCTATTGTCAGGAAGACCAGTCGATGGTAGCCAACTCCATGTTGTTTTCCAACTTTGCGTGTAATGTTCCACTTCAGGTCTGGAGAGTGGAATGCCAGATCTGGTGTCGATGTTGTATGCCAAGCACTTGAGTAAAATGTTGGGGAATCCATTGGCTGGTTAATCAGGAGAAGTCCATTATCATCCTGTCAGCTCTCAATTTCCTCTCCTCTCTTGTCTATGTGGTCATAGAATCAGCTCTGGGAATGGCTGTTAAAATCTCCACAGACCATCTTTATGTGGGTTTGTTTCCAGAGCAAGTGGACAGTCATTAGGACAGTAATAGTTAAGGAGGTAGAAGCCTGTATTACTGGTTTTTGGATGGATCATCTGGTATTCAGCTTCTTCCATGTACACTCCCACCTGACATGCGCTGATGTTATTCTTGACACGTGTGAGTACTCCTTTTCTTCTGTCCCGTCGGTCCGGTCTGAAACACTGGTAGCCTCTGATCTTAAAGGCCGTATCTTTGCTTAGCTGTGTCTCTTGTATGCAGTATACACTTAATTGCTCTGCAAAGAGTATGTTCTCTAGTTCCACGTTTTTGCTATAGCCATCTCTAACACTGCTGACACCCTCAGCATTCCACTGCATTAATTTAAGTTCTTGATTTGTGGCAGTTTGCTGTTGCTGTATTTTCTGCCCAGTAGCTCTACTCTCAAGTCTCCTGGCTCCACAGGACAAACTGAGAGGGCTTCCAGTACCTCTACTCTCATGTCTCCTGGCTCCACAGGACGAACTGAGAGGACTTCCAGTAGCTATACTCTCATGTCTCCTGGCTCCACGAGACGACCTGAGAAGACCTCCAGTAACTCTAGTCTCCTGGCTCCACAGGATGAACTGAGAGGACCTCCAGTACCTCTACTCTCATGTCTCCTTGCTCCACAAGACGAACTGAGAGGACTTCCAGTAGCTATACTCTCATGTCTCCTGGCTCCATGAGACGAACTGAGAGGACTTCCAGTAGCTCTTCTCTCATGTCTCCTGGCTCCACAGGACGAACTGAGAGGACCTCCAGTACCTCTACTCTCATGTCTCCTTGCTCCACAAGACGAACTGAGAGGACTTCCAGTAGCTCTGCTCTCATGTCTCCTGGCTCCACAGGACGAACTGAGAGGACTTCCAGTAGCTATACTCTCATGTCTCCTGACTCCATGAGATGAACTGAGAGGGCCTCCAGTAGCACTGGGTGAACCCTTGCAAGGCAGGGGGCCCGGCAAGGCATCTGCCTGGTTAGTCTTCACAGAACGAGCGACGCCATGTTTGGAACTGCAGATAGAGACATTTCATTAACGATTAGACGTGATACCCTGATTTTTGCGATGCACTTTCTAGCTGAGTACCTTCGACTCAGCATTTTTCCTTGCTAGGGCAGACAAATTTCTTGTTCAGAATGCCATGAAGACAGTAGTGTAGTCTGGCCTGGCCAAAAATTTGTTTTCCAGCCTCTGCTGACTGTAATTATTAAGCCCCTTCTTTACATCAGATCCAGCTTAGACTAGACGGCTTTGAGACAGTTTCACAGAGACACTCTGATTTTGGGATTAGGAATCCGATAAGTGCCTCAACGATATCCATTCCCCGTCATCTATTGTCTGCTGGGTCTGATTTTGTTTACCTCATTCTGATAGGTATTGTTGTAGAGACCCACCGACTTGTCACGTCCTGGATTCACTGCTTTCAACACAAGATTGTCCTCATCCCCGCTGGTGTTCTCCATGTCCCAATCCGTCCACCATCCTGACATTATATTTTATAAAAATAACAACTAACGTGGTGCTGATTGCTACAGGTTTCTCGGCTACATAATTAGGCCAGAGTTTTTAAGCAAACATATCTATGTTCCTAGTCTCACAAAGAGTATGTTAAGATAAGTATGTTCTTAACAAGGTTGTTGCCAGGGTTTTTTTTTATTGGAATGACTGCACTATCCTGAATGTTGTTGAATTGACTTAAACAAGGATTGAGCTATCTCTGAAACAAAATGTATACTCACTTTGTTAGAACAGTTCCTGTAGTAGCACATTGCTTGGCATTCTTTACTACGCTGCAGTAGTTGTCTGACGTCTTCGAGCTTCCGCAGCTCTGGTACTTCAGCTGACATGCTTTGCTCGAATCAGAGTTCAAGATTTGCAGATACGCTCCTATATCTGGTTGGGCGTGGCTTATGGCAACCAGTAGTAAAGTAGATAACAAAAGCATTTGTGTAGACTTCATTGTTATTATTGGCTGGATAAAAGAAACAGTATTACCATCAAACCACTATAGTAACAGAACTCTACAGATACTTCATGTAAGTGAAAAAAAAACGTAAATGAACTAACGCTTACACATAGACAGGCATGCAGGGAAGTGGACAGACAACAGATACTTAAACAGTCAGTTAGACCAGGGGTCTCTAAGCAGTGGCGCTCTAGCCTCTTACGGCTGCAGAGGAGCAGGGTTCAGTTTTACAAAAAATATAGTCAAGAGTGAGGAAAATAAGCATAAACGAGAATGGCAGAAAGTAAGATCTTGCAAGATCTTGTCGTCAAACGTCACATAGGGATCGCATGGTAGTTCCTGTTTTCTGCAATCATTGCAACCTCATCAAGGGGTGTTATTCCCACTAAACTGGCCTCTGTTAACAATTCGAACTCTTATTCTTCGGCCTTTCGTGTTCAACTTCCTGTCTTGTTTTGGAATTATCTAGTTGTTTCTTCTCAGCACATGACCGAAATATTTCCATCTTTTTCTCATCACCAATAAGATATGTTGTTTGCTCATCTGTTTTATCTCTGCATTGTTCTTGAATTCTTTTCACTTCATACCGAGTATTTTCCTGAGGTATTTGTTTTCAAAAGAGTCTAATTTTATGTCTATTTCTTTAGTTGTTTTCCAGTTTTCACATGCATAAATGAGGGTGGATATTACATTTGAATTGAATAATCTTAACTTTGTTTGTGTCCTTTTATCTTTTGAAAGTAAGAAGGGCACATATAAATGAAATATATACAACAATCCAATATTTCGACTGGGGCCTTTTTTAAGGACCACACACACACACACACACACACACACACAAACAGGATAAAAGCACGAAAAATATAAAAGTAAATAGTTCCTGCTTTTTTGTATCCGACTTTTAAGGAAAACGGGTACACGAAATATACTTATTTGTTGCGTTATTTTCTTAATGTGGTCTTTGAAAAAAAAGCCAACTGTATTCTTTTATTCGTACTCACATTACTTTTTTCTGCTCTCGTTCCTATACTATACACATCTGTTTACTTTTATTACTAGAACTACTATACGCAAATGCTACGGAATATAATTTTTTTTTTCCTAAAGACTTGAACATTTAATAGAAAAGCATTTTGACGATAGCAAATTTTTTAAAATTTCAATGTTCTTCTATGAAACGTTGCAAAGAGTTCTCTTCACGTATTCCTTGTTGTCACTCAGTCACATTAAGGCAGAGTTAGATCTCTTAGAAACGTCGCCATCATCATCAGGTGCCGCACCGGCGGTGATTTTCCGCGGTACCTTTGCGGAATCTTTCCAGTATTTTTTATCTTTATATTTCCTTGCCTCTCTTTCGATTTATCTTTCATGTTGTTAATATGTTTTTAGGAGCTCTCATTCTCTTTATATGTGAAATGAGTGATGGCCGTCATTTCTCTTTTGCATTTAAGTAAATTTTTTTCTTTATTTGCTTTTCTTAGACATGACTTGTTTGTCATCTTAGCTGTCCATAGTAACGAAGATTGGAAATAATCAACATTTGACGGATGTTATCTCGGAGGAAGCACTACAAGCAAAGAAGCTTAGGCATCATATGTTTATGGTGAGATGTGGTCATGTAAAAGACGGGCACAGAATGTGCCCATATAGACGTAGGTAAACACAAAGTGGAAGCAGGTGAAGTGCAGGCTTTTGCTTCCAATTTGTGCTTACCTACGTCTTTCTTACTAGGGGAATAAAAAAAAGAAAGTACATTTTTAATGTTTCATCTTTTCTTTTCGTATTTTTTATCTCCTGTGTGTATGTGTATGCCTGTATGTTTTGCCTGCGATTCTTGAAAAATGCTTTAGAGGAAATATTGGAATCTTGTATGTTTTTCATTTTTTGACGTGCTCGCCTTACTTTCTGCCATTCTTGTTTCTGCTCACTTTCCCCACTCTTTCTATTTTTTTGTAAAACTGAACCATACACCTCTATATAGTTTAATGCTAGAACCAGTTTTACCGTTGTCGTTATTTATCTTATCTGAGTCTTAAATAACATTGTGAGACCTCCTATGATGAAATGAGACCCTGATTCTTTCAAATGCAATACATGGAACTTGCGATGGGAACAATAAAAGTAAAGAGCAAATATATCACAAATTCTGACCCGAAGAGCTTAAGGGTGCGGGGTCCTTAAGCTGTGAACATCACACTTGTAACATCAAGCCACTGTATGTGATAAAAACGTCTCATAAAAAAGGTATAAGTGGCAGGATGAAAGAACAGATGGATACAGCGATAAGATTCAAGTGCTTTAAGTACTCGAGAGACGAAGTGGGCTCATGATGAAAATACTGTGAACAAAAGGGTTAGCTTACATACAGTTTTCCATTTGGGCTAGGAACAAAGTCAGATAAAATATGAAACTTTACAGTTAGCAAATTATACTTTTGTCTTATGGACTTGTTCTAAACCCTTCTGTAGGGTTTCTTGATTGTCACCTGCAACTTGTTGTATACGTTTTTCTACAGGATGTCAGGCTGTCACATACACTCCATTCTACAAATATCACCATGTATATCTTCACATGTTTTAAAACTGTTTTAATTCTGACAGTGTGCACAACTTCGTCATGACGAGACTCAGATGATCCCAGTAACGAGTCGAGTCGAATTCGAGTCTACACTGTACCTTCACACTAACTCTAGTCGGGTCTTGATATGTCTTAAATTCATCGTGGCTTTCTATGATGCGTTGTGAAGTTTCAAGAAGCTCTAGGTTGTTGCAACACCGTCCACGTTGTAAAACGCTTATATGTATGTATTTATTGTTCAATTATTTTGTCGTTTTCCATTTAAATGTATTTAAGCCTCAGTTACTATGTTGTTGTATGGGATAAATCCTTTAATCGAAATGAAATAAAGTTTCTATTCTCATTACCCTTTCCTTACTTGTATTTTTAATATTTACGTAGGAGAAAGGAAAAATCTAAATAAAAGAAGTTTTGAAATTAAATATATCCTACAGTCTACGTACAAATGACGCCAGTAGAAGACGCATTGTCGCAGAAATCTAAAGTGTTATGTGTGAGCTGTATAGTCTATCGTACAAAAGAAAAATAAAACGACAAATTGCGAGTTGTGTTGAGTTTCTCCTTTTCTTCTAGTCTCCAAATCGACTGTAAGCTATTTCGTGCCTCAAATTCCTGATCAACATAAGCCTACTTCTTGTCTCGATTCCCAACCGACATGAGTCTACTTCAAGCATTTGCTCACCAGTCGACAAGAGCCTACTTCTTTTCTCGAGTTCCCATTCGTCATGAGCCTACAACTCTAGATAGATTACATAACTACTCCTCTATGTTGTAATATCTAAACAGACCCTGACTTTCACACACTGTCTTGCCATTTTAAAGTTTTTTTCCGAGTCATTCTTCTCCATTCTTCATTTCAGATATTACTATCCTCTAAAACCTGCTATTACTTTCATTCTTTCCTTAACATCAGCCTTGAACATACCTGTAGTGAGTAGAGTTTCCAAAATTTTCGTTCAATGCTATGTGCTACACATTCTGATTTAATTATATTATGAGGTAATCTTTATTTTCTTACCTTTCAAAAAATGAAAGAAAAAATGTTTAGTTAAATGTTTTTTTTTTTTCAGTATCGTCCTCCTACGTCTTAAAAATGGGTACCAGAAAAATCTGAGAAGATAAGTCTTGCCAGGTGTGATACTGACCACATCAGACTTTCATGTGCCGAAGATCTTAGAAAAACACCGTATCCCTAACGTGTTTTAATAGCATGGAAAAGACACTTTTACCTTTACCCTGTGTCTTCACAGCACTAAATGTAATCATTTACTTACTGTTTTCAGGTATTTCCTCCGAATAACAAACTTGCTTTATTTTTGTGTGAATATGTTCTGTTGTCTTCGAATGTTCCAAAACGTCTGAGTGGAACGAGGTAAGCGATGCTTGTTTACTTCAAAGCAGTTTCTCGGCAGGAATCGTGGGCTGGGATTTGACTTGTTCAGTCGTAGCTGATGCTTCAGTATGATCCACAAAGAGCAATAATTTATTCAAAATGGGAGTCAAGATGTCGCAAGATGCAAGACTAATTGCCATCCGGGTCCGTAACAAACAACATCAGTCGTAGATTCCCTCCTCCACCCATCCCCCCACCCCCTTCAACAAAGCTTTAAACAAACAATGTTAACATTTTTATTTTAAAATAAAGACAGTCCTTTGATGACCAATGAAACCCAAAAAAGTCAGTTTGTACCGCCAGGGAACCATTGACCTCGGATTTTAGAGCCACTGTTAAAGAGGAATGGAGGTTACAAAGTACTCATGAATTCGTTATACGTATAATGTGTTTATCATACATTACATGTACTTCATCACTTTCTAGTACTCAGTTAAGCTAAAAAACGCAGTTGTGTATAGAGAGCGAATCTGCTTAAGAGCGTTGAGACATTTGAAATGGAGACGCGGGTCTTGCCTTGTCCTGACCTGTCTTGTCTTCTATCTCCCTGGAACTGAGAGCGGGTGTACTTTGCAGCTGATGCTGTGAAGGTGTTGAGTCTTGTGAGTGGGTTATGGCGGCTATTTTTTCAGTTCCTGGGTTTAGTTGAGAAAAAAAAGCAGAGGATGTGCATACTTCTTTAGCTAACTCCACCATCATGAGGACTGGATTCGTGGGTAAAAACTGAAAGCATTAGTTAGAGTTTGGCGTCGACTTACGACGGACCAAGTTACGGCCATGTGTATTTATAGTCGGGACACCTCTGGTATATTATATTGAAAAAATAATAAAACGTACTGTACAGTAAGTTATACAGTAAAACAGTTTAGTCCTGGCACCTCGCCCTTGACTGTCCGCTTCCTGTTTTCCACCGTTTTGTTACTGCGGAACATTTAACTTCTGATTTAATTTTTCATTATTAATTTTTACATAGTACATGCCTGTATGTATTCGTATATTTTTGTGTGTCATTGAAAAGTTATTACAGTTTGATTGTTTATTCACTGTGCTGTAATTCATTTTTTTTTCTAATTGATTTCCACATATTTACTGTGCTAATTTGCATTCTGTTAGTATTTCAAAATGACAAGTGACTGTGAATATGCCTATTTATCTTGTAACATGTTGTAGTAATGAATTGTGCTTAGTGTCTGACCTCCTTATGCCCGACATGCGCAGGCTAAAGATAAGGGGAAGGGGGGGGGGGGGGGCGACTCTTAGCTAGTCACGTAACCCCGGGGCCCGTGGTGCTGAAGGGGCCCGGCGGTCTTGCTTTCTCATCTCTTCCTATTAGAGAACGTCATATTATTTCATGATGTGGAGATGTGCCACCCAGTCTCTAGGTTTCTAACTTTCTTCAGCCGAGCTTATTGGAAAGTTCAGCGACATGAGGAACGATATAATGGATGGTGGAAACCTCTAATTAGAAAAAAAGCCGAAATAAACTTTCAACATTTAGTTTCGCACAGATTTTTCCTTGAGACTTTTTCCTTCAGTCTAGTTTTCTTTTAGGGTCATCAACAGTCACATAGATAAATCTGAATGAACTTTAAGACCGCAGGACATTCAGATCACTTTCTTTCAATGTGCTATTTAAGAAAGATAGAAGTCCCAGAGTACTCCAGACCATGAAACCCGGATGGTCACAAAGCGATAACTTACGCTCTCTCGACAAGCTGAATTCTGAACAAATCAGCTCTATCACCAAAGTCTTATCTTTTATCTTCTTTCAAACAGCATATTTAAAAGAATTTCAAAATTTTCCTGTCCCAAAAAGTTACTTTTCAAAGGAAAACTTCTTCAAGACTTCAAAATCGAAATGATTAACTCACTAGTTCGTGAAAAGAACTCGACAAGAATAATCCCATATCTAAATCTCATGAGTTCTTACTCACTTTCAGTACCTTCCAAGTCCTTCACATTAAAAATCAGATTACCTTTGACCTGCAAGATTCCAAATACTTCACTATTCTATATTATACTATTCACTATATAATTTCCGATCTTCCTCTTAAGAACTAGTCTTTAGATAATAAAAATACGACTGTGATAAAACTGGTTCTAGTAATAAAAGCAGATGGAGGGAGGTTTATATTGTTCAGTTTTACAAAAAAGACAAAATGAATGAGGAAAGTAGGCAGAAACAAGAATGGCAGGAAGCAAGATGGCCGCACATAAGTGAAGAGCGCACAACAATCCAATATTTCGGCAAAAGCTTTGTTCAACGATTCATTATTTTGGTAAAAACATTTTATTAAGGATCACATAAAAAAACAACACAACGGATTAAAAACACGAAAAACAGATGAAAAAATATAGGCTTAAGCTTTTTGCTATTCTCCTGGTAAGAAAGACGGGAACAAAATGCGCCCAGATAGACGTAGTAGAGCACAAAGTGGAGCCCAGCGATAGGCCGAGAAATGATGTAAAGGGAGAATCACAAGAGTACCACCTGGTAAACAACATGGCCGTATGCCTACTGAAACTCCAGGTTGCCACTATCGGATACTTATGGCCTGAAAAAAGCCGCCCAGATGGCGCAGATGATAGAAGAGTGAGAGGACAATATGGCAAGGGTTGGATGGTTCAGTAAGAATAGAGAACACTGGGAGGGCATGACTGCTTGCTTAGGATGCCCAGTTTAAGACTGTGGCGCATTATATAAATCTTTCAGTTTTCCTGTATTACCAGAACCCCCTTCTATAATTAAGACAGTCTTGAGACCCCACATTGGTTATTTACTGCGCTGAGAAAGACACGTGTCTATGTTTCTGTTGTAAATTGTGAGATAGCTGAAATGTGGAAATTGTACTCCATTGTATTATCTGAAGGATCAGAACTTTTAAATTATCTTGGCAGTGATCCTAGGGTAGAGTTTCCTCATCTTCTGTTGGAAGATGTACAGAAAAATACTAACATGGAACATTCTTTCACACAAGGTATCTAAATTCACACAACAAAAACGTTAACCTCTCTCGCTTGCCTGCTGTTGTGTTGGGAATGGTGTTTAGCATGACTGCTCTGAATATGTTTGTTTTCCTTTTTCTGTTCCTGTTTCTATTCTACTTGTGAGATGTTTTAATGCACGTGATAATTTTTTTGCATCTAAAATAAATGTAGTCTTCAGTCTCTTGCACTCGCTTGGTTTATTTGTAATGTATGTTGTTGCTAAAGGTGTCATGATAAACTATAGTATGTTTTGTTATCTTTGTAGCTTTCGGCGTAATCTCTATGAAGTATAGATTTTGGAATGTTTGGGTATAGTCAGTGATGAAGTAGATGTATCCTCTTTTGATTCTAAATTGTAGTGATGGCTATTGTTCTTTGACTAGCTGTCTGTAAATACCAGAAGTTTTCTTGTGTACTAAGTGTTTGTGTTTCGTTAAGATGTATATGCATTGTTTGTAGAAGAGGCATAGTGTTACAAAATAATGAGGTTGTGTATTGGTGATTCTACAAAGCGTAGACAATCTAGGTCCTATATAATAGAGAACTATTTTTTATGTGGCTCTGTGGTTATGTTTTCTGTATAATTAATCCTCAGTGCTTGTACTCTTGTAGCGATGGCTTGTAATGCGACACCACCTCGTCTCTTGTCTCACATCAGTGTTTTTTTTTAGTACGTCTTATAGTGTGATGCCATCTCATTTCTTGTCTTACAAAAATGACTTCATTTATTCGAAGTCAGGACATCCCCATGTCTGCTCGGGGCCCTCGTTCCAGTTACCACTTCAGGGCGGGGGTCGCAGTCAGCAGAGACCCTCAAGTTCCTGCGCCAGCTGCCGTCCTAGATTTCCTATAATTGTGCCTGGGCAGTGGCCGCCTCAGTACTCATTTTTTGAGATTTCCAACCGCCGAGGAACTTTTTAACGTAAGCGATAATAGACAAGAACGTCCGGGCCCATTAACTAGATAAGGTTCCATGCCATATTGGGGATAGGATGTTAGGCCTTTATTTCCACGACCTTCCGTATACGAAAATGTGATGTGGTCAGCGTCATGTCTGGCCGTATTTACCTTCCCAGATTTCTCTGATACCCATTCTTAGAGGCCAGATGGACCTCGGTGTCTTTTTGGTGTGGTGATACCAGACGAAAAAAAAATCCCGCTGCTGGGACTTGTTAGTACTATCCGTGCTCTTAACTACTCAGCCAACCAGGCCGCTCGTCCACTACCCAGAGATCAGGGAAATTTATTGCTTTAGAATTGACTAGAAAACAAATCTCAGCCACTTCTTGTGGGTTTCCAAATAACATCTCCAACACCCAAAGTAAAAGCGAACCCTGGGACCATCCAGTCTATTACAATACACTGATCGAAGCAACACGCCTCTATTCACAGATTACAAACTTTTAACAATAACACGAATACCACAAATTTATTATCTTGTATTTTATTTTCTAGTGAATGTGACGAGTTATAATAAAAACCACACTGAATTTAGTTTATAAAACGTAGGAAAAGTAAATTACGTAAAAAAAAAAGAAAACTTAGAAGTAAAACTTAAAAGCAAACTGTAAAAGTAAAATGTTCAAGGGAAATACATCTAACTTCAGCTAAATTGCTTTACAATCACTATATAAACTATTATAATTCCTATTTCATGTTGTCTGTACAAAAAAGACTAACCGCATCAAACTCTTATGTTTTTGTTGTTGTTGTTGTTGTTGTCATAATGTGCCAAGCCAATATAATTCCTGTTCTTCTCATAAATATTGTACCTCTTTTTAATGTTTTCCCTTTTGTAATGTTGTTCCTTTCATATTGCTGCCTCCTCATTTATACCTCAGTTGCCTGCTTTTTCGCTATTTGAATGTATTTTTCCCTCAGATTTCTTTTCTGCTTTGTTATCAAGCCTCTTGATGTAGCCTTGATATTTTAAGCGACATTATTTTTGTTCTTTAGTTGTTTTTCCTTTTAATTTCATTTGAAATTGCACTTCTTTGGATACTTTTTTCAGCCTATGAAATATTCTTGATATTCACGCTCCAGGCTCTTCTTTGGTGTTTCTGCCAAGTGATATAATGCAAGCCACAGAAACAAAAAACTGTTCAAATATTAACAAGCTACGTCAGAAGAAGCTGGTCAGAGAACCCCGTCCCTGACAGCTGTGAGTCAGCTTTACCAACAATGGAGGAACTGGGGAGTGTGGAGGGTAGGGGAACGATTGGGCGAAACATGAACGAATAATTACCAGCTTCAGAGGGGATGGTCGGTCAACACAGGACAGATGCTGCTAGGAGCTATACTCTGATGGAGATACTGAGAGAGAAGGTCTGAACACATTTAGACGTGAACGCAAAATGTATGGTCCCTTCTAACTATCCAATTTTCTAATTATTAAAACTTTTAACCATCTTACTCTCTGACTGTCTAACATTTCAGGTTCTGTTTCTATAAATATACTTTTTATGTAATTACCTAACTTTCCAAGTAACTTTCTAATTGTCTTAATGTGTAACTAATTGCTGTATCTACTTTCCAAGTAACTTTCTAATTGTCTTAATGTGTAACTAATTGCTGTATCTAATTATCTAATTTCCAAGTAACTTTCTAATTATTTTACTATTTATCTAACTCTGTGGCTTAGCATTCAGTCAAATTTCTTAACATTGTTACTTTCTGCTGCCTGGACACTACTTCACGAGTAAGTCACGAGAGATGAGACTGAGGACATAGGCTAGTATGAGGAAGGTGATGTTCTGAACGATGTTCTGAGCTCCCGTACTGCAGGCCAATGCCTTGATTTCTTCATATTTCGGCTTGCATGACTGTCTGTGTTTCAGAGGGAAAAAACATACATTAGTGAAATGGATGCTAATGTTTGGGTACATGTTTAAAATATTATAAATGAAATGTAACAATCTTTTGTTGATATATATCATTTTTTTCTAGTACGAAAGAAGAAGTCGGCTAATTAATGCTGAAAAAAATCATTAAAATTTAAGAACGCGATATCTGACATACTTTGGGTTTATTAAAATAGATTACCTGTATACTGAAAATCTTACTCAGAGGTAAATTAGAAGGAATCAGAGGAACAGATCACAGAGAGAGAGAGAGAGACAGAGAGACAGATAGAGACAGAGAGAGAGACAGAGAGACTGAGCGGCAGAGAGAGAGAGAGAGGAGAAGTAACAGGAAGAAACAGATAAAGACAGAGACACAGACACAGAGAGACAAAGGAGAGGGAGAGAAATATAAAAGAGAGAAACGAGACAGCTAGGAGTACAGAGATAGACAATAAGAAACAAGGAGAGAGAAGGAGGAAGGAGAGAGAGTGAGAGAGGAGGAGGAAGGAGAGAGAAGGAGAGAGAAGGAGAGAGAAGGAGAGAGAGAGAGGGTGAGAGAAAGAGAGAGAGAGAGGAGAGAGAAAAGTAGAAAGGCTCTTTCAAATATACAATTGTCTGATGTGAGTATCCCATGTAATACTATAGGGGTTTTTTTTAGTTAGCTTACAAAAGTTAAAGGGGTATAATCGATATTATAGTCAAGATAGTCAGAGTTAGGCCCTTGTTTATTGTTACCTGTTCTACGTAAGTTTCTAAAAATAAAACGCTCACTTGTAACTAAAAAGTAACTAAAAATAAAACGCTCACTTGTAAGCAAGTAAAATGCGTAGGTAGCCCGCCTGTATTCACATAACAAAGTAGTTAAAGTCAGGCTTGTGCAAAATTTTGGGTGACATGTTTGTTTAACACTTTCCGTGCCAAGCGTCAATTTTCTGACGCTTCTCACACACCCGTTGCTTACCAACGATCAAAAAACTGATCCTTGGTTTAGTTTGTTTCAATAAAAGAACCGGTGTAACATTTTGATTGTACATATTTCGTCCACGTCTCCTGTGACACTTTTCAAAATGGTGAAAGAGTCCTTAGATACGAGCGATGCCGAGCGAGAAAAAGGAAGAGAAGCATGGAAAATTTTCAATTTCTGATGATGTAGATAGGGGTATGGACATGGCCTGTGACCACCCCACTGGTCTTGAATGTATCCCAAGTAGATCTAGACATATTTAGATGACTGGAGAAGTAGTTAGGATGTTATTTCAGACATTAATTTAGCGAGAATGCAACATACAATCAGAATATGAGATCGACAAGTAGATCTACACATCTCAGATGGTAAGAAGTGCATATCTAGACCTAGCCGATGGTGAGCTGGGCACGATCATTGTCTAAAAACATCACATTACTTATTTTTTCCTAAAACAAACTCTGCATTTATGAAATTTTCATACATTTAGTTATACTTTGAAACATAATAAGTACACGGAAGTACACGTAAATACTGTTTACCATTCCATTTTACACCTATACCCCCTAACATATCAAGACCCGCGCTTTTATTCTGGTAAGCAACTGAACGTCCGCGTTTCTTCCTGTGACACCAGAAAGTAGTACAACATGCATGTGCACGAGAATTGATCACTAATTTGAGAGCAGTTTTTGTGAATGATTTGTTTGAGTAGATGATTCTTGAGTTAGAGGTCAGATTGAGAGGAGTTTTGAGTTAGCCAGTGACATTTGAGCCAGTGTTTGTAACATGTAGAGCACAGCAGTTTTCTGTTAAACTTTTTCTCAGGAGAGAGTTACAGGAAATACATGTTATAAATGTAGCTCTAGTATTTCTGTGTAGTTAGGGCTTTGGGCCCAAATGTGTGCAGTTTAGAATGGAAGTTCTGAAATAAATTATTCCTTGTTGGAATTGTATGTACGCATAATTTTTGTTGCATTGAATGCGTGACCTTTGCTCCCATGTGGCGTATGAATACTCACGTCGGGACTCTTTTTTTCCCTTGCAATGATGTTTTGGCCAATGGGGCCTTTTCACTCATCCTCGCGTATGTCATCTCTCATTCTATCATTAATAAATGTGTTATATAACATGCCTGACAACAGACTTTCTGGATCACGCTTTCTGTTCTATGTCAGTGAAGTCGAACGACAGCCTATTCATTGAACGTGTGGATATGTTATTACCAGTGTGTGAATTTGTTGAGTATCTAGGTTGAGCAGTTACTTGCGTGTAGTCTGGTAACAAAATATTAAACTCCATTTTCTTTAAACTATATTAACTTGAACACTGAGAAGAAAGTTAATAATTCTCTCATAGTTTCAGTAGAAATCACACCACTGGTTAATACAAAACTTATTCTGTGTCAGTCATTCCGCCTGTTTAAACAGAACAGCATTGTTACTTCAGCAGACACGTGACAGGCGCTCTTGCTGTTCACGTTCTATCACGTACTCGTTCTGTCTTACTGCTGCCGATGAGGCACACACTCAGTATGTTACTCACACTATTTTACCCAGACTCTAACGTCAACAAGAAAACAAACGTTCTCTTCTCTTACTTGACACTGACGAAGTATAACAAACAATCATCAGCATTCTTGATTGCGCTGCAGTATTCCTTGAGTGAGATGGGAGAGACTAACAGTCCAAAACAGCTGGGAATGACGCCCTGACATTCAGAGCTCATCTGACTTGCAGCATTAAGAAGTTCACCGAGTTTCTGCCTCTGTTCTACACTCATACAGGCCACATCAAGTGCTCGCTGGTACTCTGTGTCAGCACATATAGCTATGGTGCCACTATGGAAATATAATTCATTTAGTTAATATTAGTCATGAATTGAAAAAAGATAAACACAAGTTCACAGATACGTTATAACAATTTCATAGTTTAATCATATTTATAGAGCTAATGTCTTGGACGATGTGTGGAAAATAAATCTCGCTACAAAGTTGTAAAGAAGCAACAACAAAAAAGTTCAGATTAAATTTTCTTAAATTGATCCTATACTTCCAAAATTATATTAGTTTGGACTGCCTCTGTAAAGGGAAATAGTGAACTGATTGCTGTAAAGGACTATAACCATCTTATGAAATAAAATAGCGAATTCTGTGATCATTTTGACAGTAGCAGAAATCTTTCCCGTGCTGCAGGCGAAAACGCGGACGTTTCGCTTCAGCTGAATTAACTGCTCGGATCTTAATATTTATAGTGTATAGTTGGAAAAGTGAATGCAACAAAGTATTTCAACGTTACAAGTATATTTATTATACATCAAAATAACTGTAAATGTACGACGATTCCATAAATGGTGAGTTTATTTAGGAAAAAAGAAAACAGAGAACATCTGTAGCACAAACAAATCTTTATGATTGATAAATAAAATTGCGTTCTACTTACTATCAGCGCTGCATATATCCTCTTGCTATGGCATAATTATACTTGTAGCAGTTCGAAACTGCAATATGTCTGAAATAGCCTTCTACCTACTTCTGCAGTCCGTCTAATAAGTTTAGATCTACTTGGGGTACACTTAGTAATAGTTGTTTGGTGATAGGGCATGTCCGTATGCCTACCTAAGTCACCAAAATTTGAAAATTCTCCACAGAAACTTAAAACACATACAGACGCACACATTGGTTTCTTTTCACACTTCAAAAGGACGTGTAAGAGTCACTGGACATGCGCACTAAACGTTTACAATCAAAATTTGCACAAACTGTTTAATGAAACAAAGCACTGAACAGAAAACATCTTCTTAGCAGGTAAGGGGTAAACCGGAAGGAGCAGAAAACTGATTGATATTCCAGCTTAAGACTTTTATTCAGCTGAATACATTACCCTGAAAACTGTTGATATGACTTATGCAGTACAATGACTGCGCTATCTCTGAAATAAAACGTAAACTCACTTTGCTACACTTCCTGTAGTAGCACATTGCTTGGCATCATTTACAACTCTGCATAGGTCGGTTGAAGTCTGCAAAACTCCGCAGCTCTTGTACTTTATCTGACATGCTATGCTCGAATTAGAGACCACCATTTCTAGATACATTCCAATATCTTGCTGGGCGAGGCTTATAGCAACCAGTAGAAAAGAAGATAGGAAAAGCGTTTGTGCAATCTTCATTATTGGGAATGGCTGGATAAAAGAAACAGTATTACCATCAAATCACTAGTATAACAGAACTCTACAGATATTTCATGTAACTGAACAAAACGTAAATGAACTGATGCTTAAACATAGACAGGTTTGCAGAGAAGTAGGCAGACAGCAGACACGAAAAGAATCAGATGGACTTGGGGTGGGCAAACAGTGGCGCTCTAGCCTCTTATGCTACTTCAACATGCAGTAAAGGCAGACAGAGGAGCAGGGTTCAGTTTGACACACATAAAAATAAGTGAGAAAAATAGGCATAAACGAGAATGGCAGAAAGTAAGATGTTACATATAAACGAAATACGTACAACAATTCAATATTTCGGTTAGGGCCTTTTTCAAGGGAAACATACAAAAACAACGCAAAGTATAAAAACAGGAAAAAAATAGATATGAATTAAATACGTAACATTTTTTTTTACTTTTTGCATCATACTTTGTAGAAAATTGGCACATAAAGTGTCTTTGTTTGTTGTGTAGTATTTTGTTTTTGTTTTGTATATGGTCTTTAAAAAAAAGTCATCTGTATTCATTTATTCGTACTCATTTTTCTTTCTTCTACTCTCGTTCCTACCCTTTTTTTTTGTCACTCTTTGAATGGTTTTGTAAATTTAAACTATACACGTCTGTTTATCTTTATTACTAGAACCTATTTTGTCGTTTCTCTGTCTTTCAACACAGCTGCTTAGAAATGTGAATGCACGGCTACTACGAGCAAATGATACGGGACACAGATTTTTTTTTTCGTAAAGACATAAACATTTAATAGAAATATATTTAGACGACAGCAACTTTTTCAGATTTCCGTGTTCTTCTATGAAACGTCGCAAAGAGTTCTTTTCACATATTCCAGGTTGTCACTGAATCAGATCAGGTCAGAACTGTAGCTTTTAGAAATGTCATCATCATCAGGTGTCGTAGGCGTTGTTGGTCATGCAACAGATCTCGGTCCTTGATATTTTCCATCAACACGGTGACTTTTCACTCTACCTTCGAGCTATATTTCCACGATTTGTTTCTCTTCATATTCCCCTACCTCCATTCCAATTTATCTTTCTTGTTTTTATGATGTTTCCAACTGCTCTCATTCTGATTGTATGTGATATGAATGATGAGCGTCATTTCGCGTATGGATTTAAATATTGGAAATATTGGCTTATGGATTTCTCTATTTGCATTTCTTCGACATTCCTTGTTTATCATCTTTGCTATCCATAATAACACATATTGGAAATAATTTATTCAGCATATGATGAATATCATCTTGGAAAAAAGCACTACAAGCAACGAAGCTTAGTATCTTATATAGTTATGACGAGGTGAGCTCATGTAAAAGACGGGCACAAAATGTGCCTAGATAGAAATAGGTAAGCAGGTAGAGGAAGAAGGTGAAGTTCACATGGGCCTACTTCGTGTCTTGAATTATCAGTCGATATGAGCCTACTTCTTGGCTCAAGGGAAGATAAATGCTGCTGACCACATCAGACTTTCATGCGCCGAAGATCGTGGAAATATACAGTATCCCTAATATGTCTTAATGGCAAGGAAACGAGAATTTGACCTTTACCCTGCGTCTTCACACCACTAAATATAATCATTTACTTACTGTTTTCTGGTATTTCGTCAGAATATCAAACTTGCTTTATTTTTGTGTGAATATATTCTGGTGGCTTTGAATGTTCCAAAACGTCTGAGTGGAACGAGGTGAATGATGCTTGTTTACTTCAAACCGTTTTATCAGCAAAGGGGTGTGGCCTAGGATTTTACATGATCAGTCGTAGGCGACGTTTTCATTATACTAAGAGCATTAATTTATTCAAAATGGAAGTCATGATGGAGAAAGGTGCTAAATGACATCAGAGCCCTTAGCAAATATTATATTACTAACATGTAAAGCAGTGGTTTTTATTGACTTTTTTTCTTGTCGTGAATCAATTTTCACAGCTGACCGTGAAAGCAGAAAATAACAGTGTGAATTATTATTAGAGGAGAAAGAACCCGAAGCGGATTTGAAGAAGTTTTAGGGGCAATAAAGAATCTAAAAAATGGTAAATCACCAGGATGTGACGAGATGACAGCTGAACCTACTGAGCCAGGAGGAAAGGAATGTTCTACGATATATCACGCACTATGCATGTAGATATGGTTTTTAGGGTATTCCAAAAGAATGCAAAAGATTTATGTTCATATCACTGTCGAAAAAGGGTAACTTGAAATTATCCACAAACTACAGAGCTGTTGCCTTGATTAGTTATGAGAGTAAAATTCTATTAAAAATCATAATGGATGGACTTCGCACGAAAATACAAGGAGAAATCAATATGGTCCAAGCTGGTTATATAAAAGGAAAAGGAACAAAAGATCACATACTCAATATAAGATTAATGAAATGCAGATAATTTAAAGAAAATCTGTATTTATCTTTCATAGACTATTCAAATGCATTTGATTGTGTACAACTCCAGAAACTTTGGGAAATAATGGATAAAATGGGATTTCCAAGATATTTGATACACTTAACATGCGGAACCTTGTCTCCCTAACAGCACTCCTGTAGGCCTCTCGGTTGTGAGCAAGATGGCCTGCTGCTGATACATCCATTTGCAGATCATCAACGATGTCATGCACCCATATTCGCCTTGGTCTTCCTCTCTTTCTTTTTCCCATTATGTACCCTTCCAAGACGGTCTTCTCTAGATTATCATGACGTTTAATGTGTCCAAAATATATAAGTTTTCTCTCTTTAATCCTCTTTACTAGCCAGCCTTCTTCAATATTAAGTTCTTGTAGTATGGATATACTTGTTCTTTTTTGTGTCCATGATATTTGAAGAACTCTTCTGTAGCATTTACATTCAAAGGCATTTATGTGTTTCTCAGCTGTTTTGTTAAGTGTCCAGGTCTCACAGTCATACGTTCCGATGGGAAAGATGCATGCCCTTAAAAATCTTATTTTTTCAATTCTGTCTGTTACTCTTCACAGAATCTTTAGTTGTTTTACTTTGTGAAGAGCGATACATGTCCTCCTTTTAATTTCCACTTTGTATCTCCATTATTAGTTAGCAGTGATCCAAGATATTCAAAACTCTTCACTTCTTCCAGTTTTTCCTCATTGATACATATATCAGCTCCTTTGTATGTATTGTTTTTTTTTTGTCTTTTCTTATGTTTCTTCGTACTTCTTATGTTAAAGATTTATATTCCTCTTTGTTGTTGTTTGTCATTTTCCATTGCGTCTTCATTTCTTTACGTTGTTTTATCAGTTCTAGTGTGCCTACTGTAATCCATCCATTCTTTTGTGCTTTCTTTACTGGAACCATGTCTTTAGCTGTTGTTATTAAGATATCTCTGGCCTGTATAGCCAATTCATCTGGTGTCATCTCCCCCTGTACAGCCACCAAGATTTCGAAACGGTTCTTCACTTCTATACCGTATTGTTCTGGTATTTTTGTAAGATCAAAGCGGAGTGGTCTTGATCCCGTTACTGTTTTTTTTTTATCTTTATCTTCATGTCTGCTATTAATAACTCATGGTCTGTGTCACAGTCGGCACCTGGTAAAGTTTTTGCTGACGTTATACTTGATCTCCACGTTCTTTGCACTAAAATATAATCTCTTTGATTCTTGGTTTTCTCCTCAGGTGATGTCCATGTGTAAAGTCTTCTTGGATGTTGTTTAAAAAGTGTGTTAGCAATCATTAGCTCATTTTCCATGCTAAACGCCATTAGATTGTCACCTGCCTCATTTCTATGTCCTATGCTACATCTCCCTACAACATGTCCTTCATCTTCTGCTCTTTCTGTACCAACCTTTTCATTAAAATTTCTCATTATTAATACAATACCATTTTTCCGTATAGTATTTTGTTACCACGGTATATTTAACTTCTGGTATGATATTTCATTTTCCTTAACATCTACAACATTATGGCCCCTTAAACAAACTCATGTGTCATTTGCATAATACTAGCTTGTGGATGCATTCACCCTATGTGTTCGTACATTTTTGTGTGTCATTGAAAAGTTATTTCAGTTTAATTATTTATTTAGTATGTTGTAATTCACATCGTGTGATTAATTTTAACACATTTACTGTGCTAATGTGCATCGTGTTAGTATTTCAAAGTGACAAGTGACTGTAAGCATATCCATTCATCTTGTATCAAGTTATACTTAATGAACCGTACTTAGTGTCTGACTTAGTACCTGAACTTTCTGTACTGTTCTAAACGATCGCATGAATGTCAGTTACATGTTGATTTCCTTTACCGTCATTTTTTGACGGGTCAAGCTCATACATGATATCACAACATGAAAGCTAAATTGGTGCTCTTTTAACACACCTTTCGCTGTCTAGACGTGTGTGTGTGTTTGGGTGTTTTTGTGTTTTTGTTTGTGCTTGTGTGCGTGTTTTTTGTGTGCATGTGTGTGTGTGTGTGTTTAAACAGAAAGAGATGTTTGACTGGTTGACACATACGAGAAAAGCTGCACATTTTTCTGTTTGAAATGGTCAAACACTCCAGGAGTATTACAGTTTAAAAGGCTGGGCGCCGAATTCTTTCTCTGTCTCCAGGTTCCTGCTGACAGGCGTAGGAAATCAGGTCAGGCGTGTCACAAAACATTTCCAGTGCCAGGATGTCAAACCATCAAACACCTTTTTTCTCTCTATCTACCTCTTTCTCTTCTACCTTCGACCTAACCTTTTACCAGTAGCTGCTCTAGTCCGTCTCTCTTCCAGGCATGACCCACAAATTTGGATTGTCCTGTTCTGATCTTCCTTATCATGATAATAATAATAATTATAATAATAATGATAATAGTATAAGTTTTATTTTCCGAATTCATTACGCGCTGAAAATAAAGATTTCTTTCCCTGCTGTAGGTTGTTTGGTCTGTCTGTCTGTTTCTTTGTGTCTTTCTGACAAAAAAGGATTGGGGGGGGGCGGTAGGTGAAAAAAAGGGGGGGGGCAGGTATGAGCAAGATCCATATACCGGAGGCCTGCGGTGCTGAAGGGGCCCGGCCATCGCTTCCTATTAGAGAAATTCATGTCATTTCATGAATCAGAGATGTGCGACATTTTAACATTTCTTCAGCCGAGCTTACTGGAAAGTTCAGGGACATGAGAAACGATATAATGAAAAGTGGAAACCTCTAATTAAAAAAAAGTCAAAATAAACATCCAAAATTTAGTTTCGAACAGATTTTTCGCTGAGACTTTTTTCTTCAGTTTGTTTCTGGGACAGGTCATCAACAGTCACATAGATAAAGCTGGATGAACTTTAAGACCGCACGTGCGTTTTAACAGAGATATAAATCCTATTGTACTCCAGACCACGAAACCCATCAGATGATGCGGCAGATGATGATGATGATGATGACGTAATATAAAAAAACTACAGAGCGGTAAAATTCTAGCTCAGATAGGCTCTACCCTAGAAAAACGTTATTTTTCATGTAAAAAATGCAATTCTCAAAAGATTTTCACAGCTTTGGCGTAACCGGATAGTTAGGTCGTTTTCCCAGTCTCATTCGTATGTTGGGGTAACTCCTGAGTATTTGTATACAGTTTGAGTATTATTAAGTTGTGTCCCTTGTATCAAGGATTTCGTGAAGTCTCTGTTTCTGGCTAGGACGAGATTTTTAGAAGTCAGAGAACGAGAGTACTGGTTCCTGAAGTAGTGTATGCTTGTATCTTGAGCTGTGTGGACGTGAAGTTGTTATACTGCCCAGAAATGTGAAACTGTACTGGATTCTACAGGTTATGTCTTGTCGACTAATGTTATGAGTGTTTGGATTGACTATTGATCGATCAGTGGTAGATTCATCATGTAGGTTTTGTATTGATGAAGTTGGCCCGAACAAGATTTGATGTTGTTACTCGTCCTAACTATTCGTACTCCTCATCGCCACCATTATCATCAAGTTCCATTCAATAAAGATCTTGTGTTGTCACCGTAAGACTTGGTTGATTATTTGTATAGTGAAGTATAGATAAGGGTTAAAAGAGCTGGTCTAATATGAATCAGTGTTTAGCTACTTTAGAGATCTAAAGATCTATACGCAGAAGATATAGTGTATAGAGAGAAGCGAAGACTGTTTTCATTGGGTATTTCACAGGTCAAATTTGTGTAACGGTATTTGGTCAAGGGTAACTAACCCCTGATATAATTCTGAATCAATTACCTTAGAGTTTTTTATGTTTTGTAGAATTTTCTAGAAGCTCACTCTTTGCTCGTGAAAAAAGTATAATTTGTGATGTGGGTATAAGAAGAAAGCATCAACTCAGACATTCGGAGTTTAATTGTTGAGTGAGAATGTGGTGTAGTTTTGTTGGGTCAGAAATGTTAATTGTGATAGTTAGTAGTTGTGAGGTAAGTATGTTATAGCTGTAGGTTTTGAAAATTATTGTGGCGCCATCTGAGTGACTTAGCTAGTTAGCAGACCGGAATTATACTGTGTTGAAATTATGTATGTTGGAATCGTCTTTTGATATATTTCCTTGTCGACTCATCTTTCACCGTGAGTCAAAAAAGATTGTGAGTGATGAGACAATGCGGGCTTGCTTGATAATCTTATGTGCCAGTTGAAGAGAATATCATTACAGGAATGTTCGTTGTGTTGATATTGCATATTTACAAGTTCGGCGCAGCAGCATATTACACATCCACATATGTTTTTATACGAGCACGGCAAGACATACTGCTATATTTAATAGAATCAGGTTTCAGTCGAGTAAGTTAACACATATGCGCACGCGCTTGGATATAGTGAGCAGATGTGATCTTCGCCTATCACTTAGCTCACTGGAAGCAGGTATAAAAAAAAAACTATCATCACTATACCAACCTCGAGGGTCATCATGACCAAGTAATAACTTATACTAAAAGCAAAACTGTGCATGCAACTATGTGCTGTAAACCGCAGTACTACAAGTACTATAAATAGAAACATACAGTCTTGTTACAAGTCAAGTGTATTCAAGTGACATGTTTTTCACCAGTAATGGAAACTGGTATGTGGGTTGTGGAGTAGGATTAGTAGAAAAGAATTAGTAGACAGAGCTCCTAGCCACTCAACCAAACAGGCCAACATTCATTGTGAATGAAATATTCATATAGAATTTCATTAATTGTTCATGCTTGACTGATGTAACTTGGTTATTGTTCCACAATATTTATCAAGGCATTCACTTCATGATAACAAAGACAGCTGGCACAGACACTTTTAACAAAACTCCCATGTTTGTAAATGTTTTTCTCTTTAAATTTTGTGCTGCTAACCTTGATTCAAAAATAAAGATCCTCCTATATCGCCTTGATTTGGATACCTCAAGGAAAAAGAAAGAGTGGCAGCCCAGTGGGGACATGGAGACGCACAATACAGGAAGAGCTAAAGAAATCGAGAAAGACATGATTTGAATTATCCCGACATACTCATGACAGAATTGGCTGGGAAACATTTGTTGATGCCCTATGCTCCATTGGGAGTACAGAGGACTGATGATGATGAATCTTCATTCAGCTGCTGCTGAGTTTATCATTCTCTAACAACTATCATTTACCTTTTAATCAAAGCTTTCCTTTTCTGCCATGTGTCCCTGAGTATCATGTCTTCGTATTTTGGCGTCCAAAACCCCAAGTACTTTCACCATGTCAAATGTCGGAGTCTTCTCGTTAATTTTTTATAGGTCACTGTGAGGTTTTTCTTTGGGTATCATCTTACGTATCTTCTGTTGGTCAGTACGCAGTGGATATCTTCATGATCTTTCAGTTAAGCAAACACAGACACAGCAGAGTCGGCTGTCTTGTCCCGCATGTTTCAATGCTCGCAATGTCTTGTTGTTGCTTGTTCAGGAAATGACTTTACCGCAGTCAGGATATTAGCACATCTGCTCGGGGTCCCCGTTCCAGTCACCACTTCAGACCGAAGATCGCAGTCAGCATAAACACTCCAAGTGCCTGCATCAACTTCCATGATATATTTCCTAGAACTTTGCCCCGGCATCTGCCGTCTTATCTATTCTTTTTTATTCGTGATTTAAATCTACCAAGAGATTTTTAATGTAACCAACACTGTACACGGACGCTCGGTCCCAAAACCTATAGATCAGGGGCATTACTGCTGGAAGATTCACCAGAAACGAACCCTCTGGCACTTCTGTGGTATTTCAAAGAGCGGCCCCCTACACCGAAGGCTGAAGCCTAACCACGAAACAACACGGGCCCTAAAACTACATCTCGAGGAGTAACACTTCTTTATTAACAGATTACAAACTTAAACGCTAATAGAAATAGCAGAAACAAAATATATTTTTTTATTTTCAAGAGAATATGACACGTCATAATAAATAATAAAAACTACACTAAGGTTAGTTTATAGAACGACAGAAAAGTAATTGATGTCAAAAGTAAAAGTAAAACATAAAAGTAAAATGTAGAAGTTATATGTGGAAGTAAAAGTTAGAAGTGAAATGTCGAAGCAAACTGTAAAAATAGACATATGGGAGAAAGAGCACATAGACCCCCAGAGAAACGACGCCTATAACCAGCTAAATAGAGAAGAGCAAGTCATCATCCTGAGACTACGTACCAGGCAGAACAGACTAAGATAGCATCTGTACAACAAATTCTAAATAGGATCAACTGATGAATGTGCATGTGGCACCAATAAGATGACGCAGACCACATACTGCAGAAGGACCCAATATATGAGCAGCAAAGAAAGCAATGGGCAACGACCACATCAGTCCTAAACAAACTGTGTGGGGATGATCACCAGCTACTTCAAAAGTATAAATGTCGACGTCTGAAACTGTTTGAAGAAGTAGAAGAAGAAGATTGGCAACTGTGAATCAACATCTTTGTCAAGAATGGAGAAACCTGGTGGTGAAATTTGATGTGGCGAAACATGAACGGTTAATGAAAAGCTTCATAAGGATGGTCAGTCAATACAAGACACACGTTATCAGTGAATGTACGCTGATGGAGATACTAACAGAGAAGCTCTGAACACTCATGCATGTGAACGCGAAACTTACGGTCCTTACTAACTATCCAACTTTCTAATTATCCAACTTTCTAGTTATCTAACTTTCTGACTGTCCAACTTTATAGTTATCCAACTTTCTAACTGCCCAACTTTATAGTTATATAACTTTCTAACTATGTGGCAGTATTTTTAAATACTGCATTTGTTAGTATAGAAATTTTTACTATCACAGGGACATAATCAAAAATGGTAATAGTTCTTAGACTTAGTTTTTAAAGCCCTTGCATGTGGTAAAGGAAGTAAATGGAATTGATATTAAAGTTGGTAGAGTTAAGTCTCGCTTTAATTCACCTCTTTACGTAATGTAAAAGAAGATAGTACTCAGCCCGCTTGGCTCTGAAGTCTGGTAGCTCTCACGTGATGGTTAGGAATGTCGTGAAGTGTCAAAAAGTGTAATGTCTGGCTCGACATAACAGGACGAAAGGAGAATTATTTTTTTTTAAAGATTATGTCTAGATAGGCGAAATTTAGTAAGAAAATTTAGGTCTTGGAATGGTTTTTTTTTCACTCAAGGTCAGTTTTGACATGTTAACTTCGCAAGAATTATTAATATATTTGGTGAGCCGTCTGCCTAGACTAGTTATATTTAGTAACAAAGTTAAATTTAGAAATGCTTGATACCTTATTACCCAAGATTAGTAGACAGACAATTTCACTAGGGTCAGACGTCTCGTGAACTTTTAGAGAAAGTTCAAGGTAAAATTGGTAAGGAATATTTAAGCTTGAGCAACTTTTGTTAGATCGGATTTGGTGTATTTTTCTGAATGGTCATTTTTCCCAGTGGAGTAGTTGCAAGCCAGTTTTATTAATGTAATAGTTTTAGCTCAGCATAATGTCCTTTAGGACAATGTTCTTTTATCTTGTACTGATATGTAGATGTTCAGAGTGTTGTCCTTGTCAGGACAGATTTGTGTGTTCGGAAGATGTGTTGGAAGTTCTCTCTCTCTCTCTCTCTCTCTCTGAACCTTAAGTGCCCAGGGCACATGGGGCTTCCGCAAGGGTTTTCCACAAGTGCCTGTCCTTTGCCTTTTTTCTGCTCTTGCCTAGGTGAGCCCTCTATTGCTCAACATCCTCTCTGTTGTTCTTCTCCATCTCTCTTTTGGTCTACCTTTACTTCTGTTCTCCTGTGGTGTCCATCTTAGTGCTATTTTTGGTAGTTAGTTGGAAGTTCACTATATTTTAAGTAATTGTTTTAGTTGCTTATTGTTGTCAGGCCTTTCTTCCCCATGGCACTGGCTACGCGCCCGGGTAGCTCTTGTATTGTTTGTTAAGTCACCCCGCCATGTTGCTAGTTCGTTTTCATCTCCATCGTCCATCATTCATGTGTTCATCCAATAAATGTTTGATGTGTGTCTTGGAACTTAGTATATTCATTACCTTCATGGAGTTCTTATTTGTTAGACATGTTGAGTGAGTGGGAGTCCTGTACACCTTTTCATTACGTGACATTATTGTTTTTGTTGTGGCGGTTGCGAACCTGGCATTGTTGTTGTGTCACTCGGGGTATACCATAGTGACAAGTTTGCCTTTTTTGGTAAAGTAGTGTTCACAACTCTTACAGGCAGCAACAGCATGTAAGTCTTTCTAATACAGTTAAAGTCCACAAAAAGTTAATATCTCTGACTTCCTGTACACTGCCGCAGAGGCAAATGCCTTTAGTTGATGCCGTGTTGGCATATTAGTAATATATCATTCTCGCAGGAAACTTTTTACAACTATATAAATATCTACATTTCTAACTATATAAATTTCTAAGTAATTTTCTAAGTACCTTTCGAATGATCTTACTTTAATTACCTAATTTTGCAAGATCATTTCTATTTAACATACTTTCTAATTACTTAACTTTCCAAGTAAATTTCTAAATGTCTTTCTAATTTATTATCTAACTTTCCAATTAACTTTCTAATTGTCTTACTTCCTAACTATCTAATTTTAAAAACTAATTATCTACCTTTTCAAGTAAGTTTCTAATTGTCTTACTTTCTAACTATATAACTTTAGTTTTATATTCAGTTTCAGAAAATCTCATAACATTGTGACTTTCTGTTGCCTGAGCGCTACTTCACGAACAAGTCACGTGAGATGAGACTGAGGACACAGTCCAGCATGAGGAAAGTGATGTTCTGAACGATGTTCTAAGCGATGTTGTGAGTGATGTTCTGAGCTCTCGTATTGCAGGCCAAGGCCTTGATTTCTTCATATTTCGGCTTGCATGACTGTCTGTGTTTCAGAGGGAAAAAACATACATTAGTGAAATGGATGCTGGTGTTTGTTTGAGTACACATGTAAAAGATTATAAATGAGATGTAACAATCTTTTCTTTCCATGTTCCTTCCAATGTTTTTTATTAGATCCTCCAAGATTTTTTTATTAGATTTTCCAAGGTTTATTATTAAACCAGCAGGGATTTTTATTTAATGCTCTAGGCTTTTTTATTATCTGCCTCAAGATTTTTTTATTAGACCTCCAAGGTTTTTTATTAAATGCTCCAGGCTTTTTTATTAGATCTTACAAGGATTTTTATTAAATACTCCAATATTTTTTAGTAGATCCTCCAAGGTTTTTTTTTTATTAGCTGCTCCAAGATTTTTTATTTGCTGCACCAAGGTATTTTATTAGATCGTCAAAGGATTATTTTAGATTCTCCAATCTTTTTTATTTGATCCTCCAGAATTTGTTATTAGATCCTACAAGGATTTTTACTAAATACTCCAAGGTTTTTTACTAGATTCTCCAAGGATTTTTATTTTTTAATACTTCAAGGTTTTTTATTAGATCCTCCAAGGATTTTTACTAAATACTCCAAGGTTTTTTACTAGATTCTCCAAGGATTTTTATTTTTTAATACTTCAAGGTTTTTTATTAGATCCTCCAAGGATTTTTACTAAATACTCCAAGGTTTTTTATTAAAACCTCAAAGAATGTTTTCTAAATACTAAAATGTTTTTTTATTAGATTCTCCACGGTTTTTTATTAGACAAATCCAAGATTTTATTTAGGACCTCCACAGCGTTTAATTAAATACTCCAAGATTTTCATTTAGATTCTAGAGTGTTTTTTTTATTAAATCCTACAATATTTTTATTTAGTTTCTCCAAGGTTTTTAATTAAACACTCCAAGATTTTTATTGAGATTCTCCAAGGTTTTTTATTAGAACCTCCAAGATTTTTATTTAGATCCTCCAAGGTTTTTTATTAGATACTCGAAAGATTTTTATTAGATCCTCCAAGGTTTTTTGTTAGATCCACCATTGTTTGATTCCTCAACGTTTTTTATTAAATACTCCAGTCTTTTTTATTAGCTGCTCCAAGGTTTTTTATTAAGTACTCCAGCCGTTTTTATTAGCTGCTCCAAGATTTTTTTTTATTAGCTGCTCCAAAGTTTTTTATTAAATACTCAAGCCTTTTTTATTAGCTACTCCAAGGTTTTTTAGCAGATCCTCCATTGTTTCTTATTAGATCCCCAAAGGATTTTTATTGGATACTCAAGGTTTTTTTATTAGCTGCCCCAAGGTTTTTTATTAACTTCTTCAAGTATTTTTATTACCTGCTTCAAGGAGTTTTATCAGCTGCTCCATGGTTTTATATTAAATACTCCCGGCTTTTTTATTAGCTGCTCCAAGATTTTTTAGTAGACCCTCCAAGGTATGTTATTAGATCCTCCAAGGCTTTTTATTGGATGCTAGGGGATTTTTTTATTAGCTGCTCCAAGGTTTTTTATTAATTACTCCATGCTTTTTTATTACCTGCTTCAAGGTTTTTTATTAGATCCTCCATGGCTTTTTACTAGATTCTCCAAGGTTTTTTAATTAGATTCTCCATGGTCTTTTATTAAGTGCTCCAGGATTTTTTATTAGCTGCTCCAAGGTATTTTATTAGATCCTCCAAGGTTTTTTTTTAAATCTTCCAAGATTTTTATTAGATCCTCCAAGGTTTTGAATTGGATACTGGAAGTTTTTTTATTAGCTGCTCCAAGGATTTTTATTAAATCCTACAACGTTTTTTATTAGATCCTCCATGGTTTTTTATTAGATTCTCCAAGGTTTTTTATTAGCTGATCCAAAGTTTTTTATTAGATCCTCTAAGGCTTTTTATTAGATTTTCCAAGGTTTAGATTCTCCATGGTGTTTTATTACATACTCCATGCTTTTTTATTAGCTTCCCCATTTTTTGTTTACTATATTCTCCAAAATTTTTTATTAGATTCTCCATGGTTTTTTATTAAATGCTCCAGGCATTTGTATAAGCTGCTCCAAGGTTTTTTACAAGATCCTCAAAGTTTTTCTTAGGTTTTTCCAAGGTTTATTATTAAACCAGCTAGGAGTTTTATTAAATGCTCTAGGCTTTTTTATTAGCTGCTATAAGTTTTTTTATTAAATGCTGAAGGCTTTTTTATTAGATTCTCCTAAGTTTTTTATTAGCTGCTCCAAGGTTTTTTATTAAATGCTACAGGCTTTTTTATTAGCTGCTCCAAGGCTTTTTACTAAATGCTACAGGGTTTTTTATTAGCTGCTCCAGGGTTTTTTATTAAATGCTCCAGGTTTTTTTATTAGATCCTCCAATGTTTTTTATTAAATGCTCCACTCTTTTTTATTAGCTGCTCCAAGGTTTTTTATTAAATGCTTCAGGCTTTTTTATTAGATCCACCAAGGTTTTTTATTAGGTGCCCCATGGTTTTTTATTAGATCCTTCAAGGTTTTTTATTACATCCTCCACGGATTTTTATTTGCTGTTCCAAGATTTTTTGTTGGATCCTCGACTGTTTTTATTAGATCCTCCAAGGTTTTTTATTAGATCCTCCAAGGTTTTTTATTAGATCCTCCAAGGTTTTTTATTAGATCCTCCAAGGTTTTTTATTAGATCCTCCAATGTTTTTTATTAGATCCTCCAAGGTTTTTTATTAGATCCTCCAATGTTTTTTATTAGATCCTCCAAGGTTTTTTATTAGATCCTCCAAGGTTTTTTATTAGATCCTCCAAGGTTTTTTATTAGATCCTCCAAGGTTTTTTATTAGATCCTCCAAGGTTTTTTATTAGATCCTCCAAGGTTTTATATTAGATTCTCCAAGGTTTTTTATTAGATCCTCCAATGTTTTTTATTAGATTCTCCAATGTTTTTTATTAGATTCTCCAAGGTTTTTTATTAGATCCTCCAATGTTTTTTATTAGATTCTCCAAGGTTTTTTATTAGATCCTCCAAGGTTTTTTATTCAATACTGCAAGGTTTTTTATTAGATCCACCAAGGTTTTTTATTAGATCCTCCATCGTTTTTTATTAGATTCTCCAAGGTTGTTTATTAGATACTCCAAGGTTTTTTATTTGATACTCCAAGGTTTTTTATTAGATCCTCCAAGGTATTGTATTGGATATTCGAGGTTTTTTTATTAGATTCTGCAAGGTTTTTTATTACATCCTCCGAAGTTTCTTATTAGATCCTCCATGGTTTTTTATTACATACTTCAGGCTTTTTTATAATAGGCGCTTCATGATTTTTTCTTAGATTCTCCGAGATTTTTTTACTAGAATCTTGATGATTTTTTTTATAAATGCTAAAGTCTTTTTTATTAGCTGCTCCAAGGTTTTTTACATGATCCTCCAAGGTTTATTATTAAACCAGCAATGATTTTTATTAAATGCTCCAGGCTTTTTTATTAGCTGTCTCAAGGTTTTTTTATTAAATGCTCCTGTCTTTTTTCTTAGCTGCTCCAAAGTTTTTTATTAAATGCTCTAGTCTTTTTTATTAGATCCTTCAAGGTTTTTTTTTGGATACTCGAGGTTTTTTTATTAGCTACTGCAAGGTTTTTTATTACATCCTACAAGTTTTTTTATTAGATCCTACAAGTTTTTTATTAGATCCTCCAAGGTTTTTAATTAGGTCCTCCATGGTGTTTTATTAGATCTTTCAAGGTTTTATTTATTAGATCCTCCATCATTTTTATTAGATCCTCCAAGGTTTTTTATTACATCCTCCAAAGGTTTTAATTAGATCCTCCAAGGTTTATGTATTAGATCCTCCAAAGTTTTTTATTAAATCCTCCAAGTTTTTTTATTAGATCCTCTAAGGATACTCTAGGTTTTTTATTAGGTGCTCCAAGGTTTTTTATTAGATTCTCCAACGTTTCTTATTAGATCCTCCATGTTTTTTTCATTAGATTCTCTAAAGTTTCTAAATAGGTCCTTCAAGATTTTTTATTAGATCCTCCAAAGTTTTTTATAAGATCCTCCATGGTTTTTTATTACATACTCCAGACTTTTTTTATTTGCTACTCAATGTTTTTTTATTAGCTTCTTGAAGGTTTTTATTAGATTCTCCATGTTTTTTATTAAATGCTCTAGGCTTTTTTATTAGCTGCTCCAACGTTTTTTATTAGATTTTCCAAGATTCCTTATAACATTCTCCATGATGTTTTATTACATACACCATGCCTTTTTATTAGCTTCTCCATGTATTTTTGTTAGGTTCTCCAAGGTTTTTTATTAGATTCTTAATTGTTTTTTATTAAATGCTCCAGGCTTTTTTTATTAGCTGGTCCAAGTTTTTTTATTAGATACTCCCAGGTTTTTTATTGGATCATCCAAAGTTTCTTATTATATCCTCCATGGTTTTTTTTACATAATCTAGGCTTTTTTTTTAGCTGCTCCGTGTTTTTTTTATTAGATCCTCCAAGGTTTTTTTTTAGCTCCTGCATGTTTTTTTATTAGCTCCTCCATGTTTTTTTATTAGATCTTCCAAGTATTATCATTAATTACTCCATTCTTTTTTATTAGATTTTCTAAGGATTTTATTTAAATACTCTACTGTTTTTATTAGATCCTCCAATTACTCTTATTAAAAAATCGAGGCTTTTTTTTTAGCTGCACCAAAGTTTTATTATTAGATCCTCCAAAGTATTTTATTAGCTCCTGCATGTTTTTTTTATTAGCTCCTCCATGTTTTTTTATTAGATTCTCCAAGATTTTTTAATAGCTCATCCATGTTTTTTTATTAGATTCTCCAAGGTTTTTTATTAGCTCTTCCATTTTTTTAAATTAGATTCTCCAAGGTTTTTTATTAGCTCCTCCATTTTTTTTATTAGATTCTCCAAGGTTTTTTATTAAATGCTCTAGGGTTTTTTATTAGCTGCTCCAACGTTTTTTAGAGATCCTTGGAGTTTTTTTATTAGATCCTCCAAGGTTTTTTATTAGATCCTCCAAGGTTTCTTATTAGATCCTCCAAGTTTTTTTTATTAGATCCTGCAAGATTTTAATTAAATACTCCAAGGTTTTTTATTACATCCTCCATGCATTTTTATTAAATACGGCAGGCTTATTTATTTTATCCTTCAAGGATTTGTATTAAACATTCCAATGTTTTTTATTAGATCTGCCAAGGATTTTATTAAATACTCCAGGTTTTTTATTAGATCTTCCAGTGATTTTTATTAAATACTCCAGGCATTTATATTAGATATTCCAGGCTTTTTTATTAGATCTTCCAAATATTATTATTAATTACTCCATTCTTTTTTATTAGATCTTCTAAAGATTTTATTTAAATACTCTACTGTTTTTATTAGATCCTCCAATTACTCTTATTAAAAAGTTAAGGCTTTTTTTTTTAGCTGCACCAAGGTTTTATTATTAGATCCTCCAGGCTTTTTTTATTAGCTCCTCCATGTTTTTTTTATTGGATTCTCCAACATATTTTATTAGATCCTCCAAGGTTTTTTATTAGATACTCCAGTATTTTTTATTAGCTGCTCCAAGGTTTTTTATTTGCTGCACCAAGGTTTTTAATCGATCCTCGAAGGATTATTTTAGATTCTCCAATCTTTTTTATTAGATCCTCAAAGTATTTTTATTAAATTCTTGAAATGTGTTGATTAGATCCTACTAGGATTTTTACTAAATACTCCAAGGTTTTTTATTTGATTCTCCAAGGATTTTTAATTAATACTCAAAGGCTTTTTATTGGATGCTCCTAGGATTTTTACTAAATACTCCAAGGTTTTTCATTAGACCCTTGAAGGATTTTTACTAAATACTAAAATGTTATTTATTAGATCCTCCAAGGTTTTTTATTAGAAAATCCAAGATTTTATTTAGGGCCTCCACAGCGTTAAATTAAATACTCCAATTTTTCCATTTAGAATCTACAATATTTTTTATTAAATCCTGCAAGATATTTATTTAGATCCTCCAAGGTTTTTAATTAAATACTCCAAGATTTTTATTTAGATTCTAAAAGTTTTTTTATTAGCTGCTCCATGTTTTTTAATTAGCTCCTCCAAGGTTTTTTTATTAGATCATCCAAGGTTTTTTAATAGATCCTCCAAGGTTTTTTATTAGAGCCTTGAAGGTTTTTTATTAGATCCTCAAAGGTTTTCTATTAGATCCTCCAAGTATTTTTATTAATACCTTCAAAGATTTTTACTAGATCCTCCAAAGTTTTTTATTACATCCTCCAAGGTTTTGTATTAGATCCTCCAAGGACTTTTATTATATCCTCAAAGGATTTTTATTAGCTGCTACAAGGTTTGTTATTTGATCCTTTTTTATTAGCTCCATCCTGGTCACAACAAAATGCTGAAGTCGGAGATACTGGACCAGGGCAGTCTAGATAGGCAACCACCTCTCACCCGTCGGGGATGTTTGCATATTCTAATCACGCTGAGGTTTTCCAGTGAGAAAGTCCAACTCTGGACTGGATGGGCAACCACCTCTCACCCGGCGGTGATACACAGGTATCTCAAAACACGTTGAGGTTTTCCGGTGAGAAGGTCCAGCTCTGGCCTGGGTGGGCTACCACCTCTCACCCAGCTGGGATGCACTGATATCCTAAACACGTCGAGGTCTTCCGGTGAGAAAGTCCAACTCTAGACTAAACTGGTGCAATGAAAACCATGGTGTCATGCAATCCGCTTCAGAGACCCACCAAGAATACAGGCTAAAGCCCTGTGATACTCTGAAACTCTTGTGGTCCTCTCGGGGATCTCGTGTGGTCCTTTCCACACAGGAGACCACAGGACCTAACAAGGACCACAGGTGTAAATTCAGTAGGATCACAGTGCGGTCTTGGTGGCAGAAGCGAACGAAGAAGAAGAAGAAGATCCTCCAAGGTTTTTTATTAGATCCTCCAAGGATTTATCAGATCCTCCAAGGTTTTTTATTAGATGCTCCGTGGTTTTTTATTAAATGCTCCAGGCTTTTTTATGTGCTGCTACAAGTTTTTTTTATTAGATCCTCCAAGGTTTTTTATTAGATCCTCCAGGGATTTTTGTTAGATCCTCCAAGGACTTTTATTAGATCCTCCAAGGATTTTTATTAAATGTGCCAGGCTTTTTTATTAGCTGCCACAAGTTTTTTTTTATTAAATGCTCCAGGCAGTTTTATTAGCTGCTCCAATGCTTTTTATTAAATCCCTCAAGGATTTTTTAAATACTCCAGGCTTTTTTATTAGATCTTCCAAGGATTTTTATTAAATACTCCAGACTTGAAGTTTTTTTTAATTAGATCTTCCAAGTTATTTTTTATTAGATCTTCCAAGGATTTTTAGTAAATACTCCAGGCTTTTTTATTAGATCTTCAAGGCTTTTTTATTAGATCTTCTAGGATTTTTTATTAGATCTTCAATGCTTTTTTATATGATCTTCCAAGGATTTTTATTAAATAGTCCAGGCTTTTTTATTCGATCTTCAAGGCTTTTTTTATTAGATCCTACTAGGATTTTTATTACATACTCCAATGTTTTTTATTAGATCTTCCAAGGATTTTTATTAAATACTTCATACTTTTCTATTAGATCTTCCAAAGAATTTTATTACATACTCCAGGCTATTTTATTAGATCTTCTAATGATTTTTATTAAATACTCCAGGCTATTTTATAAGATCTTCCAAAGATGTTTATTAAATACTCCAGTCTTTTTATTAGATCTTCTAAGGATATTTATTAAATACTCCAGGCTTTTAAACTAGATCTTCTAATGATTTTTATTAAATACTCCAGGCTTTTTGATTAGATCTTCTAAGGATATTTATTAAATACTCCAGGCTTTTTAATTAGATTTTCTAAGGATATTTATTAAATACTCCAGGCTTTTTTATTAGATCTTCTAAGGATATTTATTAAATACTCCAGGCTTTTTTGTTAGATCTTCTAATGATTTTTATTAAATACTCCAGGCTTTTTTATTAGATCTTCTAAGGATATTTATTAAATACTCCAGGTTTTTTTAATAGATCTTCTAAGGATATTTATTAAATACTCCAGTCTTTTTATTAGATCTTCTAAGGATATTTATTAAATACTCCAGGCTTTTTTATTAGATCTTCTAAGGATATTTATTAAATACTCCAGTCTTTTTTATTAGATCCTCCAAGTATGTTTATTAAATAATCCAGGCTTTTTTTTTTAATGCACCAAGGTTTTTTATTAGATGCGCCAAGGTTTTTTATTAGATCATCCAAGAATTTTTGTTAGATTCTTCAGTGTATTTTATTGGATCATACAAGTTTTTTATTAGATCCTCCAATTCTTTTTTATTAGCTGCTCCAAGATTTTTTATTAACTGCTCCAATGTTTTTTATTCGATCCTCAAAGAATTATTTTAGATTCTCCAGATTCTTTTATTAAATCCCACAAGGATTTTTACTAAATACTCCAAGTTTTTTTAATAGATCCTCCAAGGATTTTAATTAGATCCTCCAAGGTTTTTTATTAGATCCTCCAAGGATTTTTATTAGATCCCCCAGGGCTTTTCATTAGATCCTCCAAGGATTTTTATTAGATGCTCCAAGGTTTTTTATTAGATTCTCCAGGATTTTTATTAGATCCTCCAAGGATTTTTATTATCTGCTCAAAGGTTTTTTATTAAATCCTCAAAGATTTTTATTAGATTCTCCAAGGATTTTTATTAGATCCTCCAACATTTTTTATTAGATCCTCCAAGGTTTTTTATTAAATGCTACAGGCTTTTTAATTACCTGCCTCCCGTCTTTTTTATTACTTGCTCGAAGGTTTTTTGTTAAATGCTGCAGTCTTTTTTATTAGCTGCTCCAAGTTTTTCTATTAGATCCTCCAATTTTTTTTATTAGATCCTCCAAGGTTTATTATTACATCCACCAAGTTTTTTTATTAAATACTTCAGTCCTTTTTTTAGATGATCAAAGGTTTTTTATTTGCTGCTCCAAGGTTCTTTATTAGATCAAGTTTTGTTTTTATTATATCCTCCAAGGATTTATTTCAGATACTCCAAGTTTCTTATTAGATACTCTAGGCTTTTTTATTAGCTGCTCCAAGGTTTTTTATTAGATCCTCCATGGTTTTTTATTAGATCCTCCATGTTTTTTTTATTAGATAATCCATGGTTTTTATTAGATTCTCCAAGGTTTTTTATTTGATCCTCCATTGTTTTTATTAGATCCTCCAAGATTTTTTATTTGATCCTCCAAGGCTTTTTATTAGATACTCCAAGTTTTTTTATTAGATCATCCAAGGTTTTTTATTAGATACTCCAAGTTTTTTTATTAGATCATCCAAGGTTTTTTATTTCATCCTTCATGTGTTTTTTTTTTATCCTCCAAGGTTTTTTATTACATCCTCCATGTTTTTTTTATTAGATCCTCTATGTTTGTAAACAAGGCAACTGAAATATGTATCAATGAGGAAAAACTGGAAGAAGTGGAGAGTTTTGAATATCTTGGATCGCTACTAACTAATAATGGAGATATAATGAGGGAAATTAAAAGGAGGACATCTATCGCTCTTCAGAAAGTAAAACAAATAAAGAATCTGTGGAGAGGAGCAGACAGAACCACAAAAATAAGATTTTTAAGGGCATGCATCTTTCCCATAGCAACATATGCCTATGAGACCTGGACACTTAACAAAACAGCTGAGAAACACATAAATGCCTTTGAATGTAAATGCTACAGAAGAGTTCTCCAAATATCGTGGACACAAAAAAGAACAAATATATCTATACTACAAGAGTTTAATATTGAAGAAGGCTGGCTAGTGAAGAGGATTAAAGAGAGAAAACTTAAATATTTTGGACACATTAAACGTCATGATAATTTAGAGAAGACCGTATTGGAAGGATATATAATGGGAAAAAGAAAAAGAGGAAGACCAAGACGAAGATGGCTGCAAGACATCGTTGACGATCTGGAAATGGATGCAACAGCAACAGGCCATCTTGCTCACAACCGAGAGGCCTACAGGAGTGCTGTTTGGGAGGCAAAGTTCCACAAGGGACATGCAAATGAATGAATGAATGAATGTTTTTTTAATAGATCGTACAAGGTTTTTTATTAGATCCTCCAAGGTTTTTTATTAAATGCTACAGTCTTTTGCTCCAAGGTTTTTTATTAGGTAATCCAATTTTTTTTTATTAGAAACTCCAAGGTTTTTTATTAGGTAATCCAATTTTTTTTTATTAGAAACTCCAAGGTTTTTTATTAGATACTCCAAGGTTTTTTATTAGATACTCCAAGGTTTTTTATTAGATACTCCAAGGACTTTTATTAATCACTCCAAGGTTTTTTATTAGGTACTCCACGGCTTTTTATTTGATACTCCTAGGTTTTTCATTATATACTGGAAGATTTTTTATTAGATAATCCAAGCTTTTTCATTAGATACTAAAAGGTTTTTTTATTAGATACTCCAAAGTTTTCTATTAAATACACCAATTTTTTAAATTAGATATACCAATGTTTTTTATTAGATCCTCCAAAGTTTTTTATAATATACTCCAAGGTTTTTATGTTAGGTCCTAAAGGGTTTTTTTTATTAGAAACTCCATAAAATTTTTATTAGATTCTCCAAAGTTTTTTATTGGATATTCCAATGTTTTTTTCTTTGATACTCCCAGGTTTTTTATTAGATACTCCAGGATTTTTTATTACCTTCTCCATGCCTTAGTATTTGACACTGTAGGATTTTCTATTATCTGCTCCTTGTTTTTTTATTAGAAACTCCAGGCTGTTTTATTAGCTGCTCCATAGTTTTTTATCATATTCTCCAATTTTTTTATTAGATCCTGCAGTCTTTTTTATTTGCTGCTCCAGGGTTTTTTATTAGATCCTCTAGGCTTTTTTATTAGCTGTTCCATGGGTTTTTATTAGATACTCTAGGCTTTTTTATTGGTTATTCCATGGTTTTTTATTGGATACTCCATGCTTTTTTATTAGCTGTTCCATGGGTTTTTATTAGATACTCTAGGCTTTTTTATTGGTTATTCCATGGTTTTTTATTGGATACTCCATGCTTTTTTATTTGCTGCTCCATGGGTTTTTATTAGATACTCCAGCCTTTTTTTTTTTTTTTAGCTGTTCAGTGGTTTCTATTAGATACTCCAGGATTTTTTATTTGCTTCTCCATGGTTTTTTATTAGATACTCAGTTTTTTATATTTGCTTCTCCATGGTTTTTTATTAGATACTCAGCTTTTTTTATTTGCTGCTCCATGGTTTTTTATTAGATACTCCAGGCTTTTTTGTTTGCTGCTCCATAGTTTTTTTATTAGATACTCCAGGCTTTTTTTATGAGATACTCTAGTCTTTTTTATTATCTGCTTTTTTTTAAAAAGTAGTCCAAGGTGTTTTATTAAATACTCTTGGAATTTTTATGAAATACTCCAAAGGTTATTTATTAGATTCTTCAATGATTTTTTATTAGATCCTCCAAGTTTTTCTATTATATCCTCTGGGTTTCTTTATTAGATACTTCAAGGTTCTTTATTAGATATTTCAAATTTTTTAATTAGATACTCCAAGGTTTTTTATTAGATATTCTGAGCTTTTTTTAATTAAGTATTGAGATTTTTTAAATTAGATACTCGAAGGTTTTTTATTGGATACTCCAAGGTTTTTTTATTAGATATTCCGATGTTTTTTTATTAGATACTCCAAGATTTTTTATTAAATCCTCCAGGTTTTTTAATTAGGTACTCAAAGGTTTTTTATTAGATACTCCAAGATTTTTTATTAGATACTCCAAGATTTTTTATTAAATCCTCCAGGTTTTTTAATTAGGTACTCAAAGGTTTTTTATTAGATACTCCAAGATTTTTTATTAGATACTCCAAGATTTTTTATTAAATCCTCCAGGTTTTTTAATTAGGTACTCAAAGGTTTTTTATTAGATACAACTTATTTTTTTATTAGAAAATACAAGATTTTTTTATTAGAAACTCCAAGCATTTTTTGTTAGATACTCCAAAGCTTTTGATTAGATACTGCAGGGTTTTTTTTTATTAAACACTCCCATGTTTTTTATTAGATACTCCAAGGTTTTTTTATTAGATACTCCAAGTGTTTTAATTAGATATTCAGAGTTTTTTTTTTTAGATACTCCAATGTTTTTTATTAGATACTCCAAAATTTTTTATTAGATAGTTCAAGGTTTTTTATTAGATACTCCAGAGTTTTTTATTAGATCCTGCAAATTTTTTTATTAAATACTCAATGGTTTTTTATTAGATACTAAAAGGCTTTTTATTAGATACTCCAAGGTTTTTTGTTACATACTCCAAGGTTTTTTTATTAGATGTACTGTTTTTTTTTATTAGATGTTCCAAGGTTTTTTTATTAGATCCTCCAAGGTTTTTTATAAGACACTCCAACATTTTTATATTAGATCCTAAAGGGTTTTTTATTAGATACTTAAGGAATTTTTATTAGACACTCCAAAGTTATTTATTAGATACTCTTAAGTTTTTTATTAGATATTCCAAGGTTTTTTATTAAATCTTATCTTATATCTTATGTCCTTCCGTGCTGTTAAACGTCACATAGGACTCGCAAAGTAGTTCACCAAATTTTCCTGTCTTCAGCGAGTCTTTCAATCTCATCAAAGGATTTTATGCCTGTTAATTTGGCCTCTCTTAACAATGTCCTCTTCAGAGTTTCACACGGTCTGTCTCTTTTTCTTTGGCCTGTTGTGTTCCACTTGATAGCTTGTTTTGGGATTCTCTGATCATTTCTTCTCATCAAGTGACCAACATATGTCCATCTCCTTTTCCTGATCACCCATGGGACTGGTTGTTGTTCAGTCATCTGTCATATTTCTGCATTGTTCTTGAATTCATTCCACTTGATACGAGTATTTTCCTTAGGCATTTTTTTCAAAAGAATCTAATTTCTTGTCTATTTCTTTAGTTGTTTTCCAGCTTTCACATGCATAAATGAAGGTGGATATTACATTTGAATTGAATAATCTTAACTTGGTTTTTGTGCTTATAAATTTTGAATTCCATATATTCTCAAGATTCTTAAAGATTGATACTGCTTTTGCAATTCTGATCCTAACTTCCTTTCTAGTGTCACCATCCTGGTCTATGTAGCTGTCAAACTACAAGTATTTTATTAAATACTTCACTATTTACTTCTTCTAGGTTTTTTATTAGATACTCCAGAGTTTTTTTATTAGATCCTCCAAACTTTTTCATTAGATGCTTCAAGCTTTTTTATTAGGTACTCTATTGTTTTTTATTAGATACTCCTAGGTTTTTCATTAGATACTGCAAGCTTTTTTTATTCGATACTCCAAGGTTTTTTATTAGATCCTCCAGGCTCTTTCATTAGATACTCCAAGCTTTTTATTAGATACTAAAAGGTTTTTTTATTAGATATTCCAAGGTTTTTTATAAAATACACCAATTTTTTAAATTAGATATTCCAATGTTTTTTATTAGATCCTCCAAAGATTTTTATAAGATACTCCAAGGTATTTATATTAGGTCCTAGAGGGTTTTTTATTAGAAACTCCATAAATTTATTATTAGATTCTCCAAAGTTTTTTATTGGATATTCCAATGTTTTTTTCCTTTGATACTCCCAGGTTTTTTATTAGATACTCCAGTCTCTTTTATTAGCTTCTCCATGCCTTATTATTTCACATTCAGGCTTTTCTATTATCTGCTCCTTGTTTTTTTATTAGAAACTCCAGGCTGTTTTATTAGCTCCTCCATAGTTTTTTATCAGATTCTGCACTTTTTTTATTAGATCCTACAGTCTTTTTTATTTGCTGCTCCAGGATTTTTTTATTAGATCCTCTAGGATTTTTTATTAGCTGTTCCAAGGTTTTTTATTAGATACTCCAGGCTTTTTTATTTGTTGCTCCATGGTTTTTTATTAGATACTCCAGTCTTTTTTATTTGTTGCTCCATGGTTTTTTATTAGATACTCTAGGCTTTTTTATTTGTTGCTCCATGGTTTTTTATTAGATCCTGGAAGATTTTTTATTAGATACTCCAGTCTTTTTTATTTGTTGCTCTATGGTTTTTTATTAGATCCTCGAAGATTTTTTATTAGATACTCCAGTCTTTTTTATTTGTTGCTCCATGGTTTTTTATTAGATCCTCAAAGATTTTTTATTAGATACTCTAGTCTTTTTTATTTGTTGCTCCATGGTTTTTTATTAGATCCTCGAAGATTTTTTATTAGATACTCTAGGCTTTTTTATTAGATCCTCGAAGATTTTTTATTAAATACTCTAGGCTTTTTTATTAGATCCTCGAAGATTTTTTATTAGATACTCCAGTCTTTTTTATTTGTTGCTCCATGGTTTTTTATTAGATTCTCGAAGATTTTTTATTAGATACTCTAGTCTTTTTTATTAGATCCTCGAAGATTTTTTATTAGATGCTCCAGTCTTTTTTATTTGTTGCTCCATGGTTTTTTATTAGATACTCCAAGCTTTTTTATTAGATCCTCCAGACTTTTTTATTATCTGCTCCATGGTTTTTTGTTATATACTCCAGGCTTTTTTATTAGATACTCCAGACTTTTTTGTTAGATACTCCAAGTTTTTTGTTAGATACTCCAAGTTTTTTATTAGATACTCCAGACTTTTTTATTAGCTACTTCATGGTTTTTTGTTAGATACTCCAAGTTTGTTATTAGATACTCCAACGTTTTTTGTTGGATACTCCAGTATTTACTTCAGTAAAAAAAAAAAACACAAAAAAATGGATGGATTACAGCAGTTACACTAGAACTGATACAACAACATTTGAGAAATGAAGATGCAATGGAAAGTGACAAACAATAACAAAGAGGAATATAAATCTTTAACAAAAAAAGTAGGAAGAAACATAAGAAAGGACAAAAAACAATACATACAAAATTGTTGTGAAAGAATAGAAGAACATCAGAAGTGTGGAAGAGATAGTGAAATGTTTAAAGAAATGAAGACATTGATAAGAAATGTTACACCTAAGCTAAATGTAATTTGTGATGAGATGGGGAATACCTTGACAGAGACAGAGGAAATTCTAGAAAGATAGAAGGAATATTGCAGAGGAATGTATGAAACAATCGACTGTGAAAGCAAAAATCAACAGTGTGTATTATTATTGGTGGAGACGGAACCCAAACTGACAATTCAAGAAGTTTTATGGGCAATAAAGAATCTGAAAAATGGTAAATCACCAGGATGTGATGAGATAACATCAGAACTTATTAAAGCAGGAGGAAAGGAATATGCAACAATCTATCATGCACTATGTAAAAAGATATGACATTGAGGTATTTGGCCAAAAGAATGGAAAAGAACTGTATTCATACCTCTGTCAAAAAAGGGTAACCTGAAATTATGCACAAACTACAGAACTGTTGCCCTGATTAGTCATGCCAGTAAAATTATGTTAAAAATCATAATGGATAGACTTTGAAGGAAAATAGAAGAAGAAGTCAATATGGTCCAAGCTGGTTTCAGGTAAGTAAGAGGATCAAGAGATCATATATTCAATAAAAGATTAATAATAGAGAAATGCAGTGTGTTTAATGTGAATCTGTATTTAGCCTTTATAGACTACTCAAAGGCATTTGATTGTGTACAACACCAGAAACTGAGAAATACTGGAAAAAATGGGATTTCCAACACATTTGATACAATTAATATCACTGCTGTATCTAGACCAACAAGCAGCAGTAAGAATAAATGGTGAAACAACAACTTGGTTTGACATAAAACAAGGGGTCTGTCAGGGGTGCATATTGTCACCTTACATATTTAACTTGTATATTGAAAATATAATGAGGAATGTTAGAGAAGATGCAGACAAAGAATATTACAATGTCATAATAATTGGAGGTTATGAAATACCAGAGATTAGATATGCTGATGACACACTACTACTGTCCACAACACAAAAAGGAATGGAAAAACTAATTATGTCAGTCTGTAAGAACAGCGACGAGCAAAACCTCTATCTTAATGCAAAGAAAACTAAATTGATGACAACTGACAAAACAAACAAGTCAGGTGAAATATGTATCAATGAGGCAAAACTGGAAGAAATGGAGAGCTCTGAATATCTTGGATCACTATTAACTAGAAAAGGAAATACAAAGAGGGGAATTAAAAGGAGGACATCTATCGCTCTTCAGAAAGTAAAACAAATACAGAACCCATGGAGAGGAGCAGACAGAACCACAAAAATAAGATTTTTAAGAGCATGCATCTTTCCCATCGCAACATATGCCTGTGAGACCTGGACACTTAACAAAACAGCTGAGAAACTCATAAATGCATTTGAATGTAAATGCTACAGAAGAGTCCTTCAAATATCATGGATGCAAAAAAGAACAAATATATCCATACTACAAGAACTTAATATTGAAGAAGGCTGGCTAGTAAAGAGGATTAAAGAGAGAAAACTTAAATATTTTGGACACATTAAACATCATGATAATCTAGAGAAGACCGTCTTGGAAAGGTACATAATGAGAAAAAGAAAGAGAGGAAGACCGAGGTGAAGATGGATGCAAGACATCGTTGATGATTTGCAAATGTAGGCCATCTTGCTCACAACCGAGAGGCCTACAGGAGTGCTGTCTGAGAGGCAAAGTTCTGCAAGGTGCATGCAAATGAATTAATGAAGTCCTAGCTTTTTTTATTATCTGCTTCATGTTTTTGTTGTTAGGTACTCCAAGGTTTTTTAAATTAGATACTCCAAGGTTTTTTTATTAGATACTCCAAGGTTTTTTTATTAGAACCTCCAAGGTTTTTTATTAGATCCTCCAGATTTCTTTATTAGGTACCCAAAGGTTTTTTATTAATACTCCAAGGTTTTTTATTAGATTCTACAAGGTTTTTTATTAGATACTCCAAGGCTTTTTATTAGATACTCTAAGGTTTTTTTAATTGAACCTCCAAGGTTTTTTATTAGACTCTCCAAGGTTTTTTTATTAGAACCTCCAAGGTTTTTTATTAGATCCTCCAGATTTCTTTATTAGGTACCCAAAGGTTTTTTATTAAATACTCCAAGGTTTTTTATTAGATTCTACAAGGTTTTTTATTAGATACTCCAAGGCTTTTTATTAGATACTCTAAGGTTTTTTTAATTGAACCTCCAAGGTTTTTTATTAGATCCTGCAGATTTCTTTATTAGATACTTCAAGGTTATTTATTAGATCCTCCAAGGTTTTTTATTAGAACCTCCAAGGTTTTTTATTAGCTGCTTCGATGATTTTTATTAGATCCTCTAAGGTTTTTTATTAGCTGCTTCAATAATTTTTATTAGATCCTCCATGGTGTTTTATTACATCTTACAAGGTTTTTTATTAGATCCTCCAAGGTTTTTTATTATCAGTTTGAATGTTTTTTTATTAGATCCTCCATGGTGTTTTATTACATCTTACAAGGTTTTTTATTAGATCCTCCAAGGTTTTTTATTAGTTGCTCCAAAGTTTTTTATTAGATCCTCCAGAGTGTTTTGTTAGATCCTCCAAGGTTTTTTTATTTGATCCTCCAATGTTTTTTATTAGATCCTTCAAAGTTTTTTACTAGATCCTCCAAGGTTTTTTATAATATCCTCCAAGTTTTTTTTTATTAGATCCTCCATTCTTTTTTATTAGCTGCTCCATGTTTTTTTAATTAGATCCTCCATTCTTTTTTATTAGCTGCTCCATATTTTTTTTATTAGATCCTCCATTCTTTTTTAATAGCTGCTCCATATTTTTTTTTATTAGATCCTCCATTCTTTTTTAATAGCTGCTCCATATTTTTTTTATTAGATCCTCCATTCTTTTTTAATAGCTGCTCCATGTTTTTTTATTAGATCCTCCATTCTTTTTTAATAGCTGCTCCATGTTTTTTTTATTAGATCCTCCAAAAATGTAAGCGTTATATTTCTGCATCTAACAGTGTGCAGTGTGACTGCATGTAGCAGTGTGCTATATGACTGCACATAACACTGTTTTATATGACTGCACCTAACAGTGTATTATATTACTGCATTTAGCAGTGTGCTATGTAACTGCATCTAGCAGTGTGTTATATGACTGCACCTAACAGTGTACTATTTGGCTGCATCTTACAGTATGTTATATGACTGCACCTAACAGTGCGTTATATGAACGCATCTGACAGTGTGTTATTTGACTACATTTCGCAGTGTGTTATATGACTGCACCTAACAGTGTTATATGGCTGCATCTAAAAGTGTGATGTATGACCGAGGCTAACAGACGTAGCAGGCTGTGTAACATTATTTCATCTAACAAACCATATAGCTTGACTGCATCTAGCAAACTGCTGTACGCCTATATTTAACACTGTACTATGTGACAGCGCATAACAGACTGTGTGGACTGTGCTATATAACTGAGTATAACAGAACGTGTGGATTCTGTTATAAGACTGAACATGACAGATTGTGATATATGATCAAAATATCATACTGTTCTATATGACCGAACATATCGGATCGCGCTACATGACTGAACATAGACTGTGCGGACTGTGCTATATGACTGACCATATCAGACTGTGCTATATGACTGAACATATCAGACTCTGTGGACTGTGCTATATGAGTGAACATAATAGGCTTTGTAAACTGTGCTACAGCGGAGTAAGTGAATCTAACAGTCTGTTGCAACGTAATAACACACGAGAAAAATATGTTGTATCTGGACTTATGAATTTACAATTAGGCGTCCTTTTATGTAAAAGTTAGACCTACGTTTCTGTTTTCTATTTTTTTTTTGGGGGGGGGGGGGGTTATTTAGTTATGTCTGCCCGTCGTTTCTTCTCTTTTCTCTTTAAATCGAGGCAGAACATTGTAACACTCATGTGCGTTTAAAAACACGTAGCTATACTGACAGCATCTTCTAATATTTTTTTTAAAGATCACGTCTCACAAGCAGCTCAGGTGTGTGTGACCTCTGCTCTTTACACTCTCTAAAGTAAGAGAACACAGTTTTGTAGGATTAGACCTCGAAAAAAGTCGTAGACAAAGCACTTTAGTGAGACGTGAGAGAAAGAAAAATCACAAGAGAATTACCTGGGATTCGAACACGAACTCCGGTACGACGGGCAGCCGTCTAGCCACGAGAGAACAGCGCACTATCGACTTAGCTAACTAGCACCCACCCAAAGGTCCGTTAAACGTCACATATGGCTCGCAAAGTAGTTCGCCAATTTTTAGAGATGCAGTATGACCAGAATATAATATAGAAGCAAAAAAAAATCGTTAAGGTACATGCTCACAGAGAAATCAAGAGGATAAAGAAGTTTCTGGAACGACAGCGATTTTTTTTTCTTTTGAAATTAGTACAGGTGTATTTGTCTTTCACCGTGCATGAAAGACTCTCTCTAAATAAGGTTTTCTCCATACAACATTCGGAACGTGATATACTTTTAATGCAGAATTAAACACTTTACAAACATCCCGGGGAGTTTAAAGTTCGTGTGAAATTCTTCTCTTAGTTCATTAGCGGGGAGATTTAACCTTTACAAAATACTCACACACTGAACCAGAGTCAAAACTAGCTAAGTCTCATCCGTGCAAACTGAGCATCATCATCCTACTCGCCCGATTATCCTCCAGCCGATTTCGCTGGTCGGTTTTTATTAGGTTTTTGGTAATATAAACCGGTTACAGTATCCGACGACTTCCAAAACTTTCGGTTTTTTACTTTTTTTAATCGTTAAAATTGCATTTAACACGAGCAATGTGATCACATTGACCAAGTTAGAATAAACATTGATGAGGGAGTCCCGGCATGACTAATTAAAGGGCAATGTT